>CM032400.1:9878338-10478338 GCA_019049475.1 Eueides isabella
AAGTTCCCTCTGCCTTACCTCTGCTGCTTGTTCTGATGACATTATGCCTTAAGACTATCTATACATTGTATACTAAAAGTTTAGCTAAATTATTTGTAGCAATTTTGTCGAACTATATATTTCAAATTGACATGTAATTTATTTATCAACTGTTTTTTTTTTTAGCTTCACTAGGGTAGGCAGATGGAACCCGGGAACCTAATGTTCAGACACTCCGTTCTACTTCTGTTCCCCACTTTCCGCCGAATTTTGAGGCATTGTGTGTTGAGTGTCGGAACTGAACGCCGCGCTTTGCCTTGTACCCGAGCGAAGAAATAAAGCAAGAATTTAAATAAAACAAACACTAAATGTTGAACAATGGTTGTCCAAATATACTAGTAAAGTAAGTCACGTTAGCGCATACAAGCGTACAGACAACAAACAAACAGGCGAAATTTTTTAAAATCTATTTTGGTCTCTATAGGTTTTTTTAAATATACATATCTTCCATGTACATACAGTGATTGGTTATAGATTTATTATAAGAATAGATAACAACTCCAATGGATATATAGAGAAAAAAAAAACGCTTATATAATTGTATGATATATTTATAATCAGACGGAAGTCATCGCGGCCTAGCCTTGTTACTAGTACAAAAAAAAGAGAATATTGAAATTGAAAATATTAAATATTTCTTCGAGTGGGGATCGAACCCACAACCTGTCGGTTACCGTCACACGCTTGTGCCGCTGCGCCATGACAGGCCTTAATAATTATTATAATTAATATTAATTTCATTTGAAAGGGGAAAAGCCGTGGGTTTGAGTGACTGATCACTCAAAGCGACAAACAATAAGTGTAATGGAAAGAGAATAGTGTTACTTAAACCTAGGTTCCCACTGCCTATTTTTTTATACTATAGAGATGAAGCTAAAATGAAGTGTATTATATACAAAACATTGTAATTATAAAGGTATTAATTATCATGTTATTGTAACATGATAATTAGTTCAATTTACATTAAAAATATCTCTAAATAACATACAAATATCTCTAAATAACATACAAACATGGCACTAGTGAAATATGTTACATATACCTAGCACTATGTATATAGGTAGTTAGAGAAAAAAAAAACATTATTGCTATATAACATTATGTTGACATAATGTTATATAGCAATAATCCTTTTTTTTTCTGAAAGAAAATATACTAAGACATAAATGTCTCAGTATATTTTCGGGTTTAGGTTGTGGTTGAGGGAACATAGGAACCTAAGTTTAAGACACTCCCTACTGCTCTTCACTTGCTGCAGATTTTGAGGCATTGCGTGTTGCGTTGTTACTATAGCGAATTTCTTCGCTATAGTAACAAGGCAACACGCAACTTCAGTTTAAAATATTAAATATATAATTTCTCGATTATATCGTGGGGATGGAACCCGCTACATGTTGCGTATAGTCACACGTTTGTGCACTGTGTCACGATAGATATCGCCAGTCTCAGTATACGAATTACACAAACACATATTATGTTTATATAAGAATATTTATTTTCATACGTCGTTTTTATACACATGATAGACAAAGAATATATTAAAAATTACTATTATTTATACCAAGACGAAACATATTAAATGAGAGTTCTAGTCAAAATCAACTAAAAATGGGTACAATGTTTGTAATGTCACTTAATTTACTCTATACAAATTGATAATAGTATATATATATGTATGTATGTATATATATATATATATAATTTTAAAAATATTCAGTTTACATAAGCTTAGAACAGTCAACTAAAAATGCAACAAAATTACAATAGTCATATTTTTGTACTTATAATGAAAAAAATAATATGAACAATTAATATCATTATTAGGAAATTAAAAAAAAATAATAATTAATTTAAGTAATTTCATAGATTATTATAAACTAGACCCTGTTAGATCGAAATAAGCAAAAACGTTTTAGGAACAAGCTTACAATTGTAAATGTGACTTATTAATTAAATAATATATAATATAGTGCACTATATTTCAACCCCCATTGAAAAAAGTGGAGTGTTAGATGTATAACCTGTCTGTATGTGTGTGGCACCATATATCCTAATTTAAAAAAGGATTTGAGTATTACTTACTTACTCACTCAGCTTCACGCTGTATCCCGCACACGGCAGGGTACCCAGAGGGAACTTGGGAACTAAGAGTTAAGACACTCCGTTCCACTTTCGTTCCCCGCTTTCCGCCAAGTTTGAGGCATTGTGGGTTGTGTCAGAACTCAACGCCGCGCTTTGCCTTGTTACCAGAGCGAAGAAGCAAGAACATTAAATATTGAAATTAAAAATATTAAATATTTCATTTCATCGTGTGGGGATCGAACCCACAACCTTTCGTTTACAGTCACACGCTTGTGAAATGTAATTCTGTGAATTTGAGTATCTTTTTTATCAAAATTCACGACCATCGTCTTTTTTTTCAGAGCTACAAGCACTTCGCCAAGATTAAAGGATGTAACGTTCTTGGTTAGTTTTTTTTTGTATTTTTATATCCTTTACAAATTTACTTACACTAAGTATATATTCTAAAAAGTAGATATTCCAAGTTAATAGTCAATGTATATTACAATACTTTTATTATTAATTAATGATTTTTATTTTATTTTTTTATTACATTACATAAAATGTATTTTACAGAAAGCAATGACGACATACAATTACATAATCATTTTATATTTATATATATATATATATATATATATATATATATATATATATATATATATATATATATATATATATATATATATATATATATATACTTTTAAAAATATTCAGTTCACATAACCTTAGAACAGTCAACTAAAAATGCAACAAAATTACAATAGTCATATTTTTGTACTCATAATGAAAAAATAATATGAACAATTAATATCATTATTAGGAAATTAAAAAAAAATAATTTAAGTAATTTCATAGATTATTATATATATATTTTATTTTTTTATTACATTACATCAAATGTATTTTACAGAAAGCAATGACGACATACAATTACATAATCATTTTATATTTATATATATATATATATATATATATATATATATATATATATATATATATATATATATATGTATATATATATATATATGTATATATATATATATATATATATATATATATATATATATATATATATATATATATATATATATATATATATATATATATATATATATATATATATATATACTTTTAAAAATATTCAGTTTACATAAGCTTAGAACAGTCAACTAAAAATGCAACAAAATTACAATAGTCATATTTTTGTACTCATAATGAAAAAATAATATGAACAATTAATATCATTATTAGGAAATTAAAAAAAAATAATTTAAGTAATTTCATAGATTATTATATATATATTTTATTTCTTTATTACATTACATCAAATGTATTTTACAGAAAACAATGACGACATACAATTACATAAACATTTTAAATGAAACACTTTTAACCGGATTAATCGTAAATAGTCCGTTGTCACGAGTCCACACGTGACAACGGACTACTGTAAAGTGTTCGAAACGTCGGGTTTCCAAAAAACATGTTTAACAACCAATATACGCGATTAATCCGGTTAAAAGTGTTTCTTTTAAAATGTGTAACAATCGCGAAAATCAAAGACATTATTATAATTACATAATCAAATTAATATTTTATCTAATACAAAACCCCAATGTCAATTGAGACTAACCACAGTTAAAATTAATTATTATTTATAAATGTACAGATAATATAGACACACAAAAATTCAGTCATTCATTTGAAATAAAAAGTCACAATAGAAATACGCAGACAACAAATAATTAATCAATCAATTCAATCAATTTGTTTTACCAATTGTAATAAATTCCTACAATTTTACTGATCTCTATTTTCTTCTTCTCTTTTCTTTTCCTTCTAGAAGAACACAACGAGTATGACAGCTGAAGTCATCAGCTGCAGTCAACTAAGATTCCGGCGTGTGAAGTTCTAGAACATACTTTTTATTGGTCATCCATAAATTACGTCACACAAATCAGTCCATTTTAGACCCCTCATTTATCTTTGTTAGGGCTGGTCACGTTTTCTTTGGTCCTTGTCACATATTGTCAATGTGTGACGTAATTAAAAGGCTCCTTTCTTATGTTTATTATTATACATCCATTAATTTGACAAAAAACAAAAGGCAATATAATATTTATTATTACATTTTAATCCCTACTATTCGGCGACAAATCTCTAACCCGTTTGTTCTTCTTGGGCGCTGCACGGTGCCTGTCCCTCTTCCTGCTGGAGGAGGAGCACGAGGAGGAGGGGCTGGAGTCGGGAGGAGAGCCCGCTTCATCTGCTGTGGTCAACTGAGATTCCGGCGTGGAAGGTTCTAGAACGCTGTTCCGTAAAGCTCGTCGTTGTTCTTCTGTGTGTTGAGGACAGCGGGTTGACCTGAAATGAAGTTGACTAAAGTAAAACATTTTCATTTCAACAAATTATACTTTCTTCTAGGTTTACGCTATATCCTGCACATGGTAAGGCAAGTAGAGAGAACTTTACATTAAAATACTCCATTCCCCATTTCATTCAAATGCCAAGTGGCAATCGAACCGAGCGCCGCGTTTACAGACAGACACACCGAAAAATCTGAATAACACCCTTTTTTTTAAACTTGATAAATAATATATTTCATTTAGGCAATATCTTCAGCTCATCTCCACCTCAAATTTTTATTTCAGACTAGCATCTACTTTATAAAAGATTGTTGAACTAGCTTCAGATTGGAATGGATTATGTAAAATAGGAATATCTCAGCGCTTTCTCAGTTCAGCTTTAAGATGGGAATAGTCGCGGTATTTTTTTACAGGTATTCGACAAGTTTTTGTCACAAGAGAGTATCGAGTTGATGTTTTCCCAGACATTACTATATATCAGATATTACTATATCTGCATATGTTAATGTCCTTTTCTGGTGCTCGTGAAGAAATTGTATTAATTGAGTATTCCTTCAAGGATATCGCAGTACATATGTAATGTGCTTTAACGGTATCTATAAAGCATCCACTCCTTATTGTAACACCCAGATTAGTCTGGAAAGATCGGCTGTCGGCGAAAGTCTGGATGGTGATTAAGAGCTAAAAGCCGTTAGTCCTCACCACAAGATAGGGTGGAATGCAAGATGTTAGAATCAGAAAATGGAGTGGGTATATCGGGAACTATGTTAAGTAGAGACGGAAGACACGATTTGGAGAAAAGCGTATTGTTGTCGGTAACAGAGTTAACGGTGCCTTAGCTGCATTGATGAGACGTAGGCACAGCTGCAGGTTTGGCTGTTCACAATCCAGTATCGGCGACCGACGCTGTTATACGGCAGTGAAACGTATTTCATAAGGAGAATGTAAGTAAAATAAATATTGTGCAGATGCGATCTCTTCGTTGGATATGCAGTCAGTTTAGCTAACCGCATACCCAATGTAAAGATATCCAGAAAAGAATCAGGTATTATTGCGGATGTCAAGAGGAGATTGAAGAAGAACGTGCCTGAGCACGTTAGTTGTGGCACGTCAACCGGACAAGTCATGAAGGAATATTGAAAAAGATATATAGAGAAAGTGAGAGATAAGAGAGGTAGGGGAAAACCTCGGTTGATCTTGGAAACCACAATATCTACTGTACTGTTTAGTAGGTCATATAAAAAGCATGAGGATCTCCCAGACGGCAAAAAAGAAGTAGTTAATGACAGCGGAAGAGGTGAAAGAGGTATGCCGAGACCGCAGCGTTTTGCGCTGTTCTCTCTGGCTGCCCAGCATGGTAAACTACAGGCAATTCAGCATGAAGCTGAATCACTCACTCACTCACTCACTCACTCAGCTTTACGCTATGTCCCGCACATGGCAGGGAAGGCAGAGGGAACTTGGGAACCTAGTGTTAAGACATTCCGCTCCACTTCCGTTCTCCACTTTCCGCCGAATTTGAGGCATTGCGTGTTGATTCTGAATAATTCATGCAAAATTACTCTAGGTCATTTATTTAATGTGTTAATACATAAATAATAATATGTACTTTCCGATTCCAAAAAAAAAAAACAATCGAAAGACAAAAATCTGTGTATCCTATTGAATCCAAATCTTATATTAGTTATAGGACACACTATAAAAATCATGACATGAAACTTATTACTGATTTGCTATAACTACCTAAGCCAATAAAAATTGAAAGAAGAAATGTAAAATGATTGTTAATGATGCCAAAGTATAAAACTTTAATAAAATAATAATATAAAGATTCAAAATAATTTTAGATATCATCAATATCAGACAAAATACTTATTTATATTAACATATTTAGTGCAATTCTATAGGGGAGGGTGGAATAGAAAATATTCCCATATCTCCAAACACCATATTATTCACTTACCTCGTACACAATTTCTTAGTATGTTCAGAAACAACTCCGCATATTTGGAGCAAAAGGTTTTTCTTCTCATTGGCAGACATTGTTTCGTAAGTGGCTCCGCCATCATTAGCATCTGAGTTGTGGTTTCCATTGTTATTCCTATACATAAATGTTAGTGGTAAGTTGTTAAAGACAGGTAGTACATGAAGTCTTTAGTACTAAAGCAATTTTTAAGAAATGTTAAGATTACATTGAATTTTAACATAAAAATCTCTTAAATTACAGAAAAAAACAGTTATTAAATTTATAAATAGTTATATAGATGTCTTTGTCCATAAATAGACTTTAAAGGAATATGATTATTTATAGCACAGGTATTAAGACACAACTTTAACATTGACTTTATTATAAAAGTTATAAAATTTTAGAGAAAATTGCAAAAACCAAACTCAATTAAAACATATTATTGCTAACTTATTAACAACATACTTATGCACTTTGCTGGGCCGTTTATTATTGTTGTTCTTAATTCTTCTCTTTCTTCTATCGCTGTGTAGTGATCCACCAGACCAGTCTGCATCATCTTCATCGTCACTAAGCAGCCCTGCATAGGAGGTTGGCTCTCGACTATTGGAAGCTATACGACGGGATGCTATCCTTGAACTGTTGCGGCCCATACCTTGAGAAATATATACATATACATTTTTCAAAATAGACCATTACTGAAATGCAGTGCACTATGGACAAAAAGCTTATTTATATTTCAAACGATAATTTAAAATAAACTGGTTATGTGAGATAAATCTGGTTTTCATTATAAAAGTACACAAAAAGAGATTTTATATTTTAAAAATGACATCATCTAAATGTGATTCTTGATTATTTTAACAGTGCTGCAATCATAGAGTGGAAAATTTCAATGAGGGCCTCACAAGTGCTTGATAAAATATTAATTTAATTTACTATAAGTAAAAACCATAACTATAAGTAGTAGTATATATTTCTATAAACAATTATTGAAAGTCAGTAGCTATAATTTCTTTCCACTAAAAATACCACAAGTTGGCAAACTAAATTTTTTTAAGAATTTAATTCTATATTTTATAATTTATATAAGTCATTGCATACCCATGCATTTTTCTAAATGAGGGGCGAATCGTGTAGCAGATACAGGTCGCTCACAGTTTGGACAAGAACAATTAGAATCTGGAGTCTTTTTTAGAATTGAAAACCCAAATACATCACATTCTGGTGAATTTACAATCTTGAATCCATCATCTTCTTCCTTTTCGCCTTCAATAAGATCAGTCAAGCCCGTTTTTAATCCATGATGGAACTCAAAAAGCACTCCTAAAGTTACATCGTCGAAAACACTTTCATAAATAAAGTTCGCCGCGTCCTCCGCGTTGTTTTCATTTTGCATAATCTCAAAAAACTTATTGTTCAAATCGTTCATACTCAATTCACTCACAATAGTATTCATTTTAAGTGATCAAAATAAAACAAATCAAAATAAAAAAATGCACTGCGCTCAGCTGACTGATAGCGGATACCAATTATTGATAGTGATACTACGGTTTTGGGTTACCAGCAAAATATATTTAAAATTGCTTAAAATAAAAAAAAAAAGATTTATAAAAATTAAAACTATAAATGAAATATAAAGACATAAAATCTCTAAAATATTAGTACCAATAAAGTTATGGGATATTAAAGTTGCAATCGCAGAAAAATACCCAACACCTTTTCAGTATGTCGTCACATCTTCCGACTCCACTTTTGTCAGCAAAGACACAACTTTATTGTAGTTATAAGTTTACTATCACCTCCGTAGTAAACGACGGCGGACACAAAAAAAACAACTAGTATTTTTAATGTAGCAATTGATATGAAAATAAGAAAAGCGGTGCTTGAGTCCGGTCTCGCACAAGCCATGCACTTAGTCTTAGACACATTTAGTTTAAGAACGCCATTCTCAAGTGTACCTTTGCAGAGGTTCACGTTACACGTTTATGGTTCTCATCGGCATCGGCATTCATCATCAGCTATAGAGGTTGGTCTTTAATGTGAGCCGAGATAGTATCTAGCAATACATTGTAAAAAAGGACTAAGAGCCGAGTCCTAACCATAGGATCTCAGTTATAGTGCATCTCTAATAATCTCAGTATAGGTACAGGGGGGATCCTTTGAACCGCAATGCCCACCAGATACACAAACGAGGCACACAGTCAATGGCCTTCTGCAGATCTAAAAAAGCATGGAAACATGTACAGGACTCATATTTTTTTTATGCCTCCATCAAAGTTCTAAGGGCGTAAAAATAGCGTCTATAGTGTTCGATCCTGGCTGGAATCCATATTGAGAGTCAGGAACAGTACACTCTCGACGAAGCTTGATGTCGATTGTCGGCTCAAAGAGCTTTATGGTATGACTTATAAGCTTAATGCCCTTATAACTATAACAATCTTGAACACTGCCCCTTCCCTTGTAAATAATATTGAATTAAAGCGCCACTGGTGTGGCATCTTTCCAGTGTTCAAGATATGATTCAAAAGGTCTGTCAGTAACCATGAGCACACTAAGAGGACCCAACGATTTCCTCGCTTCGGTCGGAATACCGCCAAGTCCCATCGCTTATCCGTTCTGTGTATTGAGGGTTAAGCAGCTCCTAGAAGTAGCTTCTTCATCTCTCTTTCACAGAATAAGACTACAAAGCAACGTGCCCTGATAATCATTCATATTATGGCGGCACACTCACTTCGGACTCTGGCTACAGCTCTTTTGCTGGCACGTTCCGCGACTAGTTACTCCAGTCTGTATTTGGGAGTGTTCGATTTCTGCCACTCCTTTAAAACGCCTCGGGGGTGTAGGCACTGATAAAGTTTGTCGTAACCTCAATCAGTACCTTTACCTGCACCAAGCGATCGCAGCGACAGTCGACTTTGAGGAATCTATTCTGAAACTTTCCAGAAAGCACTATCACCACACCATTTTTACCACAATGTGAGTTAGTATAATAAACCGGTCCGATGTTACGGATGCTATCCGCAACATCGGACAGGATCACCGATCTATAAGCCGGTAATCCTGTCCGTATAAGGTGTCCGATGGTATGTGAAGTCTGATGTTATGGTATATGATGTCCGATGTTATGGTATATGATGTCCGATGTTATTACCTTTCCAGCTAGCTTATATTAATATTGTACTATCACCGCGGTCAATAAGCGCATTATAATCAGTTTGCGAGTGAACAGCCCGAACAAAATTTCCATACATTTACATAGTAAGACAGAAATGTCCTTAGAAATTTCGGGAATCTGGGAATTTCTGACGTAGTTCATTCGTACAATTAAATAGTTAAAAGTCATAAACAGAGTGCATTTTATAAGTCCCTTTTTTTTCTATGATGGAAATTGCCGAAACCAAACGTTGTCTAACCAGAGAGGGGAAGTGAATATATTTTTACTTAAATTATAATAAACAATATTCCAGATAGAATTCAAGTCAAGTGTGAGTCTATTCTGCGTTATTACTATTCGTTATTAATGTTCAACATTTTTATGGATCCATATCTCAAAATAAAAAAAAAATGAACCCTTGTAAGATCACCTTGTTATTTCTCTGTCAAGACCATTTATCTTGACATCGCGTGGAGGTATCAAGCTTAAACATATAATTAAATATCCAGGTCTACAGTTTCTAAAAACAGCTTGTGTTTTAGCTTTGTGTTTGTGCCAAGCAAAAATCAAGCTTCTAAGTTAACGCATTTAAAATATACGAGCATTTATGCACCGTTTTTCCTGTATCTTGTATGAAATTCCTACCTTATTAGAAATAACGGAAATATCCTAAAAGAGAGAAATTTATAGGTATTAAACTAAAAAGAACCATTACACATTTATATTTGTAGTTCATTTCGAACAAAATGAATAGATACACAAGTACACTTAAGTTTGTCCACGTTATTCCACAAAACCTACAGAGTATTTTCCGTATCTACTAATTTCATAATTCTAAAATCAAGCCTACAATTATAAAATCTGATTAATAAAGAGAACTTGTAATATATAATAACTATTACAAAATTATGTTTATACTTTATATAACACAAAATAAGTGGGTAGGTCCTACTCGCACTTGACCGGTATTTTAAAAAAACAAAGTACATATCGATACACTAAACCTAGCCATTTTTAAGCAATAATTAAAAACAAAATTATCTACAAAACAATAATATTTTTAACAATGTTTTGATATTTGAACAAAACAATACCATACTATCATATTATTGTTTATTCTACAAAGATAACGTTGCGAGATATCGTTTCATTTATACTAAGAAAGAGCAAGGGTGAACACTGCAATAGGAAGTAGAGGACGTAAAAATTAAACAATATATTCAACATGGTATGTATTGAAAATACTTTCATTTCTTTAAAACTAAAATATTTTTTTATTATTTAAGAACACGTGACGCTTGCATTAATGTGATTTTTTCTAAACTTTTTATATAAGGTTACGATTAAAGTAGTTTTTCACAGATTGTTTTTGGGTTATTGATATAAAATTTTATTCCAAAACATTGTCCTATTGCTTATCTAATTTTCTTAAATTTGTTATTATTTACAGCTTTTTTGATCTGTCTGCTGTACATAAAGTATTAGTAGTATGATGTATTTGTTTAAACAAAATTACTACTTAGTATTTTTTTTATAGTATTGTATAAATACAAACAAAAAATATTTCACTAGAAATATTTTTTGTTTGTAAATATGTATATTATCCTTTAGCTACTCTGAAACAGAAGAAATTTGTACATATAAAATGTAGATATAAAATGTAAATACTGATTTTATTGTATCGCCGTTGGAAATATTTAACTATATTTAACTATACTAAGAGCAAACAATGTCCCTAAATTAAATGTATTTTAGGTAATAATATTGGATTCGCTAATTTCGCTTACAATTTCACTGTTTAGTTAACTAAGAACAAATAAAAATAAATGTTTATAAACAAATATTCGACGATCAACATTTTAATCCTTATGATGCCTACTGGACCCCATCAAGAAGTTCCACGACAATTGGTACATGGCTGTCCGCATTGTCCGCTTGTGATATATTACAAGCATCACGCTATATACCGCACATGGCAGGGTAGGCAGAGTAAACTTGGGAACCTAGTGTTATGACACTACGTTCCCATAAAAATAAATCTGTATTCCACTTTCGGTTGAATTTAAGGTGGTTGCATGCTGAATGTTAAAAAGTTTACGCCAAGTGAAGAAATGAAAATATGAAATATGTTATTTCCTTGAGCGGGGATCGAACCCACAACTTTTCGCCTTCACAGTTGCTTGTGCGCCACACTAGGATTTGATATGATATGTATAAAGTACATATCTTCTTTCTCTAGCTTATTTATTTGTTTCAGGTTGTCTTTAATGTACAAGGCTTATGCCCCCCAGTGTTTACTCCATTGAATGATGACTACAGCATCAATTATGAAGTTATTGCACCTTACGCTAAGTTCTTAGTTGACAATGGAATCAAATCTGTTCTGGGTATTTTTTTAAAATTTGTTTATTTTTAGTATTAGGAAGGTAAAAAGAATACTGATAAGTATTTTTTTATTTATTGATGAATTAAATAGTTAAAAGCCGTATGCTTGAATCTGAAATAAATTTGTTTTAGCACTAAGTTATTTATTACATTGTTTATTCGTACATTGGCTACTTTAACATTTTTTTAAATTAAAATTATTAATATCATAAGTATACATACTTTATAATTAGATTAAAAAAATCTTATAATAATTCATAAATATTAATAAGTCGTTTCTTGTCTTAGCTTGTCGCTCTGGTATAAGGCAAAACGGCGGAAAGTGAGCAACGGAAGTGGAACGGAGTGTCTTAACACTAGGTTCCCAAGTTCCCTCTGCCTACCCTGCCATGTGCGGGAGACAGCGTGAAGTTTAGTGAGTGAGTTGTCTTAGCGACACTGCGCCTGACAGTTATGGATTTGTCTTCCATCCGGGGGAATATTTTTTTATTCTTCGCTCTGTCTGTAAGACACACAATGTCTTGAATCAATTGGTTTGGAAACGGGGAACGGAGTGTCTGAAATTATGTTTTCTCTTCCTTCTATATGCGTAATACAATGTTAAGCTAAGAAAATAACCTTTACCAATTTACAGTTGGTGGCACTACCGGGGAACATATGTCCTTGTCAGTAGATGATAGAAAAAAAGTGATAGATAAGTGGGTGAAGGTTGGAAAACCTATGGGATTACATATAATGGTACAAGTTGGTGGTGCACCTCTCGCCGACGTTCTTGATTTAGTAAGTATCTATATTTTCATTCCCTCGAGTTGAATGTGAATCTTGAGAGGTTATATAACCAATAACTATGTAGTTAATATTATATAAAAAGTTTTTGACAAATTGCCAGATTGTAGAAGCAACGATTGTAATCTTGGACCACGAACTGGAGTGCTTGTGACTTCAATATAATTTCTTTGTAAAAATCTAAATTAGAAAGGTCGTCTTTAAATTGAATGGGTACAGGAGATCAGAGTGTCTGAATATTGTATATATTTTGCTTATTTCGTTAAATGAGAGATTTGTACGAAGATCGTTTCGAGACCTGCCGTGATTTATATTTCTTTGCTCTGGTATGAGGTAAAACGCGGCGTTGAGGTCCGCCTCCTGAACGGGAACGGAAGTGGATCAGAGTGTCTTAACACTAGGTTCCCAAGTTCCCTCTGTCTACCCTGTCGTGTGTGGGATACAACGTGGAGCTGAGCTAAACATCACATCAAAAAGGGGCAACGAATCTCGAACTCGATCAAACGAATCTTTGAGTGAGCAGAGTCTTCAATAATTACTTAAATTATTGAAGACTCTGCTCACTCAAAGATTCGTTTGATTCGTTTGATCGTATAAAAGTAAACCTATTTCGTAGATAGAACTACATAATTTGTATTATTTACTTAATATTATCACTATGTTTTTAACAACGTTATCTTAGTATTCTGATTTGCAACATTACTTATAATTTATTTTTGTTTAAATATCATATCACCGTGACTTCATACACCTTCAGAAAACTTGAAATTTAAAATATCCAAATTTTATTAAACATTACAATGTATAGGGATGCTTATCTTGTACTATTCTAAAAAATAACGTACTTCATTAAATTACACTACTATATTAATATTTCAGGCAAAATACTGTTCAAAAGTTGGTGTCGATTCTCTCCTGACTCTCCCCGAGCTGTACTTCAAGCCTCAGACGGTTTCCGAACTCGTATCATACGTAGAGCTCGTAGCAAATGCTGTGCCAAATATGCCCGTTCTTTATTACAACATACCCAGCATGTCTAAAGTAGAAAGTAATTATTTTTCATATGTTTAGATTAAACTATTACTTTAGTAAATTACAGTGGAATTCATTTTTTTATGACCCCGCCTATATTGATCGACCGCGTAATATGATGTACCTGTCGTGGCGCAGCGGCACAACGTTCCGCAACTCAACACACTGTACCTAAAATTCAGCGGAAGATAGGGAACAGGACGGAGTGTTTTAGTAATAGGTTCCCAAGTTCCCTCTGTATACCCTGCTATGCTATATCACATGCAGGATTTTATTTATATTTTTGAAATTTCAGTCAACATGCCAGCGTTTGTTAAAGAAGCTACAGCTCGTATTCCAAATTTCAAAGGCTTAAAGTTTACTTCTAACGATTTAAGCGAAGGCGCCCAAGTACTAAGATCTTTGAAGGATGGACAGGAAATGTTTCTTGGAGCTGACACAGTAAGTAAAATGTACTGTAGTGCTGTAAGTGGGGTAACAGAACGGACTGTAATAATATTAGGTTCCTAAGTTCCCTCTGTCTGCTTAACTGTACGGGATGAAGCGTGAAGCTAACTTAACATAATTTCAATATATGAATTGGCGCTGAAAACGTTGAAGTGGTCCATAAAAGCTCCTTACAACTACTACTTAACTGGTTTTAAATTAACTAAAGTAATTTATTTATTTTTTATTTGTTAGCGTGTAGTTGGTGTAACTTAACGCCGAATTTTGTCTTGAGGAAATGAATTATTCACAACTACCGCCAAAGACGTTATGCCACTTACACAAATATGTATTTTTAAGTTGTTAGCGCCGGGTGCACTTCTAGGGATACGGTCCAGTATAGGAACGACATACAATATATTCCCCCGACTTGCCCAAGATATCTACGATGCAATGGAAAATGGTGACATAGAAAATGCTAGAGCTTTACAGGAAAAGCTTAGTGTGGCTATAGAATGCCATACTGTTGAAGGTATTGATAATTTTTCTTGATTTTCAAATGTTTTTTTATGTAAAAATATCATGATTTTAATATTTAATTTTTAAATATAAACTATAAAAAGTTAACTGGTAAGGCAGACTAAACTTGGAAACCTAGTGTTAAAACACTTCGTTCCGCCATATTTGACAATACATGTTGAAAGGTGGAACTCAACGCCGTGCTATGCCTTGTTACCAGAGCGAAAATATGAAAATATTCAATATTTCATTTCTTCGAGTGGTGATCAAACCCACAACCTGCACCATGATAGGCTCAAAAAAATATATAGATAAAGATAGATAATAATAAAAAAAAATATCGTTAGGTTCATGGGTTCCAGTGATGAAGGCCAGTATGGAATTGGTAACTGGTATAAAAATGGGCCCACCAGCTCTACCTCTCAAACCAATCTCAGAAGACGCTAAGAACAGAATTGCGAGCAAATTAAGAAAACTAAAATTGATTAATTAAATGTTAGTTAAATATATTTTTTATTATATATTTTTTTCTATTTTTTTATTACAACCTATATGAATAGAGGTTGATGATGTGTAAATGCGCCATTTTATTGTCTTGCTTATGTATTTTTTTTAATATATTAACATACTAGCGACCCGCCCGCGGCTTCGCCCTCTTGCATTACAATTACTGATCTCAACTACTATCGTGTTCTAATAAAAGTATGACTTTTAACACAATATCTTTGTATTAAAAACGAACATTTTAACTAAATAAATAAAAAACTTGTAGCAATTTTGTCGGACTAAATATTTTAAAAAGACATAGCTCTTTTATTTATCAAATTATTGAAATAAAACAAATATTAAATATTGAGGCCAAATTATTAAAAGTTCATTCAAGCCATTTCTGAGATAGCCCGTTCAAACGCACAGACGAACAGATAAACAGACAAACACACAATATTTAAAAATCACCATTTTGGACCCTATAAGATTTTTTATAATGTTTCTTTCATGTACAAACAGTTACAGATTTATTTAAAGTATAGGTAATGACAACCTATATTGTAAGGAAAATAAAAAGGCAGCAGTAACTGTGATTGTTTAATTAATTAATTTCTTAACAATGTACTTTTTTAATGAAACATTTAGTTACAAAACTTCTTACACATTCATTAAATTAATTTAAGTATTTTTCATAAATTATGAGAACGAAGAATTTGTAACATAAATTGTATACACTATTTATTTTTTTATTTTCATTCATAATCTTTCAGATAGTAAAATGGCGTCTATTAAACAAATATTTAAATAACTCTATTAAACACATTAAATTTTCGCGTATCAGAACTAGTTAAAACAGAAATGCTATCAAATATCTTTTCCAAAGCTTCCTGCTGTAATGGGCAAGGCGTGAACGTTTCGCAGTCATAGCCTTTCAGGCCTTTCATAGTTGCGTCTTTCAATGCCGTCGTATTCATAAATGATGATAGTAATTTATTACTGAAATGAAATATATGAAGTTATATAAGTATTATTTTTTGTATCTGATAGTGAATTCAAATCATCCTGTATACCACACAAAGCAGGGTGAGAATTTGGAAACCTAGAGTGGTAAAATGTTCCGTTCTCCACTTCCTGTTGGATTGTAAAGTGGAAGAACTGCTGATTTAGTTGAAGCAAAGTGCAGCGTCGATAATAAGAACGTTAAATAATTCATTTTCTAGAGTTGGCATCGAGCCCACAAATTGTAACGTTTACTATGTTACTTTTGTACTGCGCCTACGACAGCCTCCAAAATAGTTATTATACTAAAAATACTGTTCATTATTTATTTACCTCATTAATTGTTTCCAAGTGTGAATTGATTCAGAGTTCCTAGACGTCTGACTTATCCAACAGGCTAGTCTTTCCGGACACCCGCCACTGTTCACCACGAAATGCTCCTCCATGTTTAATAATGTCAATTGACTCTGATCATCTGCTGAAAAAAAAATCTTACTCAGCTTCACGCTGTATCCCGCTCATGGCAGGGTAGGCAGAGGGAACTCTGAAACCTAGTGTTAAGACACTCCGTTCCACTTCCGTTCCTCACTTTCCGCCGAATTTCAGGCATGGCGTGTTGTGTAGCGGAACTCAACGCCCCGTTTTGCCTTGTAAAAGAGCGAAGAAAAGAAAACATTAAATATTTAAAATTGAAAATATTAAGTATTTCAGTTCCTCGAGTGGGATTTGAACTCAGAACCTGTCGGTTACGGTCACACGCTTCTGCCGCTGCACCAAACCAGGCCTAAAAACAAATCTATTTATTATTATTATTGTTATTGTACATGTATGTTAATATCAAGATATTTTATGGTAAAATATTTTTTTGAACTGATCAGTTGATGAATCAACAATTATAAAAAAAAAAACATTTTTAATTTATTTAAAAATACGCTGCAACAAACACACACGAGGGTATACAAAGGATATTTACTTTCGTATTACTTTCTTTTTCACTTTCCGACGCACTCTGGAGACATTGCGAACGAAAATATTTAATCGGGATCGTCCCACCACTTATCGTGTTTACTGTCGCACGATTATGTCCCTGTGTTATTATAGCGGCATAAGCGTGTGACTGTAACCGACAGGTTGTGGGTTCGATCCTCACTCGGGGAGATTAAATATTTAATATTTTCAATTTAAATATTGAATGTTTTCATATCTTCGCTCAGGTATAAGGCTAACTACAAAAGAGTCTGGATCTTTCATAAGTTCTTGAAACTCTGTAATTATGCTGTCTTGATTTCCGCCACTCAATACGCAATGCCTCAAATTTGGCGGAAAGTGGGCAACGGAAATGGAACAGAGTGTCTTGGGAACGTAGTGTCAAGAACATTTCCCAAGTTCCCAGGTTCCCTCTGCCTACCCTGCCATGTGCGGGATACAGCGTGAAGCTGAGTATCAGCACATAAGTGGGTTACATTTATGATAGTAGAAATGATGGGTTATTTTAAATTAATATTTCATTTAATTTTCGTATGTTTTAAATTATTTGCAAATAATTTACTAAACAAAGAGATCGAATAACATTATATAAAAACTATTTTCTGTAGATAGAAACATAATTAAAAAGAAACAAAACGTACAGGCTCCTATTTCAAATAGTCCGAAATGAAAATGTACAAGATGTCAGCTGTGTAAAACTCAACAAAATTTAACTTTAGGGTTACAAAATAAAATTTTCAGTGCTCAGTAATGCATTAACAGTACGAGATTGAACTTATCCGCTATCGTAAGTATACACGTTGAAATACCTATTTATATATTACTTTAGTCAACTAGATATTAAAGACATGAATTCTTTATAACTGTGGGTCATCGAGAAACATCTGTTTTAAGCGAAAATATCAATATTTTTTATATACACATAAATATATATCGGTAGACTTTAACAAAAATTAAGATATAGTTTTATAATAAAATGAAAGTTAAGACTGACAATATTTTTTAAAATTTATGCAGCGACGGCTTTATCGAAATATATTTTTTTCTCTTTTCGTGATTTATTGAAGGAATATAGTATTAAATCAGTACATAGTGGATAATGAGAAAATACCCAAATGAGTTCTAAGTTAGACTTCTGATAAATACCGTTGAAATTGACAGGTCATGGAGCAAATGTACCTGGTTGAAATATTCATAGACAAAGTCACAATTTTTGCATCTGGTGAAGATGAAAATAGCGGAGCCGATAAGAAACTTATCATAAAGATAAAATTTGGTCCTAAAGTACAATTTATAATAAAAGAAGGACAACTCGCACTTAACGAAGATTTGAAAGATGATATAGTTGATTGTGACGAAAATGGAAGACGTAAGTGGAGTCGTACCATTAGAGTTGGAAAATCGTATTTATTTCCTTCTTATCCAGACACAGTTCTAATGATATTAAGCAAATTTCCTTTGGAGATTGAAGTATGGAATGATGACGAAAATGAAATTGAGATATTTGTTGGAATCGGAACTATGCATTGGGATACTCAATTCTTCCACATGCTTAAAGAAACTGCCGAAGCTTGTAAGCTCCATGAGCCACTCTCCATAAAACAGAACACCCCATTATTTGCAGAGTGTTGCTGTAGACAAGTCGGTGAAATATCTTTTATCCTTAGAATAAGCGCATTAGGAGACAGCATAATTACAGAGTTTCAACAACTTATGAAAGATCCAGACTCTTTTGTATTTCGAACAAATAAAGCACCAAGTATGTTTGAATGCAAGAGGGTTGAGGGTGATGATCCAAATTTCTGTATGGTTGGCAGTTTATACGAGACAACTACTTTAGAAGATCCGACCATAATGAGCAATGCTCAGCAAAAAATTGAAATATGCACAGAACTGCAAAGCTGCGGTGTAGAAGGAAGAGAGGATGATTATAGTTGTAAGCATGACGTAGAAGATTCTGATGCACCACCTAAAAAGAAATATCCTATAAGTAAAATCAGAATGGGTGACATAACAGGTCCTTGTGGCAATACAAACTGCCCGTTAGCTCATAAGGTTAGAATGTATATCAGAAACTTGGAAGCGTACAAACGAGAAGCAGAAGGTAAAGTAACAGAAACAAAAGATGTTAATAAACGAAAGATTTGTGGCACATGTGACTGTAAAGATGACCGTTGGCATCGTGATGAATGTCCCGAAAATTTAGATAAGGATGGTAAAGTAAAGAAAGTTGATTGCACAGGATGCGGAGGTAAGGTAACGGAAGGTGAAACTTGTGAAGATCGAAAAAATAAAATGTATGGCACAGGTGTTACACCAAAATCAAGTAAAACAACGGTTCAATATGTATTTAACGTAACAAAAGTACCTGGTTTTAAAGAATCTGTCTGTAGAAAAAATTACACTGAAGAAAATGTCATAGCCAACTGTTATTCTCAATCAACCGGTTATAATGACATCACGACAGCCAAGGGAGGTTGCTGTTGTGCTCGAGCTGGTTGCACTTGGAAGCAATACGAACAAATAACATTAAATGACCCACTGATAAACCTTTCCACGATGCCAAAACTTCAAGAAACACCAATGCCCAATCAAAATCAAGGTAATCAAGCCGTTGTCTATAATGTTGAATTAAAAGAGTCTAAACGCAAAATCACTGTTTATGATTGTGTTGAAATTTCTGAGGACAAGGATTGTAAATGTAATCCTCCAAAACCAGCGCCCCCATGTAGAACATTTGACTGTGAGTGTTTGACTAAGATATCAAATATAGCATCAAGAAAAGCTCATAAGCCTTTTTGCCCTTTATACAAACATAAACATAGCTGTCCAGTAACTATGATGCAGGAAGAAGAAGAAATGAAAAGGGCTGCAGAGGAAGAAGATGAAGCCGAGCCCTTGCTACCTTATGGTTTGCCACCTATAAAGCTCGGACCTTGTCCAGTGCTAGGGCGACCTTGCACTGTTCCTGATGGTTTTGCAAGAATGTATAAAAATGCAGCTCTACCACCCCAACCACCAAGTTACAGTGACGCTGGCAAAGTTTGCTGCTCTAAAGAGTATGAACGAATAAAGAAAGCAATAAAAGAATACATGAAATACGAAAAAGATGATGATTATAGATGTATAAATAAGTTTAATGTAGATACTGAAAGAAGATGCTGTGACAAAGAGCAGAAATTACTCTCTCTGATGGGCAAAGGATGCTGTGGCGCCCATAAGTTGGCCATACAAGAGAAGTTTAAGGAATAATAGCTAAATATCATTGATATTTTATTTTGTAACCCATTAGTGTAACGTAAGATCTAAATAAATTTGTAACATCCATTAATTGCGTTTTATTTATTGTACGTAGGTATAGTATAAAAGTTACATAAAATATTTCTACTATCCATATGTCACTATATTGAATGTCATAATTTCATGCTTTATTCCGCACATAGTAGAATAGGCAGAGGGAACTTTAAACGTAGCGTTGAGACTCTCTGTTCTCATTAAGATACTTCCGATGCCCACTTTCCAACGATTTCAAAAGTCATTGCGTGTTGAGTAACAGAATTCAACGACACGCCTATTCTTTAAATAGAGCGAGGAAATGTTATTTAATATTTTATTTTCTCGAGTGGAACCGAACCTATCACCTGTCTTGTAAATTAATTCCTAATACATATAAAATTGAGGTCTGTAACTGACAGGTTCTGGGTTCTATCCCCGGTCGAGGAAATGAAATATTTAATATTTTCAATTTAAATATTTAATGTTTCATTTCTTCGCTCTGGTACAAGGCAAAACGCGACGTTGACTTCCACCACTCAAAACGGAATGCCTTAAATTAGGCGGAAAGAAGAAGAGAAGTGGAACGGAGTGTCTTAACCTACCCTACCATGTGCGGGATACAGCGAGAAGCTGAGTAGAGTAGAGTACATATAAAATACTTTGAGTAATTTGTATGTCAATAAACTATATTATAAAACATTAAACATTTTACACAAGAACCTAAATCACACAACCAACACACATTAAGATTGTTTATACATAATTGAAAGGCAAATTATAATATTTTTTGTCATAACAATAATTCATTATATAAATATGTAATTAATACGCTCTTAGGTGTTATATAAAAATGGCGGAAGACGAAGACAATGACAAGAAAAAGAAAAAGAAATGCACTTCGAAATACAATTATACATTTGGTGATATCCATCCAGGTATTTTTGTGATATGTTTTTTTAAATTAAATATTTTTTCTTATTCATGCCGTATCACGCATATGGCAGGGTATGCAGAGGGATCCTGGGTATCTAGTGTTAAGATACTCTATTATGTACTCCAAATTCCGCCGGACTTTAGGCATTACGTGTTGAGCAGCAAATTTCAAAGCTGCGCTTTGCCTTGTTGTCCGAGCGAAGAAATGAAAATATTAAACATTTAATTTCTTCGAGTTTGTCACACGTTTGTCCCCCTGTGCCATGATTCTTCAATGGTTAATAATATTCTATTAAGGACTAAAAATGTAACTATAGACCAACAAAACTTAATGAATATTCGGAGGTATGCGCGAGGATACCTGTATAGAATGAGTATTATAGATACCTCTACAGGAACCTATATATGTGCAAGTTTTAGTCGTGCTTGCCTTCACAATTCTTTTTTCGTCTTTTGCAGGAGTTACCATAGGTCATAAAACATGCAATCCATTTTTGAAGCCAGGCTATCCAGTTCCAGGAGAAATGGGCTGGTTGTGGAACGCTTCAGACATACCCGGATTAAAGGTTCATGTTTTCAATTTAAATTGATTTCTGTTTATTAAACGTTAGTGTAAAAGTGTTCAAGATTTTATTAATATTTAAAAAAATCTAATTAATAGCCTCGTCGCGGCTGGCAACCCGGCATAATTGGGAAGAGTGTGGCTAAAATTATGACCTTCAAATGTCCTCGTGGTGGTCAGGACAAAGATAAAAGTAAGAAGAAGAAAAAAAAGGGTCGCACAGCAGGTGCGGACATGGGTGGTGGAGATTCAGAGCCAGACGAACCTTTAGAACCTAAGCCTACTTTAAAAGTTCAAAGAAAAGGTGATGTCTTTACGATACAAGTAAGTACTTATTCTAGTATTATTATTCATAAATATTGAATATCTTGGTACAATAATTATAATTGTTTCAGGTTAATCCTTTAAAAGATTTGACAGATATTGCACCCAATGAAGATCCATATGTTGATTGTGACCCTCTTATATTTAAAATTATTAAAAAAAGAAGCCCAGAGGAGCAAGCCAAAGTAGAGGCAAGAAAAATGGTCAAACTGAAGAAGCAACGAGATGCTGAAATTCGGAAAGCCTTGGCCGAAGCTGTAGAGGATATTTGTAAATGTGCCTACATGGATGTGTATTGCAATGATCTCACTGCCATAGACAAAGTTATCGATAGCTGTCCAGCTTTTAAGGAACCGGAGTGTATATGTAAAGAAGAATCTTTAAGTTCACTTTCGAGTAACGCTACTTGGGATATCGAGTACACTCCGCCTTTCGGCTGTTTTGATCTAGCGCCTAGAAAACGTAAGAATTTCATACATGTGGAAACACAGTATATTCCAGCGGATGCTGGAATCACGGAGGCGCCGAAACCTAAACGATCGTGTTTGTCTTTGAAACCCAAAAGGAGAACGTCAAGAAAAGTTTGTTGTGGTCCGTGCTCTTAAATTCGTATCATATTTATGTTATTACAAAATTGTAAAGTATTTTGATGAATTTTTGTTTGTTCAAATTAATAAATTTGAAAACATTATAGTTTTAATTTTCTCCATATAATATTTAGCAAATAAGGACACTATTAAGAAAAATAATTAAGCTGTGGGATTTGACCACACGCCTCATAGAATCCGTCGAGCGTCTGACCAACTAAGCCATAAGTTCTCTTCTAGCTACTTCTAAATTTATTTACGCTTGTTACGACTAATTTATATTGTTAGTATCTCTGTAAGGAGATTTTAACAAAATTCTGCTGTATGAAAATTGTTATTTTTATACATTTTCTAAAATAGCATTTTCTATTTCTAAGTGTGGAATATCACTTTAAATTAGTTAATAATAAGTAATTACAATTTACTTTAGATTGCACTTATTTCTAAGCTTTAAATTATAGATAGAATTTAGATTATACCTGTCAATATTTTTGCTTACACTCACGCTTCTTAGAGCCTTCACACACATATAATATTATATAAACTTCTATGGTGAAGTGGTAAAATTTTTAGATATAAACGTTTTGGTAGATTGATTGTTAAAAACTTAACTCTATGAAGCGTAATTTAATGTAATATTAACGACAGGTGTAAAATGAACAATAAGGCACTTACAAAGTACCTACCTTTTATTTATATTGTTTAAAACATCGATTTGACAAAAAATAAAGTAACACATACCTCGCGATAATCGACCTTCGTGATACCCGAAGGCATTGTTCAAGAGAGGTCCAAAAACTTTTACGAAAAAAATGATCAATCCACCGAGCGCCACTGCCATTGGATTTATATTTATTCTAGAAAGACCCTGAAAATACAAAATACTGTATATTTATTACAAAAAACGGTCGAGTCCAAGGTTAACTCGCTCGCCGAGGGTTCCATAGCCATTCCAGAATTTTAAATCAACAAAAAATGCCAATTCCAAAAACTTTTCAGTATCCAATATTTTTTATGAAATTGAAATGCAAATATAGGTTTGTAATATCTTTCTATTAAATACCTATGAATTTTCTCATTTTTGAATTTTTCTTTATATATTGTAAGTTCTCGCTGTGCAGAGTTTCATATAATTTTTTAAAAAGGTACGTAACTCTTAAAGGTATTTTTATAGGCATCCTGCACATGGTACGATAGGCGGAGGGAACTTGGTAATCTTGTGTTAGTGCTAGACACGCTTTTACACAATACGCTGAATTTGAGGCATTATGTATTGGGTAGCGGACTTTATTCTTCTATAGTTACCAGAGCAAAGAAATGAATATATAAAATATTTCATTCCCTCGAGTGTTGATCGAAGCCACAACCAGTTGTTTATAATCTTATGATTGCCCTTAAAAGTATTCTATTTAAAACTTACCAATCCAGGAAAGCCATAAGCAGCAACTGCATCAAACGTTTTCGTAATCGGTATTTTTATAAATGGTATTGAAAAGTCCAAGCCAACCTAAAACGAACAACACTAAACATTTATGGATTATTTTCTTAATACAATATTTCCATAAATAAAAACAAAAATATTTCTATTGAATCTGCATACATATAGAGTATCTAGAGAGATATTTTCCAATTTCTAGGCCAGCTTTAAAAACATCTCAGATCATAAAGGTTTTTTTATTTTTTTCTTAGTAATTTTTTTGTTACTATTATTTCTCAGGTAAAAGACTATCCTTTTGTAAAAATTGTCTTAATTGGTATTTTTTTCATAGACTCCAACTAAGTAACAAGTATTAAGATATTTAAAGAGCTTTTTTCCCATTACCCCATGGGCCCTTACCCATATTTTTTTATAGTAGATCACGTAGAGACATGATGGGCTGTAGTAGAACCCAATATTGTTAATTTGTAAACTCCACCATCAAAGCTTATAGTCTATAACATAGGTCATCCTAAAAGCTTAAAATCTACTTAATATTTCACTTGTCGACACCCATTTGTTTCCATGGAGCATAAGACGTGAAAAAAAACAAAAAACTTTTTCATCACTAACTCTCATACCAAATTTTAACTTTCTACTTTCGTTTTTTTTTGCGTTTCTTATCAGACACTTAGTAACGGACGATTTTAATTTTTATAGATTATTTTATTAATATTTTAAAAATGATACTCACATCAACATCCTGACCTTCGGGCATAAACGAAAAAAATCTCGGTCGTCTCAAACTCATTTCTTCACACGAAGCACAAACCAAAAATATAACTAGCATATAAATAAAGAATAACATTTTACTAATAAAATTTAGGTTTTTGTTATTGAAATATATATTAATAATATATAAATTTAAAATGTATTTTTATGTTTCCTCCGTGGTGTCATTCGATGATTTGATCGTAAATGTTATTTTACGCTGCATTTACAGGCAGAGTGTAGGAAACAGAAGTGAACACGTTTCCTCGCATTGTTACTATAAAATGTAACAGCTTAGCTCCAATCGTATGTGATACAGAGCATTGAATGTATAGACTTGACAAATGAAAAATATTAATTTTAAATATTTTTTTTTTAATATAAATCGTCTGCAAGAGCTTCTTGCAAAAGTATATTGTAGGGATATTTAAGTGTCATGTGTCTGTATTTTTGTGTGAATAGATTGTTTATATTTTATTACATAGTTAGTTGTAAAGTTCACTAAAAAAAAGTTTAGTAGAACCAAATTATTTTGTTTTATTTTGGGTTCACGTTGTAACCCGCATATATGTGACAGGGTAGTAACACGGGTACCTAGCGTATAAACAGTCCATTTTCATTGAGAAATTTCTGTTCAGCATTTTTCGCCGAATTCTTTAGATATTTCACTACATAATATAGTATATTCAAATGTATGTCAGTACAATGAACATTTTTTGTGAAATTCTTAAGAGGCCTGGAATATAACAATGGCTATAATTTTAGATTTCCTTCCACGTGCCACACATCTCTGGAACCTATGGACCTATCCGCGGCAGTATTTTCAGGTCGATACCACATGGGTACCTTCAAAAAGCGCGTCTACCTCCACCTCAAAGACCGGCAACGCATCTGTAGCTCCCCTGGTGTTTCACCTGGCCGTGGGCGACGGTGGTCACTCACCATCAGGTGACCCGTACGCTCGGATATCTTGTCTTTTCCATAAAAAATAAATAAAAAAAGTTGCGGATAATAACTAGTATTCATATTTTCACTATCGTATTCAATTAGGTGTGCTTTAAATTACATTATATTTAATCGCTTTGTAACTATGTATTTATAATTGTGTAATAAAATATAATTTTAATTAAAGTAATTGCATCATCATATAACGTTGCACATATATATGTATATAATTCAGATGTCAATACAATAAGAATGTTATAAATATTATCTGTGACCAGGATTTGATCATGGAGTCAGGATTTGTAAATTGAAACTTTTTAAAAGATATTAATAAACCACTCGAGCTTAGATTCATAATCATAGTTGATAGCTCTGAATGTGTTGATGTGACTATATAATATAATTTGTATATTTATATAATCCTTAAGTGAACGAAAGAAGTGGAACGGAGTGTCTTAACAATAGGTTCCCAAGTTCCCTCTGTCTACCCTGTAATGTGCGGGATACGGCGTGAAGTTGAGTAGAGTAGAATATATTATTTCTAAAAACGTTCAGTTCTTCTTTTAAGTCCGGTGACTTAAAGACTATATTGATATAACAATATTAATCTACTAACTACGTGATCCGTACATATTTTATAGTAGGTACACTTTTCAGCTTCACGCTGTATCCCGCACGAGGCAGGGTACGCAGAGGGACCCCGGGAACCTAGTGTTAAGACACTCCGTTCCACTTCCGTTCCGCACTTTCCACCGAATTTGAGGCATTGCGTGTTGAGTGGCGGAACTCAACGCCGCGCTTTGCCTTATTACCAGAGCGAAGAAATTAAATATTAAATATTTAAATTGAAAATATTTAATATTTCATTTCCTCGACTGGGAATCGAACCCAGAACCTGTCGGTTACAGTCACACGCTTGTGCCGCTGCGCTACGACAGGCCTCTACACTTTTCTAGTACACTATAAAGGTTTTGTAATTTTAAATGATAAATTTATTTTCGTGGTCTTCTCTCCCATATTCACGGCGGGTGCTCGAAGTAATAACTTATTTAAATCGGACCAATTTGAAGGAAATATGCTGTCGTTATAATGGGTAATATTCGCCACAACTGAAGCACCTTTTAGTTAGAAAGCCATTGTTCACGAAATTGCTATGGAACAAATGCAAGCTCAATCCTAATTTTTATAATTATTGTTTGTTGCAAAGAACAATAAAATAGATCTTATTGTATATAAAATACGTGCTCACTTTTAGCTGCTGTTTCGTGCTCATGGACATAACTAGAGGCTTACTGTGGCAAGCTGTTCATCATATAAAACTCTGTAGGTTTTTAATATTAGCATATTTTATTAGGTAGGTGTCTGCAGGAGATCACTGCTGTAAGAGATGCGAAAAGTACGTGATGAAATAAAAATAAGTCTGACATTACTTACGAATAAGTGTCCTGAAAGTTACAGATTACGGGGTTTTTGGGCACTAGGAATCGTTCATTTAAGTTCCAGTTTCAAGAACGGCTTGGTGTCTAAAATACAGGCATTTGAAAAACCACGTTTTAAGGAACTAATAATTAAAGTTTTTCTACTCATCAATAGATGGCGTTGGTCATATTTCTAATATTATAAAGATTGGCTTACTATCGGATATTTTATATAATATTCAAAAACACTCGCTTGGTTTTTTTTTTTGTTTTTAGTAGTGTTTGATTTTTAATAAAACACTACTAAAACAACTTTTGAGGCCTGTCGTGGCGCAGCAGACAGTCACAAGCGTGTGACTCTAACCGACAGGTTGTGGGTTCGATCCCCACTCGAGGAAATGAAATATTTAATATTTTCAATTTAAATATTAAATGTTTTCATTTCTTCTTTCTGGCACAAGGCAAAACGCGGCGTTGAGTTCCGCCACTCAAAACACAATGCCTCAAATTCGACGGAAAGTGGGGAATGGAAGTGGAACGGAGTGACTTAACACTAGGTTCCCAAGTTCCCACTGCCTACCCTGCCATGTGCGGGATACAGCGTGAAGCTGAGTGAGGGTGATTTTTAATATATAGACTGGCTTCTCCTAATATTCACATGCGGCTAACCAAATTAACAAATAGTTTTTAGTATTATGTACCTTACCCTCAACATTGAGTGTTTGTTTTACTTAAATCAGTTGAACAATACAGTGACAATTTAAAATATTAAGTTGGATATTGCAAAAAAAAATTATTCATTTAGCTGAAATTTTAGTTTGCAGTCTTTATATAGTCTCAAATGTTATTAGGACAAGAAAGTGGTTGAAATAAGTAAAATTCAAGCAGAAGGCCGCGCGCGGGTCGCCAGCTTAATAGTAATAAATCATTTAATACTTTAATTGTATGATACACAGCTTTCCTCGAATATAATTAACGTATTATTATCTATAAATAGTATAGACTTACTAAAACTAGCGGTCCCTTGAACTATGCTTACATTTATTTAATTTATAGAAAAAAAATCACAAAACGCAGTTTTGTTTTGTCGTGTAAATCTCGAACTGCCAGGAAATCTGGGATTCACAGCCACCACTCCATTCTCTGGTGAATTACGATAAAAATCAGTTCAACTGTTCCGGAAATTAGCTCTAGGAGATTCGATAAAACAGAGAGACAAAAATACAAAAATTTAGACGTGTTTTATTAATGTTTTAATATCGTGTAAATAATTACTAAATTCCTTTAAAACGGTTTTACGGTTATTTTGTGACCACAGGCAGGCACTTCAATTTTATTTATATGTATCTTTTATCCGTATATATATAAAAGCATCACAGCAAAAAAATAATAACAAGTATAATATTTTTTTTTAATTAAGAAAAGGTATTTTTCAAGTCAAAGACGTTAGTAGGTATATCTTAGATTATCTATAAAGTATTTCCCGTATAATCATATAAGATAGTTCTTATCTTATCTGCTATATAAATACTAACTCACTAATTTTCACGCTGTATCCCGCAAGGTAGACCAAAGGAACTTAACAGGGGAATTTAGAAAAGAACATTATGTTAAGTCACTCCGTCCCGTTCCCCACTGAACTTGAGTATTAATTACGTAATTGAGTGGCGGAACTCAACGCCGCGCTCTGCCTTATTACCAGAGCGAAGAAATGAAAATATTCAATATTTAAATTAAAAATATTAAATAAATAAAGTAATTACATTGTTAACTGGTATTGTTATATTTGTATTTGTATTAACTATGTATGTACGGTTTCATGTTCTACTGTGATATATTTATTTAAATTATTATGTCAGTGTTGTACCTACCGCTACCAACTCTTTTTATCTTAACCTCTTCTTTCTTAACCAACCAGTGTAAGAGTCATACATCCATTTACTGAAAGAACAGACCAAGTATAATTTAAGAAAATGTAATAATAAAATAAGAGAGAATTATCAATTATTAATAATAACAATATTAAAGAATATAAAAAGATATAAAGGACTTATATAAATATAATATACATACACAAGCATAAACATACATTTACCAACATACATTATATGATAAACGTATAATAATTTAGAGGCCTGTCGTGCCGCAGCGGCATAAGCGTGTGACTGTAACCGATAGGTTCTGGGTTCGATCCCCAGTAATAATATATATATATATATATATATATATATATATATATATATATATATATATATATATATATAACATGCTTGTGCCCAATCGCCACGACATGTGGGGCTTATTATATAATTTGTACTTTCTGTTGATTCAACAATCAATTTTAAAATATCTACAAATAAATACACTGTACGCCATCAACAAATATAAGATAGCTATAAATCTATATTATTTCTATGCAAAATAGACTTAGTTACGATTTTTATTGGTAACAGCAACGTGTGTAAGGATTATTTTTATATATTTTTTTAATATTTTAAAGTTTCTATGCGTCCAGTAAACCCGTGATTCATATTTTCGGCCGTTTAAATTGTTTGGGATTTTTTTCTTCAATTTGTAGATGTATGTTTAATTAGAACGCTATAAGTGTTCTCATCATCCCGATGACAAGTTTAAATTTGCGGGATGCAAATGTTAAGAGACGCCAGTACATATATTAAATAGAAAAATTAAGTCAGTTCCTTAAAAAACTGAATCACGATCTGAATCATGACGTTTAACTGCATTTAGTTTCATAAAAAACAAACACTTTTTAAGCAACGAGGAACATTTATCCGAGAGTAAAGACAGATATTATTTTTTATCTCGTACTTTTATACAGAAAACCCAGCAATCTATGCTTATATTGTAAACTCTAAGAGATTGATTGGTTTAATATGAAACTATACATTTTGTATAGACCCTAGTCCACTGGGAACTGTTATACTTAGCTTCACGCTGTATCCCCCACGAGGCAGGGTAGGCAGAGTGAATCCGGGAACCTAGTGTTAAGACACTCTGTCCCACATCCGTGCCCCATTTCCGCCGAATTTGAGGCATTGCGTGTTGAGTGGCGGAACTCAACGCCGCGCTTTGCCTTAATACCAGAGCGAAGAAGAAACATTAAATATTTAAATTGAAAATGGAGGTAACTGTTATACCAGACAGATATTGCTTTTTGATATTTATTAACTGAAGTAAAAATGCTATATCTTCTCATAATTGTGTAAGAGGATTAATCGAAATAATTCCTGTCTTGTATAGACGATTTCGTTATTTTCCAATGAAGGTAACATTTAGGCCACCACGGCATAGTGAATAAACACGATTGTAACAGCTATGTGTTCCATGTCACTCGGGGGAATGATTATGTAATATTTAATATATATTATATATTTTTCTCCTCTCTGGTAGAAGACCTTTTTTATTTTTGCAAATAATATTTTATACGCAATTAATACTCGATTAAACCATACTAAAAATCTCTTCCTCATACGATATCATCTCAGCGTGACGTCTAGTAAAAGTGGTTGTGTAATACAAACATATGACAATGGTGTTTCCCCATGCGATTGTTCGGAAGCAAGCTTTGGAACCATTTGTATAAAGTATTGTAGCGGACCCGGAATACGACAGTGACATCCGAGGGTCTTGGAAGATGGGTAGGGAGATTATTATGGTAGGCCTTTTGGTCGTCGCGAGCGCAGCCGTCAACGGTAATTACAGGAACGATGGGTGCGTATTATATCAATTATATTATATTATTGTGGCTTATTGTTAATAGTTTATTTTTTATTAATATTTTATATTTCTTTGTGTCGTTCTGATATGAATCAACTTATTGACATATAAAAAAGAATCAGGAACTAAAATATTTTCGAATCATTCGTCAATGAAACCTTCTCTTATTTCTCAATGTGATGATAGCTTTTTGGTGCCTGTCGTGGCGTACCGGCATAAACGTATGACGTAACGCGATAATTGTGACTTTGATTTGTTCTCGAAAAAATGAAATATTTAATATTTTAATCTTAAATATTTAATGTTTTCATTTCATCGCTCTGGTAACAAGGTAAAACGCGGCGTTGAGTTCTGCTTCTCAACGCGCAAAGCCTCAATATATATGAGCGGAATAAAAAACTAAAGCTTTGGTCATAAGAAATACTACGTCGCAGTAACAGTATCAATAGCTTAAATGATAAATACATTTTAATTGTATATCTATTTTATCTATAATATGCCCATAAATACAGGTTTTTACCTAGTACCGGCTACCAAAGAACCGAGGATCAGCTGGCCGAGCCCTCGTCGCGAATCGATAAGGACCGCGATGAGAGAGACAACTCTGATAGGACACAACGATTTGGTATATCAGGATATGGGAGTACTGTAAGTAAGAAAAATATTTTTTTTTATTTATCTTTATATATGTATCCGTCATATAGGGTTGTCAGTGTTAAGACACTGATTATAATGTTTGAAATCTGGCCCAGGTATATAGGAAGTTAGTGGTGAGTCACTCAGTTCACCGCTTCCTGTCCAATTTTCGAGACATTGTAAAGTGACTCAACACTACGCTTTGTGTTGCTACCACAGCGGAAGTGGGAAGCGAAGCCACAATCGTTGTGTTAAGTCATGTGCTATGTCGTTATGTGAGGACGGAAGTGGATGGAAATATAAAATTATATTAATATTTTCGAAATAGATTTTTGCTTAGCCAAATTATACGAATAGAATCGAGGTCTTATAAACGGCTTGATACTAGCTACTTTCAAATTTTATATAATTATTAAAAAAAAAAAAATCGCTTGATACATATATATTTCTTTCTTTTTATTTGGTTTTTAAGGTAAGAAATGATGTCTTGTTAGTGACGTATATAAAAAATAAATATCACATTAGTGTTGAGGCCTGTCGTGGCGCAGGGGTGTAACTGTAAATGCTAATTCAAATTCGGCACAAAGTGGGGAATGAAACGGAGTGTCTACACACTAAGTTATCAACTTTTCTCTGCCTGCCTTGCCATTTGCGGGATACAGCGTGAAGCTGAAAAGAAATCATATCACTATATCCAAAGATCGTGGATTGACCGATTTTATATTAAATAACAACAATAAAAGACATTTTATGATTTTTTTAGGGCCCATACGGGGGATCGTCACCAGGTATCTATGGACCAGTCAAGATAGACTTAGGTGGAGTACTCCTGGGCTCTATACTAGGATTTGGAGCTGTTATAATTCTTCCCAAAATCATCAATGCTTTCAGCTATGGCTATGGAGGGTATGGAAGAAGTAAGTTGTATTCACATCTATTCTATTATAAAAAAATTAAGTTTATATAAAGGCCTATGGTAAAGTACTTAGTTTGTTGAAAACTAACAATTAACGGTGGAAAGTGGGGAACGAAATTGTCTTAATAAGAACAAATTGTCCTAACACACGATAACAAGGTTAAAGGTTTCCTACTATGCGCGATAACGCAGCTTAAAGTTGAAAAAAGAAAAAAAACCTTTTTATAAAAGCTTTACGAGTAGAATCGAGGTCTCATAAATAGCTTGATACTAGTTATTTTCAAATTTTATATAATTATAAAAAAATAAATAAATAAATAAATAAAAAAATATTATTAAAAACAAAAATAACAGCAATAATAATTACAAATGCATTTTTCTTAAATACAGGCATAGAAACAGATCTAGGCCAGGCCTCAAACATGATCAATCAGTTCGATGAAATGCTTTCCCGGTACAATATTGACGGAGGTTCCTGCGTGCGTCGTCTCGCCTGCGCTCATACGCAACTCGCTAGTGGGAACACTGTAGCTGGAAACGCTACAGACTTTGATCTGCTGCTGGATAGTGTATCGAGGTTTGTTTTTTAATATGGGTTAACTCAGATTTGGTTTGATAGTTCTGTAATAATATGTTTATTGTTTATAAACATTAAACATATTATGTGTATTTTTTTTTTTTTTTCAAAACTTGAAACATTATGGCCGCCTTTGCACGTCTTTTGTATCATTTTTAATTCTGTTTTTCTATTTTGATTGTTATTCGTGTGCAATAAAGACAAATAAATAAAAAAAACGCTTAACGTATCATGGTTTTAGAATAGATTCAATAACTGAACGTTCTGTTATCTGCTAGCTGTTGATGTCTTGACTAAAATAACTAAATGATTGTTTTTATTTATTATATTAATGTACATTTATGTCTCTCTAGGATTCTCCTATGAGTATTTTGTACGACGCTGTTTTTAAGTAATGTTCTGATGATTTAACTTGAGATTGCGCGCTAAGAAGCGAATTATTCTGCGGAAAATGGGGAATGAAAGCATCTTATGGGTTAAAGAATGTTTTAATAGCCTTAACAGACGACCGAACCGAATCTCCATTTTGGTTCGCCATCGAACCATGTTCGATCGTGTGGAGCATGGTTCGCCTAGAAAACATGGTTCGATGGCAAACCAAGGTCGAGGTTCGATCGAGGTTCGGTTCGGTCGTCTGTTACGGCTACAATATTAGATTCCTGTAAATCTTATTGCCTCTATTGACTTAGGTCACATTGCTAGATGCGGGACAGTGTCAAGCTAAATAACATCTCTAGCAGTACATACATAGTTATTGCGTATCTGTTTATAATATAATATATGCTTAAACGATGATAAAATAAACAAATTGCAATTTGAACCTACAATTATTTAAGAGTCATCGTTAATTTTAAGTTCAAATTAACAATGTGACTTTTTATTTACAGTAACGCTTTAGTCCGTCGCATGTTAGACGGCACGTCGATATACGAGGCGATGTCCGCCGGCCGCTCCTTGGACACTGACTGCCAGAAACTTTACCCCAAATGCAAGTTGGACAAGAAAACTGTTGTTAAAATGATAACACAATTAGTACCATCGTAAAATAGATTTAGACGAATAATGTTTACTTAAAAAATAATTTCGTTTTTTTTTATTGTAAAATTTTCATATAATTATTATCTAGATATAAATATTGTTGGTTAAAATTAGGTACTTGAATAATTCTGAAAATGTAGGTACTATTTTTTTTAATTTCGATCTTAGATATTTTTATTCTCTATATCTATCTATTTTAGTTTGACAGAAGTGTTAATTTTTTTATAATTCATAGTAACAGGCTTAATTTTGAAATGTTTATTATAGCTTTTTAACTCAAATACTAAAAGTTAGCTATTTCAGTTTACTTGTCCATTTTGTTACGTTTTCAATTTTTTAAAATAAATATTTTTAAAATTCTATTTATTTCAGTTGTCTTAATTAAAAACCTACATTTTGCATATAAAGTAAAACATTATTATAGAGGCTACAAGCAGGCCTGTAGGCGAAAGGCGCACAAGCGTGAGCCTTTAAACGCGATAATATATGTTGTTGGTTTGATTCGTACACGAGCAAAAGAAATATTAAATATTTTCATTTACTCACTCTGGTAACGAACAGAAGCGCGGCTTCGAGTTCCAAGTAATTTAAGTTAGAGAAAAAAAAATTGTAAAACATAAAAAGGTAAAGGGCGTAATTCAAATAAAAAACACAAAATGTATAAATTTAACAATTTTATTTAAATAAAACACCAAATCTACCTACGTCTGATATGCTCAGCAACTCAATACTCGAATATCGGCATACATTACAACCAACATTTACACTGCCGATGTTAAATACCATTCATATTGAATAAAAATCTATTTTATTAGGAATAGATTGACCTACAACACAAAGGAATATCTGGTATTTATAGCACAGCCAATGAGTCGTGGCCACACTGAAGTTAGCTTGACAACGGTCACAACACATCGCCCATACCTACGTAATAATTAAACCTTATTTCCAGTAGTTATCCAATGATAACGGAATACAATTAATTAAATGCATTTGAGCATTACTTTGGCAACTTTATGTTGGTGCTTGTTAGTGACCCGTGAAAGTGATACAAAAAGAGTGTCTAATCACTAAGCGAATATAAAATTTTACCCACCAAAACAAAGGATTAGTATTATGGATATTAAGCCGCGTGACGTCACACCTATAATCATCCAAAAGAAAAAAAAAAAAACAATTTAGACCGTCAAAATGACATCTTAAAATATAAAAATGGCGGGAAATTTGGACATTAAACATACAATTCTCAGTTTGTTAATCGTAAGCTTTTAATATGTCACGATTGCAATTATTTTCTTTTAATAAAATCATATCTTTCACGTGAAAACAAAGACATTGATAGTATCGTATCGAGTACCCACAAAAAATATCTTAACATTATCTTGACTATCGTATTTTTATTGCATATTAGACACAACAGGCTTTGAGCATAGCGTTGTCCCCAAGTGCCAGAACTAGAATGTACAAATAATATTAATCTTTTGTTAATTAATGGCGAAGACAAAAATCTACAGTATTCTATCAATATTGTACATTTCGCTATAGAAGGAAAACTTTAAAAAATATATTAAATAATAATAAACGTCGTGTTGGTCTTTTTTATGTAAAACTTTGTTAAATATAGGTTAATTTACGATTGATTATTTGATTTTCCTTCTAAGAATGCAAAATTTTGCAGCATTTCCCCTTAAAAAAGGGCAAAATCACGCAGTCACGATTAAGAAAGAAAATAGTTCAATCAACAGCGACACGTAAAATTCATATATTTATTTTGCGGTTTATACAAAGCTTATGCTTATATTATGAAATGAACGCTAATTTAGCAATATATATATATATATATATATATATATATATATATATATATATATATATATATATATATATATATATATATATATATATATATATATATATATATATATATATATATATATATATATATATATATAAGACTAAATAGTTCCCTCGATATATTATGTACTGGAATCTTGTCAATCGCATATATATATGAGAAGAGGCAAAAAATACATACATACTTGAAATATTATTAAAAATCGCGATGAGATGGCAAGAAAGAGATTGTTAACATAATAAAATAACTTCAATATGAATAATAAATGCGTATCTCTTTGTTTATAATAATTTCCGTTATATAAAACTATAATTATATAAATATGTATGCACGTATTTGTGATGATTAAGTAATTTTGAAATAGTAATTACAATGTAATTAGAATAAATTAAAATGTAGGTCTACAGTACAATTATTTAAGCCTAATACAACAAATCAAAAAAAAAAAAACAAAAATAGAATTTTGCAAAGGACATCCCTATTTTTGTGAATAAAAATTTAAAAAATAAAAGTTAATATGATAGTAAATTACTTAAAATTATTTAATATATAATGTTTTGTATATAAACATATATATATATATATATATATATATATATATATATATATATATATATATATATATATATATATATATATATATATATATATATATATATATATATATATATATATATATATATATATATATATATATATATATATAATATGTGCAATAAATATAAATAAATAAATAATAAAAAATTATTATATTATGAAGCATTCATAATCTCATATATTTATTGTTTATTAAAATTTAATTTTATAAGGATAAGAAAACAAAGTATGTATTGAATATTTATACAATATTTGTTTAATAAAAGTTAAGAAAGCGCTTAACATAAATACGCAGTCTTTTTTACTAAGATATTAATAAAAATACATACAAGTAAATTGGTTCGTAATTTTATTAAGCTACAAGGTAGCTAATATATATGTATATATATATATATATATATATATATATATATATATATATATATATATATATATATATATATATATATATATATATATATATATATATATATACAAGCAAATGTTTTTTTTTAAATTCGCGTAGATGTGTTCAGTCAGGGTCACTGAGTGAACATTCTTGTGTTTTTTTTCTGAACTGAACAGAACTTGGGAACCTGGTATTAGAATACTCAGTTCCATTACCCAGTTTTCGCTGAATTTGAGGCATTGCATTGTCGCGTAGCGGAACTCAACGCTGCGCTTTGTCTTTTTACTAGAGTGATGAAATAAAAATATTAAATATTTCACTTCCTTGAGTGAGGATCGAACCCACAACCTACCACGTTTACATACACACACGCTTGTGCCGCTGCATCTTAACAGGCAACTGTCACTCAAATACAAGAATTATATGGGAAATATTCAAGAATATCAATTAAATATAAAAATTATTTAATTATTATGAATACTTTTAGTTCTTTTGTACACTATGGTCAGAAAAATACTTTAGAAAATGCTAAAAAAATTTTACTCTCTAACTGATAGCAGTATTAATAACATCAGTACTTCAATATAACAAAAAAAAAAAAGATTTTTTAGACCAAGTTCCCTGTTCACCGAGTTCAAACCCTTTTAAATTATATATATTTTTTAATTTAATCCACGCGAATTATTACATAATAACCATCCAAAGCTAAACATTTTGGATGGTTAAGGCATTATTGCGACATTTAATGTCGCTTTTGAACAGAAGGCTAGAAATCACAATATTTATTTATATTAGGATCCTACATAACCTAAGTACTAGAACTTGTATAGTTTAATTTTTAATGTTATAAAGAAAAATGTGAGAAAATGTTAACATAAAAAGTAAATTGTATTTTGTGTTTGTATATATTTATATATTTTTCTAACAATGTATTTACTTCTCTCTTTCTTTTTCTTTGTCTATCCATATGTTGCTATATGGGCAGGCGGAGGGAACATTTTGTTAACACTACCGGCACCAACCAATGTTGAAGAATTTAAAAAGTTTATTATGAATATAAGATATAATTGTTCTTTAACGAACACTATATGTATACAGTCAATATAAGATAGTTGATAAGTTTATAAAATGCGACGTTTAACTCCGTCACACGTGAGCAATAATTGAAAAGAGGTCGCAGTATAGATAAAAAAGCCACTTTTCGTTTTAACATCTATAGGAAAGTTCAGTGAAATTATGTTTCATACCATTAAACTATTAACATATGTTTATTTATTTAATAATTTGATATTTCAAATGTACACACTTCATTCTATTACCATATAGATACTTATTACTACCACATTTATTTGACAGTGACAGTGACATAGACGGCTGACACTTGACATTTAATCACTACAGTTTGACGTACACTTAATGGCGTTTCACCCAACAATTTTACCATCAAAATGTATAATGAATATAGACAGATAACTATTGATATTTAAACATTGATAATTAAGAATTAAATGACAACGAAACGTGCAATGTTGCGTAGGTATCCATTTTATTTTGACAGTGACATTGACGTTTTGACTTTGAAAGATGTTTTGATATTTTTGTCTGTCGTTCGACAGCGCGAGTGTTGCCAGTGGGGGGTTTTAATCGGTGTAAATGTAGTCGTAAGCCCCAAATCCTGGCAAGGTTGGCTTGGATCATTGACACAGCATGCTAACTAGTGAATGCGCGTAAGCCATAGGTTTGACATCAGGGTGGGGCTGTAACAATATATTTTGTTGTTAATATTAATTTTATGAAATTACTACTAATTTTATTATACCATTGTAATAATGTAACTTTTTAAGAAAACATAAAAATTAACAAAGCCAGGATTTGAACCTGCGCCTCATGAAAGATTTTGTCTTTCCTACTTTAGGAAAACTTACACTTATAAATAATATGACGTAAACATTTGATTTAAAAAAAAAAGTCTCGCTGAGTTTCTCGCGCCGGTTCGTCTCAGGTCTGACTTTATTAGACCAGTAGTAAATTAATTGAAGTTTTGCAACTTTTCATTTCGTATAAAATATTTATATTAGGGTACGAAGGTACGGAACCTTGAAAAGGCAAAAAAAAAGACATTTAAACAACTCAAAGTACTTACCACAGCTTCATAAGTAGTGAAATTCGGCTTCAGGTCCTTGCCGTTCATTGTGATGAAAGCACCGAGGTTGCCCATTGTGTCGCTGAAATAAGTTATTAAAAGATTTATATATATATATATATATATATATATATATATATATATATATATATATATATATATATATATATATATATATATATATATATATATATATATATATATATATATATATATATATATATATATATAATATATATATATATATATATATATATATATATATATATATATATATATATATATATATATATATATATATATATATATATATATATATATATATATATATATATATATATATATATATATATATATATATATATATATATATATATATCTGTATCCATTTTATATTATTACTTTTAATAAAATTATAAAAGGGACTATAAGCCTTGCACATAGGCACAACCGTGTGACTGTTAACATGACAGGTTGTGGGTTCGATCCCCTTATGAAGAAATGAAATATTTACATATATAATTTCTTGTAATAGAGTAATATTCTACGCTATACACTTCTCAATATCATCTAAGATTCATGTACAGATGAATCTTAGACGAATTCATTAGATCTACACATTTTTTTTTTGTATAAAATATATACTAAACAACCATTTTTCTTTTCTAAACGCCAATGAACACTTCAAAAGTTACAACTAAACTACACGTAAGTAAATAAGAAAATAAAATTAATTTTGTTTGGTAATAACCACAAAATGTTATGGTATCACATTGTATTAAAGAAAGTTATTTAGGGGCCGTCCACATTGATCGCGTGATGTTTTTTGTAGCATTGTTTAACCCCGCCCTCCCCCCTTGGTGGTATATCGTGAGGTTTAAACTTATTAATTACTTACTTTTGTGTATACGTGATATCTTACTGCAGAAACGTGATAGATATCCCCCCCCTTATGCTTATTGTCGAAATTTTCATGTCCTTTATATATAAATTATACATAGAAATGCAATATTTAACATTCATATCGTAGTAATTTCTTACGATTCGTAAACAAAAGCTAGTTTTATAATAATACACAAAGGTTGTATATTCAAACTCCATTTAGAAGGAAAATATACCTCAAAATTACATATACAATTGCTTTTTCAATACTATTTATTTTTTTAACGAATTACGAAAACAATGTGTCGAAATTAAAAATAAAATAAAATAAAATAAAACGCATGCAAACAAAGCGGCATTCGTGGCGCATCAGTCGGGGGTTCAATTCTGATCTGATGGAAATTAACGTCAAGTTCCAAAATTCAAGTGAGTGAGTGACTGAATTTCGTTTAGATTTTCGCTCAGACACAACACGGCGTTAAGATACGCGATTCAACATACAATACCTCAAATCAATTCAAGAAGTATATAAAAAAAACCGTACCAATAATTAGGGGCAGAGAAGACCGTAATACATTTCCCATCGTGCGCTATTTCGTAACCATAGTTCTTCACTTCGTGACTCCTTATGATGTAGTCCAGTTTATTTTTGTTTAGGAAAGCGGTGGTGACGTCGGGTCCGAACTGGCAACCAACGCCTCGTCTTGAGGGTGCTCTGCCGTCCATTGGTTGCGGGTCGGACCAGAGGAGTTCACACATTATACCTTGAAAAAAAAAATATTATAAATGTGCAGAAGCTCAAGCATGTCAACGTTATAGGTTGTGAAATATTATCATTTCTTTGTTCTGGTGTCGAGACAGACGGCGGCGTTGATGGCCGCGGTATTCTGATGGCATTGCGTGTTGAGTGGCGGACAGTCAACACGCAATGCCACCAGAATACCGTGGAAAGTGGCGAGCGGAGTGTCTTAACACTAGACTCTCCGCCTACCCTGCTACATTAAATATAGGATACTGCTTGAAAACGAAAAAAAATAATGAAAAAATGTTAAAATTTAAATTTAAATAAATTATTTATGTCACATATAATGTATAACATTTCACATTCATGTTGAACTTAGTGTTAAGACCCTCGATTCCCCAGATTCCGCCCAATTCGGATAACGTATTGAGCCGGTACTCAACTTTCCACGCCTCCTAGTTGCCAAGGCAAAAAAAAAGATAATTTAAGAAAAAAAAAACAATAACTCCAGTTGAAGTCGAACCCATAACTGATCATAATTACAAAAAAAAAAAAACAATAAGAGAGAGAGAGGATAAGAGAGAGAGAGGGAAAGAGAGAGAGAGAGGGGGGAGAAAGAGAGAGAGGGAAAGAGAGAGAGAGGGAAAGAGAGAGGGGGGGAGAGCGGGTGACAGGGAGTGGAATAGAGGGAGAGGGGTAGGGGAGCGGGAGAGAGGGTGAGACTAGAGTACTCACCATCCTCAGGCGGCTGCTTATTCCTGTCCACGTTCCTAATGTCATCCAGGGTGACGTCGTCCTTCGAGAACAGCCCCCCGTGCATCACCAGCACACGGCCATTGAAACAATGGGCCAGGGGCAACCAGTTGTACAACTCCGTGAACAAGTCCGCCATTTGTGATGTGTACTTGGACGTGACCTCGCCACGGAAGCCGTACACGCGGTTCATGTCCACCGTTTCGTGATTACCTGGTAATAGAATGGTCATTTTATTACCATTAATTAAATTCAAGGAGTTAAAGTTTCAGTTGAGGCCTGTCGTGACGCAGCGGCACAAGCGTGTGACTGTAACCGACAGGTTCTGGGTTCGATCCGTGGTCGAGGAAATGAAATATTTTATATTTTCAATTTAAAATATTTAATGTTTCATTTCTTCGCTCTGGTAATAAGGCAAAGCGCAGCGTTGAGTTCCGCCACTTAACACGCAATGCCTCAAATTCAGCGGAAAATGGGGAACCGAAGTGGAACAGTGTCTTAACACTAGGTTCCCGGGTTCCCTCTGCCTACCCTGCCTCGTGCGGGATCCTCCTGCCTTCACAGCGTGAAGCTAAGTAAGTAAGTAAGTTAAAGTTCAATATTGGTTTATTTCTACTGTAAATTTTAATATATACACAAAGGATGCTGATAATTTCGAAATAAACACAAATTATTTCAAATGCATTAAAAAAGCTGATATTTTATTTTAAAAGAAAATATTTTTCAAGCATCGTTAAATTATATATTTCTCATTTTCAGTTCCAAGTCGTATCCTGCTCGTGACAGGGTAGACAGAGGAAACTTGGAAATCCAGTGTAGTAACACACTTAATTTCGTTGCCCACTTTCCACCGAATTTGAGACATTTTTTATTTAGTGGCGGAACTCAACGTCGCAACAAAAATAATGTTTTAATAATGAAATTAATTATTATAGAAAAAAAAATCCATATTGAATGCTCTTAATTTGCAATATATTTCACATATTTATTATTTCTATCGCTCAGTCATATATCTACTTCGCAATATTTACTAACATAATTTAGCTGTCATATAGACGACACGACACGCGACCATTAAAATTTACGCCTGAAAGCACAAGGAAAAGAACACCAACTTACCTCTGGACATATAAAAATGATCCGGATACAACAATTTGAAGCTGAACAAAGTGAATATACACTCCACACTGAAAGACCCCCGGTCGACGAAGTCACCGTTGAAGAGATATGGGTTTTTCTCCGATGGCAGACCGTTCAATTTGAAAATATTCATCAAATCATAATATTGGCCGTGAATGTCCCCACAAACTGTGAACTTCTGGTCGTCTGGAACTTTTATGTCGACTAGTGATGATTGCTTTTGGAAATACGCTTTAACATCTATTAATATCTGAAATAGATTAATATCGGTTAAAAAAAAAGTCAATTACACACTTGTGGCGCAGCACTAGTTTGATAGGTCGTGGATTCGATCCCCACTCGAGGAAATGAAATTAGTTTATTAGTACTCATAATTCACGATCTGGTAACAAAGCATGTCCTTGTGTTCCGCCACTCAACATGCAGCGCCTCAAATTAAATTCGGCAGAAAGTGGGTAACGAAAGTGGAAACTTTATGGGAACTTGATCGTAACATTAGGTTCCGAAGCTGCCCGACCTAGACGGTCATGATGGAAAACGAAACAAAAAAACTAAATATATTATCAGTTCTAATTTAATAAATTAAAACTTATTTATTAACATAACTTTATTATAAGATATAAAACTGGTAGTGAACTAGTGACAAGTGACGATCCGAACACTATGAATTACATATTTCTAGTTTCACGCTGAATCCCGCACAAAACAGGACAGGCAGATTGACCGGAGAGTTAAAACACTGTGCTTCACGCACCACCCATCCCTCGTATCCCGCATAATAAAAGAAAAAATATGCTAATAAAATAAAAACTTACCTTATAAGCATACTTCTTGTGTAGTTTCTTCTGTTCCTTATAATACTCCATTAGTTCAGTGACAAACTTGAGTGTCACCTTACCATCTTCTAGACACGGACCTTCGTATTCATCTTCGATTGCTGAAATCAAATTCATCAATGCTATAATAATTTACAGCTTCACGCTGTATCCCGCACGAGGCAGGGTAGGCAGAGGGAACCCGGGAACCTAGTGTTAAGACACTCCGTTCCACTTCCTTTCCCCACTTTCCGCCGAATTTGGGGCATTGCGTGTTTTGCCTTATTACCAGAGCGAAGAAATGAAACATTAAATATTTGAAATTGAAAATAATAAATATTTCATTTCCTCGACCGGGGATCGAACCCAGAACCTGTTGTCGGTTACACTCACACGCTTGTGCCGCTGCGCCACGACAGGCCTCAATAATATACCGTGTACATATTTTATTTACTCGATACTAACGTATATCTATAGTATCGAGACACGATGAATATTGACGGAAAAACATTGATGTTTGTAAATATCGATATTGTTAGTCTCCAGAAATCGTATTAATATTCTACTCAGCTTCACGCTGTATGCACATGGCAGGGTAGGCAGAGGGAACTTAGGAATGTAATAGTTGAGGAACTCCGTTCCGTTTCCCACTTTTCGCCGAAATTGAGGCATCGTGTGTTAAGTGGCGGAGCTCAACGCCGCGCTTTGCCTTGTTACCAGAGCGAAGAAACGATAGCATTAAATATTTAAACTAAAAATATGGAAATATGGAATTTCATGTCCTCGAGTGGCGATCGAACGAACAACTTATATTTACAGTCACACGCTTGTGCCGCTGCGCCTCGACAGGCCTCCTTATATTATTCTACTTTTATGAAACTATTTTGATTTGCATACATCGATTTAATAAAAAAAATGGAATCATAAAAACGTCAATCCTTTATCGTACGTCACAAATTATTCGAATCTATTTCTGGTCTGCAATATCGATATTTCCCAGCCTAGTTAGGAAAGATCACGTTAAGTTACTTGAATTCAAATAGAAACCAAGCTCCATAGACACAAAAAAAAATGTATACATCTTACTCATAGCATCTAGATTGATGGAATCAGCGATGTTAACTTCCTTTTTGTCCACCGAGATGGCCTTCTCGAATGCGATCTTCTTAACTATTTTATTGCACTCGTTGAATTTCATTTTTGCATCTTGATCGTTTGGCCTCACTTTGGTTACCTACAATTAAAATAAATATATAATCATTAAAATATAACATGATTTTTCTCAAATTCAGTCTTTTTTTCGCATGAAGGCAGAGAAAACTCGGGAACTCTTTAGCATAGCGGATAAATGGCAATATTAAATACATCATTTCCTCAAGAAAAAATCGATTCCAAAACTTGTCCAAACGACACCCATGGCACGCCTGTGCCATTGAGCCACAACAGGCCTCATAGTTTACATGTATATATCTATGATGCTATTATAGCGTCGAAGCCGAAATATTATTGCACAGTTGGGTAAAAGTAAAAACATATATGCAAAATGGGTGTATATCGACAAAAAATAAATCGAATATTATATATTTTGATCGTTTCTACCTTTTAGTTATCCAAATAAAAAATAAATCGATATCCTAAAGGGATGAAAACGGATAATTTATCTACCCGACAGGTTATAAATCATTTAGAATCAATAAGAATTATAGATAAACCCCAGTGAAATCGCAGATGCTGATTATTGCATATAAACAAAGTATACATGTTAATAATAGCGTTTCTACTAAAAACTTGGTCAGCCTGAACTACTAAATATACAAATATCTCAGTAATGCAGCAGCAACTGTAGCTACAGTGAATTTTCAATACAACCTAAATCATTGTATGGCCTTTATTGAGGCCTGTCGTGGCGCAGCGGCAAAAGCGTGTGACTGTAAACTACAGGTTGTGGGTCGGATCCCCACTCGAGAAAATGAAATATTTTTAAATTGAATTTTTAATTTCCTTTGCTCTGGTTACAAGGTAAAGCGCGGCGTTGAGTTCCGCGACAAGACCGCAACCGCTCAAATTCAACGGAAAGTGGGGAACGGAAATGGAACGGACTGTCTTAAAACTAGCTTCCCAAGCTCCCTCTGCCTACCCTTTTTTTTTTTGTGGAGAAGACACGGCAAACGAGCGTATGGGTCACCTGATGGTAAGTGATCACCATCGCCCACGGCCCTGTGTAGCACGAAAGGAGCTACAGATGTGTTGCCGGTCCTAAAGATGGATGGGCACCGGGGCCCAGCACTACCCAATGCGAAACGCAGTGGCCGAAGCCACTACTTAACGCCGGTTTCAATGCGAGTCTACCCATGCGTGTTGTCATTGCTGACAACGTGACTCTACCACACGTACTTTAGTAGCCTCTTATTACACCATCAGTACCAGGGTGATCCTATTCTAAGCCGTGTGGGGGTGTGTACAGCGTGGAGCTGATTAAAAAAGTATCCAAATTTTCCCATTGTGTAGGTAAAACCAGTGAAAGCCTGGGCACTTAATGTTAAGACACTCCATTCCATTAACAGATTGTCCATTTTCTACCAAATATAGGCAATGCGTGTTGAGTGAAGGAGATCTACCTATTGTTTTATCTCAGTACGAAAGCAAGAATAATGGTAACATTAAATATTTCATTTCCTCCAATGAGTATGAAACCTCCAACCATTACCGTTGACAGTTACACACATTATGAAAAAAAAAAATATAAATAAAAATATAAATATTCAAAATGATATAGCCCAATTTAATGATAAGATAACAAACAGTATGTGATAATGCCATAGTGCCCGATTAAACTACTACAAAGTTTATTGCTTAGTTATAAAACTATATTTTAGAGTTACGTTGAAAACAGGTTTTTGCTTCATATTTCATACTGAACTGAGCTACTATTAGCAATAAATAAGATTTGTGTATATAATACATGAGACATATTGCTGTTGTGAATGCAGGAAATGCCAAAAATTATCTTTAGTGTAAAAAACAGTATAATTTAGTTACAACATGACGATAACCTGTACAAAATTTGAAAGTTTCCTAAATTAGAGTATTGCGTGAAACAAACTTACTTACTCACTTAACTTAACTTTGTATCCCACACATGGCAGGGTAAACGGAGGTAACTCCCTAGTTACCTAGTGTTAAGCCACTTTGTCCCACTTTCCACCGAATTTGAGGCATTACCTGATGAGTGGCAGAACTCAACGCCGCTCTTTTGGTACCAGAGTGAAGAAATGAAAAAAAAATATATATAAAATAATTAATTTAAAAATATGAAATATTTCATGTCCTCGAGTGGCCAACAAACCCACAACCTATCGTTTACAAGCACATGCTTGTAACGCTGCTCCACAACAGGCATTAGAAAGCTAACTTTAACTACATAATATTTATATAAATATGGCAAGAGAGAGGGCACTATTTGGTACACACTATATTCTCTATTTGCTCACAATCCACTGCAAACTATTTCTGAAACAGGGTGTTGAGAGGTGGAACTCAAAGATACTGTTCATCTTATGAGATCTTGATCTTTTATACAAAATGTTGAACTGAATTTTGAAAGAATTGAAAGAATTATTAATAAAATGTAACTGTTAATCATTATAGAAAAATTGTTATATTTTACGTTTTCTTTCAATATACTCAGCTTCACGCTGTATCCCGCATATGGCAGGGTAGGCAGAGTAAGGTAGGCAGAGTAAGGCAGTTAAGGACACTCTGTTCCCCACTTTCCACTAACTTTGAGGCATTGCATGTTGAGTGGCGGAACTCAACGCCGTGTTTTGCCTTGTACCAGAGCGAAGAAATGAAAATATTAAATATTAAAATTGAAAATATTACATATTTCATTTCTTCGAACCCACAACCTGTCAGTTACATCACACGCTTGTGCTGCTGCACCACAACAGGCCTCAATATCATAAACTTTTCACAAGGATAAAACAACAGCTACTATATATAAACAGATATGTCAAAAAGACCGCTTACAGGAGAACAGAATAAAGATTAATCTTGTTCTTATTAAAATGGTAAATAGTGGTATGCTTGAGGCCTGTCATGGTGCAGGGGCACATGTGTTTGACTGTTAATGAGATAAGTTGTACGTCAAATTCAGAGGAAGTTCCCTTTGCCTATATAAATTTGTTTAATAAAACATTATTTAACAAAATTATTTAGGCAAATGTGATTGTATTATTCAAACAGTGACACCATTATTTAAAATAACAGTGTCACTATTTGAATATTATTGCTTCAAACTTATCAGAAAGTTGGGCTTGGAATGGAATGGCTTAACACTAGGTGCCCAAGTTTCCTCTGGCTATCCGGCCATGTGCGGGACTCACTGTGAGTTAAGTACAGTATAATTTGTGTCTTCTAGTGATAAGTATACAAATACTGGAAATATTTCACTATAGTCAATAGCTATTAGAGCATCTTAACAAAATAATTTTAAACATAACTAGTTAGTCAAATTAAGCACCAAATGCACATTAAAAACAAAAGTTAGTTAAAACAAGCAGCACATATAATTAAAGCATTGAGGAAAAATACAGATTTAAAGTTAATCATTACAAAAACACCACATGTATGTATATTTACAACATTTTTGCTCATGAAATTTCGCAAGAAATGTACACAGTTATACACAACAATTAAAATTATGTACTTACATATTCAAAATCTTTAAGTGCAAATTTGTATTTCCCTAGGGACATGTAAGCAGCCGCTCGTCTGTAATACGCCTTGGTATACAACTTATCTATTTCAATGGCTTTAGATGCATCGTTTAGTGCATATCCAAAATTCTCTAGCCTTAAATTGGCTATACTCCTATTCGCGTAGTATACGGAATTATTTGGATTCTTTTCTATTGCTTTAGAATATAATTCAATTGCACCGTCGTAATGTTGTTCTGAAATGAAGGTTATATTTTATCCAATTATAATATATAAAAATACGCAAGTCAACTACACTACATTGTCGTAGTATATATAAACTGTGTTTAACGAATATATTATACGTTCTAATTAACATATTCATGTTAAATTATAAGAGTACTTACTTTTAAATTCTTCATTTGCTTCATTTTTCAGTTTCTCCGCCGCCTCTATGTCTTCCTGGGACACAGGGCCGGATAGATCCCCGTTATCAGACATTGTTTAATAACAACACGCGCGATAAAGTAAAACGTTTATTTGCAAGTATACCGTTTATTCATGTGAAAATGTGATTTTTAACACACAAAATTACATGCTATCCGCAAACCCGGAAAAATGATTTGATGGAATAATGAATGAACGATTTTCTGAATGACTGATTGATTTAAATGTTGCTACATGTCAATGAAGTATTTAATATATAAAGCTCTGTCTTATCTATGGTTTATGTTTTCAGCTGGTATACCACAAAAGCAATAATATTTTATACTACTATATAATAGCTTATTTAAATTATTCTTGTACAAGTTATTCAATTGTTGTTTGTTAATTAACGTTTTGCGACAGACACAGGATTTAAAAAAAAACAAAATGTTTTTTTATAAATAAACTTTAATTATAATTAACTTAATATAGGGTTAATTTGTAACCCTATGAACGATGATTCCAAAAATGATCATTTTTACAAAAAAATGTAATTCAATAATTCTCGTGGGAATATAATGCATGCTGTATCGACAAATTATTTTATTAAGTTCTAAATAATTCCTCCCCCTTGGAAAGGTGACTATTTTAGTACGTTTAGTGAAAATGTTGCCGGTATGCTCTCGGGGCTTCTAGATGTTTTCATGGCCATGAGCATTGGCTGCTGCTCCTTTTTATGGAAAAGACGGCAAACGAGCTTACGGGTCACCTGATGGTAAGTGATCACCGTCGCCCACGGCCCCGAGTAACTCCAGAGGAGCTACAGGAGCGTTGCCGTCCTTTAAGGTGGAAGGGCACCGGGGTCCGGCATTACCTAATGCGAAACGCAGTGGACAAAGCCACTACTTAACGCCGGTCTTAAATGCCGGGGGTGGTAATAATCCGGTCGAGTCTGCCCATGCGTGTTGCCATTACTGGCAACGTGACTCTACCACACGTACTTTAGTCGCCTCTTACGACACCATCAGTACCAGGGTGATCCTATTCTAAGCCGGAATCACACGGCTGCTGCTCCTTTTTCATGTTGTTCTTACATTTTCATTGGTAACGTCACTGCGGAGACAGCGAGTACGGCTACATCTAATAGTATAGTGTAGAGGGTTTTGTAGTTTGGTACAGGGTGTCTTTTTGCACTTCGTCGATTCGCACAGGAGTCTGGATCCTAAGTTGGTTCTGGATACTGTGTAGTCCTCGAAGTTCAATATTGTACTGGATATTGTGTAGTCCTTGAAGTTCTCTTCTAAATAAATTGATTTTAACTATAAAACCATAGATTCTAATACTTCAGCGTCGATCATAGAATGATGTGCACAAGAAGCTGAATAAATGCCAAATTATTTTAAGATAAATCCTCTGTATTTTCACTAACTAATCCTAAATGTTAAGCAAAACATTAAGTTTCGTAAAAATTATGTTTCGTACAGGCTATAGGTTATATTACTCATGTGATTTTTACAGTCAAGCAGTTAATTCTCTAACAAATGAATGTTAATCTTGATATCATGTAATTTTACATACTGTATGAATGTATGATAATTGTCAGACAATTTCATGGATCCGAGTTTGAATGGTAGTATTGAGGCTCTCGAGTTTTATCCCCTGAAGTTGAGTCATTGGGAGGGTCGTTACTAAGATAAACTGTTATCTTGTAACAAATTGGCTGTTTTAGGAACTCGTTTCAGTTGTGATTTCGTTATGTTGATCCCTGTCAGTTTGTTGTGTATGTGGTGTACAAATAAAGTTATAAATAAATAAATAAAATAAATATGTGGCTGAAGTGGAAGTGTATATGTGAATTGGTAAATCAGCTAATACAGTGTCATGAGTGTATCGTGGAGCAATCTTTTGTCGACTGGCAAGTAGGTTTTTAATAAAAACTGGTTGTTGGGGTGCGTATTCTTGTTCAGGTTCACGATTTTTACTTCATTTTTCTATTAATGCAGTGCGATTTTCAAGAGAGGATGAATTAATAATGTCGTATATTTGTTTCATTTTATCTCTATCCATACAGTCTTTAGAGTCAAAATCCTGTCCAGCCAATAAGTCAAAAGGGACAACAAAACCGACATCTTGTGAAGCCACGTACTGAGCTGCTATACGCTATTATGGCATAGGGCACAAGATTGATTATTGTTTCCTATATATATTTTATTTTGGGAAATTTTAAGTGTTCTAAAAGGGCTGAATGAAATCGTTCGATGCTACCATTGTCATTAGGTGAATGAGCCAGTATTGGGTGATGGTTAATTTTATGAAGTCGGATAAATTCCACGAATAACTGATTAGTAAATTCGGTCCCATTGACAGTTATAAGAGTCATAGGAATGCCATGGTACTCTTCTTGTAATAAAGCTTGTAGTATACTCACGAAGATGGTAAGCTTGACCGTATTTCGTGAAAACATCAATATAAGTTATACATTTTTCAGTTTGGACTATGAACAAATCCATAAGAACTATTTCGAATAGTTTAGTGGCAGGCGGAACAATATTGTACTTTGGTCTAAATGGGTTCTCTGTCATATTTAGGAGTATTCATTAATAAATTTTGTCATTTTTTCTCGCATTTTCGGCCAATAATATTTGTATGAAAAAGCCGAATAGCATTCGTTAATGCCACGATAATTTGTTTTACCGTCGTGATAGTATCGGACTATATCTTGTTGACGCAAGTATTCTTTAACATGAAAATGTTAAAGAGTCGTTAATAGTTAGTTTTTTCCAAAATTAGAGTTCATTAGGAAAAGGGTTTTGTTAAAATAGCTGTTTTAATTTTAGGACTAATATATTTCTTAATGGCTTTTATCACATCTTCTAAATTTGACTCGGACAATTGGAGTGTCAAACGGCTTGGTAACTACGGGTCGTTTGTTAACGTCAGTCACGAGATTGAAATAAATTTGTCTGCTAAATTTATACTCAATAAATATAAATTCTCGTCAGTTTTTGGGATTTCTAAAATTGGGGTTTTTAACACGTATGTAGAAGACAGTGCTGTGTCCGTAAAAGAACTAGATGGGGCTAGAATAGTTTCTGATGGATTACCGAGTAAAGAGCTCATCTATTTCTGCTATCAAAGATAATGCTTCTTTTGTGTGAATTTCGATATAGGAAAGAAGATCTGCGTTTGAGTTTAATTTAGGTACCCTTACTATATATTACGGTGAAGTCGTATTCACTTACTTTAAATTTCCAGCATGTAAGGCGGAAATTTAGTTCTTTAATATTCATATCATATACATAATAACTACTGTAAAGGTTTGTGGTCAGTATAAATTTTGAATTTTCGTCCGAATAAATTAGGATTCGACTTAATACCATCTTTACTTATTACGTGACTAAGATACGCAATTTCAAATTTTAATTTATCCATTTGAATTTTGAAATTTGATTCTTGTATTACTAAGCATATTTCGATTTGAAGGCCGTGGAGTACATTGTTCAATACTCGATGGAAAGTTGAAGCGGAATTCTTTAAACCCATGGCCATTTAATGGGCTTAATTTTAAATGCTGTTTTTGATATATCCTGGGGGTCCATCTCGACTTGATAAATCCCACTCCCTAATTGGTCACCCTCAATATAAAATACGTGCGAGAACCGAGAGCAAAGAGTTACGAGATTAGCTTTGTCGATCGAGGGAAAATAAAATATCATTCGGTGTGGGGTTTTCGATTATTACTTACAGAACTAATCCATTCATAAAAATTCAATTACATAGCATTTGTTCTCTAATAAAGGCTTCGCCTTCTGAAATATCGACGGGAACACGAATAATTTAAGAAGTCTTAGAAGGGATATCGTCTTTGTTTTTTTTTATGGACGATACACGGCATCGAGCGTACGGGTCACCTGATAGTAAGTGATCACCGTCGCCCGAGACCCCATATAACTCCAGAGGAGCATAGGAAGTGTTGCCGGCCTTTTAAGATGGATGGGCACCGGGGCCCGGCCTTACCAGGGGCCATGACAGTTGCTACAGTTCTTCAGAACACTCCTCTTGATAAATGCTATAGAGAGCGCACCGCGAGAAGATGTTCTTACTAAAAGCCTAAGCCAAATCTGAACGGCTCTAAGTTGTATGCTCTGAACTGATTCAAGCTGTGGTGGATCAGCCTGTACAGGGCCAATGAGTATGCATGCGTGAAAAATTGTCTCGCTCTGGCGATTACCCTTAGTTTCTTTGAGGCCAACTTAGCCTTGCTTTCAAGATAATGGCGATACTGGCATTCATTCGAAACTCTAACAGAAAAACTGGCGACACGACAAATGGGGCTTTTTAAAAGCGCAGACATTTGTCTTCTGGGGGTTGAATTGAACCAAGTTCTTTTCATCCCGTATATATATGTACATATAACCAACATTTCTGAGGACGCCACAACCTTAACGTTTGTTAGGGTCCTCGTTAAAGGACATGTTAATGTCACTGATATGCAGAAGAAACATTATAGCCATGAACTTGTTTGCGGACACAGTTTTAGTTCTTGGTTTAGAATTTTATACCCTTTGCATTCTCATCGGATAGGGAGGGCAAAGGGAAAATTTGCTTGTTAGCTTTGATATATTTCATATATTATTATTCTTAGATATATATATATATATATATATATATATATATATATATATATATATATATATATATATATATATATATATATATATATATATATATATATATATATATATATATATATATATATATATATATATATATATATATATATATATATATATATATATATATATATATATATATATATATATATATATATATATATATATATATATTATTATTATTCTTAGATCATTCTGCAAAAGTGGTTACAGCATTTGAATCCGAATACGAGGGTTGCAAATTAGATCTCCACTATATAAGTGAAATATAATCACTTATTCATATATTCCTCACTCATGTGAGGCCACTAGAAATATAACATGTGTATAAAGGCCCGAAAGATCTGTTGTTAATATCATTTTTTTTTAAGTTTATACAAACATGTGCTAAAAAGAAAACGTATTTAAAAATTAAAAAAAAGATTGTAGGTTGTCTTAAATAATTTATTTAAATGCATTCTTTATTGTGATATACAGCTCATTAAAACTAATCATTGAGCATTTATCCATTATAGTTACATACTCGTATTCATTTACGCCTACTTCCTATTGAAAATTATTCTAATTGTAATATAGATTCTATACCAATACAGTGATGTAAAAATATAATTAATTATTTTTTTCTACTATATATTTCTACTCGATTAACAAATAAAAAAATATTTTGTCATGTATTTCGATTAATATGTTATAAGAAAAGTAAAATACTGCATAAAATCATAATAATAATACTGCTTTTAACTAAAATAGCGCTGGACGGTTCGTCGCAGTTGTCATTTTGTTCTACACTCAAGAAGTATGATTGATTAAGTTCTTGTCTCGTTGCGATAAGAGAGTCAATGACTTGAGCGCCCTGGGGAAGAAGTGTACGCGTACGACTTAACTTCCATACTCCGACTGTAAAAAACAAATATAATTTAATGTACATTGTGTACACAATTTAAATAATTAAATAGTTTATAGAACAAAAAAAAACACGCTTAGTCTTCTATTATTATTTACTTTCTCCCTTTTTATTTTGTTTAGGTGTTTTTAAGCATGCGCAGATGCGCTAGCTCTATCACTCTTTCGGGGAGTAAGAGAGATAAAAGGATCCGTAACAGAATTTATTAATTCTGATGGTACTCATAATGATAATCGAAAACTGTTTTCATATTATTGCATTGTCATCGATCCTCGATAGATGTGCAAAGTTTCAAATTAATCCGAAATTGCTAAAAATCATGCTCAAAGTTTCCATTACATACATACATACATACAACCCAAGCTAATAAAAGGGTGTTAAAAAAATAATAATATATCGACATATAGTCGTTAAGAGAAGCAACACTATTACGATAGATACAAGATTTAGTAAATTTTATTTAAATTATACACACCTGAACGTCTGTAAGGACCAACGTTGACACAGCTGTATGCAAGTGAATAAGACAAGTAGTCGGTAGCAAGGACATATAGCTCCATAGATACCATTTGCGGTTCGACATCTAGAAATTAAAAAATAATGAAATTCACATGTGATTTTTGTTTATGTATTGTAGTGTTTTGTAGAGAACTTATTAAAATTAGGTTTAACATATTTTTTTAATTAATTTTAAATGTAAATGTGGGAGGTTATCAGGAGACCCACACTAGGGTATAGAAGACTATACTCTATTTTCATTTCTTCGTTCTTGTAACGAGGTAAGACGCGGTATTAAGTTCGACAAGTCCACACGCATTCCCTCCATTCAGCTAAAAGTGGAAATTTCCCAGGTCTCCTCTGCCTACTCTGCTATATGCGTTTAAAGCTGAAACAACTCATAACAAAAAAACCTATATATAAAAACTTACCATCGGTAAATCGTATTGGTAGGTTAACACGAAGCTTAGCGCTACCGTCATCTGAAATAAGCGTCGCATTGCCTGATACAGTGTCGAGGACGTCACCAATAACTTGCCAGTTCAAAACATCAACAACTCCAGTATTCTCGTTGAAGGTGTACCTAGCGCCTACGCAGGTACCATTTTCATGGATTTGAGGATATTTCTCGATTTGATACCAAACGCCAGAGTACTGTAACGGAATATATTATTGATTAGAATATTGATATCTAATAAATCGAATACTGGTTCGATAATTTGCTATTACCAATGTTATTATTTGTTCATATCTTAGATCTAGTTATTAATTCTATGACCTATTAATAATTTATAACTAAAATGTTATACACCGCAATATTCATTGCCACCAATCGGAACGCAATACCTCCTACATTCGGCGGAAAGTATGAGTGGGTACAAAAGTGTCTTAATAGGAAAGTTAGAGTAAAATTGAAGAAGGAAGGTCTTTAGGATATAGAGAAATGAACTTACATTGACCACACTGAAATTTGAAACAACAGTTATATTGGGGTCGCAGCTTCCCGGCAAAATGACTGGGTTTCCTGTAGGCTCGGGATAGTAGAAGCAGGCGTCATCCGTCTGATTTACGTTTAGGAAGAACTGCGGCTCTAAAGTTTCTTCCCTTTGGATAACAACGGCTATTGCATTCTGTGCGTTTGCGCTTAGTTCCCGAGTTTTGCTGTACTTGCCGCTCCATACTGCAAATCAAGATAGTTATTTCATAAATTTATATGTATTCTTATGCAATATCCCTAAATAATATGAATATTTCGTCAAAATATATGGGATACTAAAGGAAAAATAAAAAATATATAAAGAAAGATTAGCTCACCTCGCTTATAATTCGAGTCAATATTTTCACAAGAGTACAGAAGAGCGTAGTTGTCGTAATCAGTTGCCAGTACCCATACATCTGAAGAAAAATAATACTTTTTATGTCACAAATAAAATTTGTTAAGTTAATTATTTAATTGAGATTAATCGTAAGAGTAGAGAAATTTTTATATACTTCAGTTACCTAATTTTTTTTGCATTAGTCAAAAATGTTGTTGATAACCTTATCTAATACTACTTCTTTTTCTCTTATATTATAAAGCTTGTAGAAGAGCTTGTTTGGTTTACCAGGCTTAACTCAGGAACTACCTACTGGTTAATTATTAAACAAAAACTACATACTCTCTCCTTCACTCGGCAGTATACCAGAAGGAACTTGGAAACCTATTGTTAAGAGAGACTGTTCCCAATCCATCAACAAAAAAATCATACCAAAGTTGTACATTCTTACCAACGCTCTGTCCATTTATTGTTCTCGTTAGTCTTCCATTGTTGCTTATAACAACATCACTTCTGTTAATACGAGCTGAGAGTCCAAATACATTTGTATCAACGACTTGGAAAGTGTTGCCAACTTGAGAATATTCAGAACTTATGCATGTTCCCCTGTCTTCGCTAGTCGGGTAGCTTTCTATTTCGTGCCACCAACCCAGGAACTGAAAGTTAAATTATATATTTAGTTTGATATATTTTATTAATATATCATATCGTCACGTCGCAGGACGGTGCGATGGTAAGTGGGAATGAAATATTTAATATTTTTATTTTTTCGGCCTGGTAACCACGCAATACACTGAGTTACGTCTCAAGAATACGGAGAAAAGTGGAAAAGAAGTGTCTCAACAATGAACGGAATGTCTTAACACTAGATTCCTAGGCCCTATGACTAACCTGCTTTAAAGAGAAAAACAATCACTTTTTTGGATTTTAGTACAAACTTCAGAAATAATTATTTTCCCTCTGTCTAAAAATTAAAACCAATTTTTGTCTCATTTTTAATATATACTCACCCTTTGCGCATCAAATCCTTGTACACTCTGAATATTATCACATTGTCCTCTAAATCTTGGTGCTTCGTTCTTATTGACTTCTGGTATATAAAAGCAGGCTTCACTACTTTGGTTAGCTTGTTTGTAGAAATTTTCGTTGAGACCTCGAGTATTTGATATGATAGAGTCTATGATAGGGACAGCTTGAGGCGATAATGTTGTGTTCCGTGATAGTTTCCAACTGCTCACTGCAAATTTATTTAATTATGTATATTGATAGACTAACTGCTCTTTTCAACGGTCTCGCTATCTGAGCCGGACACTACAGACATTTCTATGTAACTTGACGATTCAAAGATACTTTCAATAACTAATTATTAAAAATTATATTGATCTTGATTGTAATATATAAGGGACCCTGGACTTTAACTATTGAAAAGTTTGTTTGTGTAAAAGTTTATTTTTTGTAATTTACGGGGTTAATTTTTAGTAAGAAAAAATTTTGGGCACAACGCTATACAGGGGCCTCCCGACTTCTTACGATCGCTGATGACATTTTTAATGAAAAAAAAAAGGAAATTTTAGATACTTATCAAGGATCCAAAAAAATTGTATTAAGTATATTTAAAAAAAAACGTGCTTTAAAAAGCAAAAAACAAACTTACTTTATGTGCTATTAATTTATACAGACTGATTAAGCATATAAACAATGACTATAATATGATAAATATAATTTAGTTTACCTTGTCTGTTTCCATTGGGAAGGTTCCTACAACTGTAGACGAGTGAGAAGCTTGTGTAGTCAGTTTCAAGTACATAGTAATTGACTACGTTTGTTACTGAAAAAAGAAATCATACAGCTTAAGTACATACAATTTATACGATAAATTTATTCTATCTTCATGTTCTATCCCACATATAGCATGGCAGGTATACATAGGTCACCCAAACTTCTTGTAAAATGTGGGCTATGGGGTGGAACTTAACGCCGCGCTTTGTCTTTGTAGAGGTAGAAAATAAAAATAATAAGTGTCTGCGTCACTGTGCCGCTACCCCACAACATACAAATATTTATTTATCTAAGTATAATAAATTTTCAAAAACTTTAAGTATAGATACTTTAATTACTACATTGTTGCCATATACTCGTTTTTATTAGAGAGTAAGAAGATTCTCACAATTAGCAGGTTATACCGATATAAACTAATGCCAAAATATTCTGTTCTTGTCTTGCATATCATTTACAAAACAACTAACCTCCATTCTGCAAAACGAACGTAACTTCCAAAAGTCCGCTTCCATCATTAGACGCAACTACAGCAGTAGCGTATTGAACATCAAGTTCCCTGTCAATTACTTGAGTGTTGAGAACTATAACGCTACTACTAGCGTTTGGTGCACTGTATTGAGCGCGTGGACATTGACCAGATTGGAATGGTTGTGGGTAGCTTGCGATTTCATACCATTTGCCTAGATACTGTAAATATATGAGAATTATTAATAATTTCTTTTGATAAAATTCAACTTTCAATGGAATATACAAAAAAAAAAGCGAAAAATGTTTATTTTTATATTTTAAATTTTAATATGAGCTTCTTCGCACGGTAACAAGGCAAGAAATATATTCTTCTGTTAATAAAAAAAACACAGAAAATTACTAAAAATAGTTACATTCTGAACGTTGAAGTTGGCTTTAGCCGTAATATTTTCCTCGCATGGACCAATTAGCTCTATTTGAGCAGGTAGTTCCGTATACTCTGGGTAGTGGAAACATCCAGTCGTATTTTGGTCGGTTATATCATAATATCCTTGGAATAAGTCCCGTGTTCTATTCACGACGTCCGTGATACGATTTTCGGCAATTTGAGATAGTCCTTGTTGAGATCTACTTAATTTCCAACTGTATACTGTAGAAAAATAGACATTTGTTAAAAGTTTTTATCAAATAGGTGTAGCTTGATGAGAACGTATGGCTTAGTTGGTCAAAGTGCTCAAACGATTTCCCATTGGCGTGGGTTCGAGTCCCGTTATATTTTTATACATTTATATTTTTATACGTTTATATTTTTATACAAAAATGATTTTTTTTTCCTTAAATGTGGATTATAATTTGAAACATTTTAAAAAATATTTAGTAATATTTCTTATTCTAGGAAAAGTCCTTTAAAATGTAAGATTTTTTTGGCATAGTATAAATTATATGATATTTAGGTTAATTATATTTTTTTTTATATATTTTTTATCTTACCTTGTTTCGATGAACTGTTGATGTTGACGCAACTGTAAAGCAAGGCGAAATCATTGTACTCTACATCCAAAACGTAGAACGTCGTAGCAAAGTTTACTGTAACAAAAAAAAATACTATGTTTAACCCAAGTTTTAAATATTTTTAGCATATATAAATTTATAATAGAGACCGTCGTGGCAAAAGAATACAAGCGTGTAACAGAAACGGCGACGGTTAGAGGTTCAATTTCATCGTCGTTAAATTCCGTCACTCAACACGCAATATCTCAAAGTTGAAGGAGACTAGAAAACTCCACTCTGTTTTCTTAGTAGGTTCCCAATTTCTCTATTCTGTCATGAGTGGGAAACAGAGTAAAAAAAGTTTAACACTTATGAACGACTATTGTTGTACGTTCGTGTATATCTTATGCTTATTCCTATTTTATGTATTATCATACCTCCTTGTCCAGTCAGATTAACATTCAATATGCCTTGTCCGGTGCCAACAGGTGTGGCTGGACCAGTTAAAGTGATCTGTCTTTCGTTAAATACAATGTTTTTGCTCATTATAAATTGTTGATTGTTGACTTCGAATTGTGAGGAAACACATTCACCTTCCTGCAGCTCTGAGGGGTAACGAGAGATTTCGTACCAGGGGCCAGAGAACTGCAAAATATTGATGACACGTAAAATATTGTGTGGGAATTTAGTATATTTTATGAAATATTACATTTTTTTTGTTTGAGTTAAAGAAATCGTTTTAAGAATAAAAAAAAAGCGTGTTCATTTCGTGGAGTACACATTTGGATTGCAATGTGTCCTCAGTACAAAATTAAACTTTAAAAAATAAAATAAAATTTGAAAATTTACCAAACTAGCATTAAAGTTAGTGACAACGGATAAGCTATTAAAATCGCATTGTCCATTTTGTATCACAGGACCGCCATTATTATTAGGATAGTAGAAGCAGTTCTCATCGGTATGCCCTCTTTCCACGTAGTAGTCTTGGCGGAGGACTGGGATAGAGTTCATCACGTTATTGATGGCGGTAATCGAGGCCGGGGTAAGTGATTTCTGCCTGCTGAGCTTCCAGCTTCCGACTGTTTTGGATGAAAAAAATAATGTAAAAAAAGTTTATATATATATATATATATATATATATATATATATATATATATATATATATATATATATATATATATATATATATATATATATATATATATATATATATATATATATATATATATATATATATATATATATATATATATATATATATATATATATATATATATATATATATGAAAAAGTCAATAGTAAATATCTTCAAAATCTTCTTGAATTCTCCAAATAACGCTGAAATAAATGAAATAGTCTGATATCACATCGTGGTACAATGGCGTCTGACCATAAAAATCATGGTTCTAGGTTCGATTACCACAGGGAAAATAAATTACTTTCATTTTGTAGCTTTGGTATGAAGACAAAACGCAATTAAATGTGCCTCTTAAAAAGCAAATTCTCGAAAATTACGCAGAAAATGGAAACCCCTACAGTGTAGAGCTAAAAAAAATTATGAACTACTTACTTCTATAATATTCTTCGTCAATATTACTGCAAGAGTACACGAGCGCGTAGTTCACGTAATCGGTGGACAAAACCCAGTACGGTGAACTTGTCGTCACTGAAAGTAGGGTACACGTTAGCTTATCGAAGGCGAAGTGGATCAATGTACACAACGGTCTTGAGCTCAGTTACGGTATAGTAAACAATTTGTACTTTAATCTCACTAGAATATATTAAAAGTTTAACGGGGCCAGTCGTAGCGCAGGGGCCTCGGATGTTCGTGGGAAAGAAAAATTTAACATATTCATTTCTTTGTTCAGGTAAAGAGGCAAAGCGTAACGTAGAGATCCGCCTCAACACGTAATACCTTGAGAATTTGGAGAAAATTGGTAAACGGTATCTTAAAGGGAACAGAGTGTCTGCTTACCATGTTATCTATAGGATATAGCGTGAAGTTGTAATATATACAATATAAACAAAATTAAACGAAATTTGGATTAAAAAAAATGTTGGATAAACTTATATATTTTTATAATAAAAAAATATGCATATTAAGTAAGTATTCCTTGAGTAAATAGCTTATATCTTATATCTTTTTAATATTAAAATATATTTTATTACTAAGGCTTAGATATTTCCAATAACACCAATCTTTGGTACGTAAGTGTTCCAAAATATACAAAATATATTATATAATATATTTAACGTAGCTTACAGTTAGTTCCAGCGATTGGGAATGAGACGTTCAATTTAGCTACATTAGCATTTCCTGCGAAAACGGCTTCTCCATTTATAGTGTCCAACTGTTGTCCCACAACTTGAGTGTTATAGACGTCCACAACTAATCCTAGAGTGTAAGTGGCGGTTGGACACGTGCCGTCTTGGAACCGGACTGGGTAGCTTTCTATATCATACCAAGTATTCATGTACTGGAAATGAAAATAAAAAAAAATATTTAAATCATTTTAATAATGAGGCCTGTAGTGGCATAAGCGCGTGACTGTCAACGTGACAGCTTGGAGGATCGATCACTATTCTGACATCCTTAATATTTTTATTTCTTTGGTCCATTAATAAATTAAAAGCACGGTATTGAATTCCGCCAGTCAACACAACATGACGTTAGTATCTTGATGGAAACGGAGTGTCTTAACACTAGGTTTCCAAATTATCTCTGGCACCGCTGAAGTGAAGTTGAAAAAACATTTTTTTTTTAATATATTTAGTTATATTTTCTAAGTACGAAGTCCATAAAGTAATGGTTGCTTAAGAACAAAACCATCTAAGTACTAAACATTATAGTAGTAGAATAGTATAGGTGTGAAAAAAAAAATCAAGTAAGTATATATTATACTCACAGCTGTAGCATTGAAATTAGTAACAACAGGAATGTTCTCATCGCACTGTCCTCTAAACACTACAGGACTGCCATCCGCCTCAGGATAGTAGAAGCATGCACTGTCTGAATGTTCTATCCTTGAATAGTACTGTTGATTAAGGACATCGATGGAATTGATGACAAGATTGATCTCAGTTGTTGCGTTTGTGGATAGTTCTCTGGTTCGACTCAGCTTCCACGTGTACACTTGAATGAGAAAATAATGTTAAATATTTTTTTTGATTAAATATTTTTTTTTTAAAAAAAAAAAAAATTCTACTGAATCTTTTTCAGAGGCATAATATTATTGGTTTTATTTATGTTGTAAGTGATGAATTCATTTTATTTTCTGCTTTTCTTATTAAAATTATAGTTGTGTGGTTGCGGAATACAATAGCACCTTTTTTTCTAAACTGGGAAATGAAAATGTTTCGAACTAGCAACTTTGCCCGCTTGAATTATAACATTTTATTATTAATTTAAACTCTTTTCTTGTTCTAATAACTTTTGAAACATATCTATACATTGAAAACTAAAATTTCAGCTAAATTAATTAAAAAAATGTAACAATTTTGTCGAACTGAATATTTTAAATGAACGTAACTTTTTTATTTTTGAATCGATTTAAATAAAATAAACACCACAATATAATATTATAGTGAAAACTGTATTTAAATCTGTTTAGCCCTAAACGTACAGACAAACAGACAAAATCACTAATTTAGACCCTATTACATCAATAACTGTCCCGTATAAGATTTGTTTTTTCATACATCTTCCATGTACACACAGTGATTGATCGGTTACAGATTTATTATAAGTATAGATATAAAATTTAATGTTTTGTGGAAAGTTATAAGTCAAATCATTATACACGTACTCGTTATAAAAATATTACTTACCTCGACGTTGTGTACTGCCAACGTTACGACAACTGTAGACCAAAGCGTATGAATTGTAGTCTGTGCTTAGCACCCAGTAGTCAGAGGGTCCGGGAGCTGAAAGAAAAATAATCTGAGAATCAATAGAATAAATATATTTTTGGTTTAAAAGAATTCTATATATTTTTAGTTTCAAAAATTCCTCTTTTCTCCTAATAGGCAGAGAAAAAAATCATGCAAAAAATTCTTTTTCCGCTGTTATTACAAAAGATTAGACGCAGGCAATATACTGTAACTCAGAAAAACTAGCCACTCGATGTATAAAAATGTCTTACCGTTGGGGAAGTTAACTAGTAATTTGGCACTTCCATCGGTAGTTGCAAGAGTGGCATTTCCATTGATAACATCCAGGGTCTGGTTGATAACTTGTGTGTTGATGACGTCCACGACGCCTCCAGAGAGAGTGTATGTTGCGTCTGAACAACTTGCATTGGCGTTTTGGAAATCTGATGCGTAGCTCTCAATCATACGCCATCGTCCAGAATACTATTATATAAGATACATATACTTGTATACTATGTACCTAACATATATTCTAAATAATATATTTTATTTATATATTATAAAATGCTGATACTAATTAGGTTCTATTTGAACATTTGGTTGGTAACAGAAATAACAATTTACGTTAGAACATTTTATATGCACTTTTTAAAATATGCTTAACATGCATGAGTATTTTTAGGATAAATTTTTGTAATTAATAAAAAGTTTAGAGCAACAACATTAATTTCATTTTGTACTTGCTTTTTTAAAATTGATGATATTAAATGCAAAACAATAGGGACTTTGGGATATGTAACATAGACAATACATTAGGTTAAAGAGATATTCCACGACCGTATAATTTGGAAATATTTGTATAGGAAATAAAACAAGCATAAAAATGTGAAACTTACCGCAAGAGCATTAAAGTTCTGTACAACGGGTATATTCGGATCACATTGTCCCGGGAACAGTACTGGCTGTCCCGGGCTTACATCTGGTAGGTAGAAGCATGCTGCATCGGACTGGTTGATGTTTTCATAATATCTATTGTCAAGTACGTTAATTTCTGATATCCTGTTGTTGATTATGTTACTGCCAGCTGTAGATAGTTGCTTTGATCTGCTTAGTTTCCAGCTATATACTAGAATGAAAAAAAAAAGTATACTACAATTTGGGATTACATTAACTATAAGTAACATTTAAAATCTTACAATAATACAAGAAGGCTTCCTCATATACAATATTTTGAAATATAAAAAAAAAATTAAAGGAAACAAACGAAGAATTTATTAGAGAAATTACTAAAATCTTTCAGAAAGATTATTATTTTGAGATTCTTCCATTCATCGCCCTTCGTCTTTCCTCCATCACCCACCATTCGTCATCAGTCAACGGTCACCTACATCTTCTATATTTAAAATGTATTTTTTATGCGGACATATTACGGTGTTATAAAAAATGAAAATTTTTCATGATTTAAATTTATTTTACCTGCTCTAGAGTTTTGGTCACGGTTAACGCAGCTGTAGGCAAGAGCGTAGTCGGTATAATCTGTACTTAAAATCCAGAATGGAATAACGATATCTGAAAATTAATAAAATTTTATTGCAGTAAAAAATATGTATTATTTTAATCTGTTATAATAAACGTATTCTAAATATAGCTATTTAACTGCAATAAAATGGTTTTTTTTTCTATAATTTTCGTAGTGTAGAATCCCACAACCATCGTAAACCAGATATTTTCTAGCTGAAATGTATTTATTATTCTAATTGTTATATGAAGTTTAGCTATAACTTTTGAAAACTTACTGGAAGAATTTAAAGTTATGGTCAATTTCCCACTAGAATCCTGAGCTGAGGCAAATGTGACTCTACTGCTGGAAATATTCTGAAGTTGGTTGAAAACGTTTGAAGAGATCAGGTCCAGGACATTAGATGAAGTAAGGGAGTAGTCATGGTTAATACATTGACCACTTTGCTGATCTTTTGGATATGCTGCAATTTCATGCCAAACACCTTGGAACTGTAAATGTGGCAAATATTTAATATTGATTAAGCTTACATAATTACAATAATTTATTAATTATATACAATACAATATTTATATAGGAATTTAAAATCAAATGATTATGAATATATATCATTCAATTTTATTTGCCAAACTAGTGTCGAGGTCTCTTTGCATATAAAAACCTATTTTTGTAATTTGAAAAATCAAAAAGTATACAAAAAAGAAACGATTTTGTTTCATTTTATATTAAGATGAATAAGTTATACGTATATATTTATTATTTATATTATTTATTATTTATAGTATTTCTTACCGCTGTCATGTTAAAGTTAGATACCGCCTGTATACTTTGGTCACATTGTCCGGGAAACACAACTGGCACTCCAAGCTGAGGTTCAGGTAAGTAGAAACATCCTGTATCGCTTTGGTCTCTGTTAACGTAATATCTATCGTCCAAAACTGGTACAGTATTTACTACGTTGTTGATAGGCGCCGAAGCATTTAAGGCTAATTCTTTCGATCTGCTCAGCTTCCAAGATGTTACTGTGAACGTATTTGTTACTTCATATTCTTTCTTTCTTTCTTAGCTTCACACTGTATCCTGCATGAGGCAGGGTAGGTAGAGGGAACCTGGGAATCCAGTGTTAAGACACTCTGTTCCACTTTCATACCCCATTTTCCCGAATTTGAGGCATTGCGTGTTGAGTAGCGGAACTCAACGCCGCGCTTTGCCTTATTGGCAGAGCGAAGAAATGAAACATTAAATATTTAAATTAAAAATATTAAATATTTCATTTCCTCGACTAGGGATCGAACCCAGAACCTGTCGGTTACAGTCACACTCTTGTGCCGCTGCGCCACGACAGGCCACAAATTTATATTATAAAGGGCAATATTATAGTTCATATTATGATTATTCACTATAATTCATATAATGTTCTTATTTGAGACCATAAATGAATTATTATATTCTGATTTCTACTTCGTAAGGAAAGCGTAGTGTTGAATCCTGCCTCTCAATAGGATATGCTTTATTTAAATTTGGCAGAAAGTGGAGAACAGACGGAGTATATAAAAACTAGGTTACTATTTTTTTTTTGCTTTATAGATAAGACACGGCAAACGAGCGTACGGGTCACCTGATGGTAAGTGATCACCGTCGCCCACGGCCCCGTGTAACTCCAGAGGAGCTACAGGAGCGTTGCCGGTCCTTACCTAATGCGAAACGCAGTGGCCGAAACCACTACTTAACGCCGGTTTTAAATACCGGGGGTGGTAAAAATCACTGGTCGGATCTGCCCATGCGTGTTGTCATTGCTGACACGTGACTCTCCCACACGTACTTTAGTCGCCTCTTACGACACCATCAGTACCAGGGTGATCCTATTCTAAGCCGGAATCACACGGCATTTAAAATGCCTTCACTGCCATTACGTATACGGAAAACAGCTTTAAGAAAAAAACTAACTTACTGGTTATTAACTAATAATCGTATGACATCATTTTTTACATAAATTATTTATTTATTTTTATATATAATATTTACCTTGCCGATTTTCTTGATCAATGTTAATGCAACTGTAAACGAGGGCATAAGAGGAATAGTCGGTTGCCAACACCCAGTAAGGAGTTTCAGTTGTGACTGTAAAAAAATATTTCAAATTAGATATTTATTAATAGAGTAGTTGATTAATCATTTATAAATTAATATAAATAATAAACTAAATTACATTTAAATATTTTGAACAAATATACTCGTATTAATAAAATCATGCATCCCCATAATATGTAGCAGAAACCTGTTTTTAAAGGATTTCCACTAACATTAATATAAGAAGTAGTACTTACGATTAGTGCCAGCGATAGGGAAGCTGACAATTAATTTGGCACTGTTATCAGTAGTTGCCAAGCGAGCGACTCCGTTGATCGTACTTAGGCTCTGGTTGACGACTTCAGTGTTAAAGACATCAACTACGCCGCCATTGAGAGAGTAGTAAGCGTTACCACACGTGCCTTGTTGGAAGCGCGTGGGATATGAAGAGATGTCATACCATTGACCCAAGTACTGCGAATAGAAATAAAAATCATTGATAAAAATGTGTTTAAGCTAACGATGTCACAGTAAAATATTACGATTTCACATTGACGTTGTTAGGAATCACTTCTAGTGCTCCTCAAGGCGCACTAGAAGTGATTCCTAATGAGTATTATTTGGATATAACCGAGGAGTTACTAAATAAATTAGAACAGCATAGTAATATTACCATACGCATTGTTTACGATCTCGAAATCAGCTTAATTGACTCCCAAAACGACTTTATCGAGATATACACACTTTTTCAATCTTTAGTATTTTTTAAATCTGTAACTAACTAAATTTCCCTTATCTATGGTTCCGCATAATCGTGCTACCTATTTGTAACTGCGAAAGAAGGTCAGGTGTCATATCAGCGTAGTCACACGAAATTCATCTCTTTGGAAGTAATTCCATAAATTCATCTCTTTGGAAGTAATTCCTTAAATCTATCCTGAATAAACCATCCAGCATTTTCTTTTAATTCCAATTAAAACCACACCCACTTTTACCGTTAGACTAGTGGTATCCCGTACCTCGCATATGGTAGGTTGGTCAGAGAGTCCTTGTAAATCTATTGTTAAGACACTCCGTTCCATTCCTCACTTTCTGAATCTGAGGCATTGCGTGTTGAGTGGCGAAACGCCACTCTTTTCCTTTTTACCAGAGCGAAGAAATTAAAATATTTCATTTTCTCGAGTGGATATTGAACCGACAACCTGTCACATTTACAGTCACATGCTTATGCCGCTGCGCCACGACAGGTCTATATAATGGTTATAATCTAATTTCATCATAATATTTATTTTTGTTTTTATTTAAATTATTTTTTGTAAATCTTTAAAATAATGTTATATGTTTTTATATATATGATATATTTTTTTATATACAACATGTATGTCATAATGATAATGATTTAGGTTTATTTATATAGTATAGCTTTATTTATATTTATTTGTGTATATATCTTCTTATTGGATATATATTATTACTACTATTCCTTTACTCTATTTTGTTGCACTGTTTTGTCTTCATCACTATTTCAAAATTATCTACTTATACGCTTGCAGTGAACTCTTTTAGAGATAAGGCCATCGTTGTAAATAAAATTACAAAGTGGATTTTCCATTATATATTAATTTGGTACAGTAACGACTATAAAATAAAACAAAAATATACTTACCAAGGGTAAAACATATAAGGTTGATAAATAAATAAATAGTACTTACAGCCGAAACATTAAAGTTGGAGACGACAGTAATATTTTGATCGCATTGCCCACGGAATACAACTGGAGAGTTGGGATTCGGTGTGGGGAAGTAAAAGCAGGCCTGATCTGTTTGCGCTATGTTTGAGTAATATCGTTCATTGAGGACATCGATACTGTTTACTATTTGGTTAATATTCTGTGTTGCGTTTGGAGTTAGCTCTGATGTTCTACTTAGTTTCCAGCTGGTTACTGAAAGAAAGTACGATAGAATCAAATATTTATATTAAAATGATGAAACACCCGTCACTATTCAGGATTGTTTTTGTTTATGTCTAAAATAAAGTAAATCTAATCTTTTATTGACAGGAAATAACAATAACATGATTTTAAATATATATACTTATTGTCTACGTATAAACATACTCGTATACTATATTATCTACAAAAAATCAATAATGCCAACATAAAAAAAATATTCTCTCAAAGAGAAATATTATAATAATATACCTTGACGCTGTATACTGCCAATGTTAACACAACTATAGACCAAGGCGTATGAAGTATAGTCTGTGCTTAGCACCCAATAGTCAGCAGGTCCGGGTGCTGAAAATAAAATATGCTTATATTATTTAATGGAAATAACTATAGCGGTTCCTACCTAACGAACGAAAAAAAAAACTTTAAAGATTTAATAAGTAAAAGTAATCGTTTTTATAAGTATAAGTAAATGAATTATTGAAAACTAAAATAAAATAAATATTTTCTTATGACCCTAAGTATACTACTATAAATATACAAATAACCAAACAAACTTCTGTTCCTTAGTTTTTATCGAATCGTCCAGACTTTAGGTGTTGAGTGGCGGAAGAATAAGGAAAGAAATGAAAACCATGTAAGTCCATCAAGTGGAAACCGAATTCACAACCTGTCGTATTTACAGCCCAACGCTTGCCCCTCCGCCTGGACCATCAACAGTAGTGAACGTAAGTGTTTTAGTAAGAACGGAGCGTCTTCATCAGCAGGCTTAAACATTTCCTCTGCCTATTCTGCTTTGTGTGGGATAGAGAAAAAAAAATCAACAATAAACATTTTAAATGGTCGAATCAAACAAAAGTATTGCTATGAAATGTTGGCTTTGAAAAAAAATAAATAAAACTAAAATGAAAAAACACATTTAATTCTAATCAGACTTAAAATATAATTTGAATACTCCATTAGGGACATAACTAACCATTAGGGAAGTTAACAAGTAACTTGGCACTTCCGTCAGTAGTTGCAAGGGTGGCGTTTCCATTGATAACATCGAGGGCCTGGTTAATGACTTGCGTATTGACGACGTCCACAACACCTCCAGAAAGAGTGTAGGTCGCGTCAGAACAAGTGGCGTTCACGTTTTGGAAATTTGATGGATAGCTTTCAATCATACGCCATCGACCAGAATACTGTTATACAAAATATTTAGATATTTAAATTACGTTGGTTTTATTTTTATTTTTAGTTTGAGGCAGGCAGGGTAAGCAGGGGAAAACCTAGTGTTAAGACACTTAGTTTATGTTTTCAATTTTCTGCCGAATTCGAGGCATTGCGTGTTGAGTGGCTTCAACGTAGCACTTTGACTTGTTACCAGAACAAAAAATTAAATATTTTCTAAGGCCTGTTGTGGCGCAGCGGCACAAGCGTGTGACTGTAACCGACAGGTTGTGGGTTCAATCCCCGCTCGAGGAAATCAAATATTTAATGTTTTCATTTCTTCGCTCTGGTACACGGCAAAACGCGGCGATGAGTTTCGCCACTCAACACGCAATGCCTCAAATTCAGCGAAAAGTGGGAAACGGAAGTGGAACGGGGTGTCTTAACACTAGGTACCCAAGTTCCCTCTGCCTACCCTGTCATGTGCGGGATATAGCGTGAAGCTGAGGTAAATATTTTATATGTTTGAGTGGGTATCGAATATAGATTATGAAAACAGGTTGCTTGTTGCAGTTGCGTCGGATGTCATCTTGAATTTGCATTTTTTTATACACTACCTTATATATTACCTTTCGGTACATACATAAGGATGTGTAAACAGAATATAAAATCTATTATTTTGTATGATTGATAGTCATAAAAATTAAAAGAATTCTTGAAGTTTGATATAAATTTTAAGAAAATCAGTCAAATGAGGATGGGATAGGGATAAAATTTTTATTGCTAGTTACTAAAGAGGGAGGTTTCATTTAAAAATATAAATCATAGAATAAGCATAATACAGCCTAACTTACCGCAACAGCATTAAAGTTCTGAACGACTGTTATATTAGGGTTACACTGTCCTGGAAACAGTACTGGCTGTCCTGGACGCACATCCGGCAAGTAGAAACAAGCTGCATCAGATTGGTTGATTTTTTCATAGTATCTATTGTCGAGTACAACAATTTCGGAAGTCCTGTTGTTGATTGCGTTATTTCCAGTTGATGATAGTTGCTTGGATCTGCTTAGTTTCCAGCTGTATACTAAATGGAAAAAAGATTAGATACAATTTAGAGTTCTGTAAATATTCACATGCACAAACATGTTGACTACGTGTTGGCCGCTGAGCTCCTTGCTCAATTCCACTCAACAATCATGCTCACCAGGCTTATTGTCACGACTAAAATATAATAAATCACTTTGTAGACAAAAATGTAAATATTATTTGCCAGTAACAACAGTGACCTCTTGTTCATAATATAATTAAATTTACAATGTTGTATAAATTACTAATAACACTCATTCAAATCATTGTTTATATTGAACAAAAATATTAAGGTAGGCATGAACCATTGGAGTGTTAGTAAATTATTTAAATAGATCAAGAATATGAAAAATATTTATCCTTCTATTACCCGTTTGTTTCTTGTTAACGTGACTATTATTCGTAGCTCATAAATATTTAGTGATTCGTCATCCCTAAATCGTTATCAAATTTAAAATAGTTTTGTTATAAAAACTGTATTTAATTTTAAAAATGAAATGTATTATGATTTAAAAACTGTGTTGATATAAAAACTGTATTTTATTTTAAAAATGAAAATTATTTTATATATTTACCTGCTCTAGAATTTTGGTCGCGGTTCACACAACTGTAGGCGAGAGCGTAGTCAGTATAGTCCGTGCTTAACACCCAGAATGGAATAACGATATCTGCAAGTTAGCAAAATTATATTGGTTTTAATTAACTTTTAATTTATATGAACTGAAAATATCAAAATATTAGAAATTTGTTAGTTGTATGTCACTAATTTATAACTATATTTACTTATATTTGTATTTACTAACTACAACATTTTTTTATGTTTTTCTTAAGATCGTCATCTTTTTAAAGACATTGCGTGTTTAACTTGAATATGATTAAAGAATTAAATTATTACAAGCATATTCGTTCTTTAAGTGAGAAAACCACTAGATGCCATATGTATTTAAAACTTACTGGATCCTGCAGAACTTAAGGTGATGCTCAATTTTCCACTTGAGTCCTGAGCTGAGGCGAATGTGACTCTACTGCTGGAGATATTCTGAATTTGGTTGAGAACGTTTGAAGAGACTAGTTCTAGGATATTAGTTGTATTAAGGGAGTAGTCATGGTTAATACATTGACCACTTTGCTGATCTTTGGGGTAAGCTTCAATTTCATACCATACACCTTGGAACTGTAAATGTAAAAAAATATTATGTGTAATTTTTTATTAGATTGATGTAAATGCTAAAACAGTAGTTATTTTAGGGTAATCTCACCATACTCATATTGAAGTTTGCTACTGCCTGTATGCTTTGGTCACATTGTCCGGGGAATACAACTGGCACTCCAAGCTGAGGTTCAGGAAGGTAGAAACATCCTGCGTCACTTTGGTTTGTGTTAACGTAGTATCTGTCCTCCAGAACTTGTACAGTATTGATAATGTTATTGATAGGTGCTACCGCACTTGACGCTAATGCTTTCGTTCTGCTCAGTTTCCATGAAGTAACTTTAAAAAAAATATTATAAATTGCAAACTTTTTATATTTATTATAATGATAATGACTGTTTCTTATTTTTACGTATTTTCCGTTGGAATATTTCACCATTTCTTAAATCTGTGCTGGTTGGTTCGATCTTACCATATATTTAAGTAAACAGATCCAACAGAAAGGCTAAATAATTTTAAAAATAGATTTCCATCTACAATCATTGTCTTATAAAATAGTGTTAATTATTATTGAAAAATATACATTTTTATAATAAAAAAATCCACTGTATTTTTTTACCTTGCCGGTTTTCTTGATCGATGTTAATACAACTATAAACGAGGGCGTATGATGAGTAATCCGTGGCTAGGACCCAATAAGGTGTTTCAGTTGTAACTGAAAAAATAATTTTGAATTAAAAAATTTAAAACACAAAAGTTGTTTTATCACTATATCTATCAAATGGTATTTTTTTAAAATATTTTACTTACCTTCACGCTGTATCCCGCACATGGCAGGGTAGGCAGAGAGAACTTGGGAACCTAGTGTTAAGACACTCCGTTCCACCTCCATTTTCCACTTTCTGCCGAATTTGAGACAAGGCGTGTTGAGTGGCGGATCTCAACGCCGCCTTTTGCCTTGTATCAGAGCAAATAAATGATATAATTAAATATTTAAATTGAAAATATTAAATATTTCCTTTCCTCGACTGGGGATCGAACCCAGAACCTGTCAGTTACAGTCACACGCTTGTGCCGCTGCGCCACGACAGGCCTCAGCAAAATATTTTATTATTATAAATGTATAAAATTTTTGAATATACAAAAACTTACGATTAGTGCCAGCAATAGGGAAGCTGACAATTAATTTGGCGCTGTTATCAGTAGTTGCCAAGCGAGCGACACCGTTGATCGTACTTAGGCTCTGGTTGACGACTTCAGTGTTAAACACATCAACTACGCTGCCGTTAAGAGAGTAGTAAGCGTTACCACACGTGCCTTGTTGGAAACGCGTGGGATATGAAGAGATATCATACCATTGACCCAAGTACTGTATTTAGAAGTAAATATATTTAATATAAGCAGTATTCTTCCGAATAGTAAAATATACAGTTGTAGCTAAATTAAAAATACTTACAGCAGATACATTAAAGTTGGAGACGACAGCAATATTTTGATCGCATTGTCCACGGAACACAACGGGAGTACCGGGATTAGGTGTGGGGAAGTAGAAGCAGGCCTGATCTGTTTGCGCTACGTTTGAATAATATCTATCATTGAGGACATCGATGCTGTTCACTATTTGGTTGATATTCTGCGTTGCATTTGGAGTTAACGCTGATGTTCTACTCAGTTTCCAACTGGTCACTAAATTAAATTCGTAATAATTAAAAAAATATTAATAGAAAAACAGATTACAATTTAAAACTTACATATAAATTATATTTGTAAGTAAACGGCTTAAATAAATATAAATATACCTAAACGTTGATTGTTTGCTAAATTTCTGCAACTGTAGACTAAAGCGTAGGAATCGTAGTCTGTATCTAGCACCCAATACGGAGCCGGTTCAGTGGCTAAAAATAAAAAAAAAACATAGTTTATGTCGTAGTATTGTTATTATATATTTTTATGGATTTTTGCCGTGTGATTCCGGCTTAGAATAGGATCACCCTGGTACTGATGGTGTCGTAAGAGGCGACTGAAGTGCGTGTGGTAGAGTCACGTTGCCAGTAATGGCAACACGCATGGGCAGACTCGACCGGATTATTACCACTCCCGGCATTGAAGACCGGCGTTAAGTAGTGCTTTGGCCACTGCGTTTCGCACTAGGTAATGCCGGGCCCCGGTGCCCTTCCAATTTAAAGGATGGCAACGTTCCTGTAGCTCCTCTGGAGTTACTCGGGGCCGTGGGCGACGGTGATCACTTACCGTACGCTCGTTTGCCGTCTTTTCCATAAAAAAAATAATAAACAATACTACTTGTCTAATACTACCTGTTGTCAAAGGGGTACAAGCATATGACTTTAACGCGGCAGGTTCGATCCTCACTCGAGAAAATGAAATGTTTAATATTTTTAATTTTATTATTTAATGTTTTCATTTCTTCGCACTGGTAATAAAGCAAAATGCGGCGTTGAGTCCCGCCACTTAAAATGAAATGCTTCAAATTCGGCGGAACTGTCTCAACAATACTGTGCCAAGCTGAGTTTAACAACATATACTTACTTCCTGGGAAAGTCACTAAAAGCTTAGCGCTACTGTCATTTGAAGCTAACACAGCTAATCCATTGATGGTGCTTAGTTGCTGGTTGATGACTTCAGTGTTGAAAACGTCTACTGTTCCGTTTGAATTTAGAGAGTATGTGGCCTGACTACAGGATCCACGTTGACTTGCTTGTGGGTAACTTTGTATCAAACGCCATCTTCCTAAATACTAAACCATAAAAGATTTTTGTTATGACTCAAAAGGCTTTGCAAAGATTTCTTTACAAAAATTTTGCCGCCGGTTTTAGTTTATGAAATTTAAATAAAATAATATTTTCACTTACCCTTGATGCGTTAAAGTTTTGAACAACGTTGATATTTTCATTGCATTGACCTACAAATACTACAGGTTGGTTGGGAATAGCGTCTGGTAAGAAAAAGCATGCATTATCTGATTGATCGATATTTTCATAGTATTGGTTGTCTAAAACATTGATGTTTGCTATTGCGTTGTTAATCGCCAAATTATCATTTATACTTAATTGTTTACTTCTACTTAATTTCCAACTGTACACTGAAAAAAATATCATATATTAATGATAAGTAATGTAGATTATAGCAATAACTTGATTTTTTTATTAATTTATTCATCAATCATACCTCCTCTAAAGCTTTCATTTAAATTGACACAGCTATATGCTAGAGCGTAAGAGCTATAGTCTGTACTAAGGATCCAAAATGGTATTGTGATATCTGTAAAAAAAAATATATATTACTATACAAAAATAGTATTAAAAACATAATTTTTAGCCACATCATATATAGAAATAAACCACAAAAAGAAATTTTAAACTGAAAAAAAAACTAACTTGATCCACCCGAAGTAAAAGAGATATTCAGCTTAGCACTTGAATCTTGAGGTGAAGCGAATATTACGTCACTGCTGCTTTGACTCAAAATTTGATTGATGATATTTGAGGACACCAGAGCCATGTTATTTGAGGAGGTCGAGTAATATTGGTGGTTGATACACTGGCCATTTTGTTGATCCTTAGGATAAGCCTGTATTTCGTGCCATATTCCTGTGAACTATTATAAAAGCAATTTATAGTAAAAAAGTTATGAAACAAATAATCTTGTCGCGTTGGGTATTCGTTTATGTCAACAACAATTAAATTATATATCATTACGCTATATTTTTTTTGTAACATGTTTAATGTGTGATTAATTTTAAAAGATAAAGATTGAATCACAAATAACGCGATGACAACGTAAAATATATTAATGGCTTTATATAAGAGTATAATCAATGACATTTGGCCTGCCGCAAGGCATTGAGTTCCGCCTCATAACACACAATGCATCAAATTCAGCAAAAATTTGGGAACGGAACGTAGTGTCCTAGCATTAGGTTCTCAAGTTCCCTCTGCCTACCCTGCTACATTCAGGATACAGTGTAGACTAAAAAAAACCTTATTAAAGAATAATAGTAAGATTATTTAAAAAGTTCTTATCATAATCAGCACAGAAATATGTATTATTTTTAAGTGTTTACTTACAGCAGACATGTTAAAATTCGATACTGCTTGTATATTATTATCACATTGTCCCGGAAATACGACTGGTTCTCCTGGTTGAGGTCTCGGGAAATAGAAACATCCTTCAGAGGTCTGATTTTGCTGGTTATAATATCTATTATCAAGCACAGGAATGGTGTTGACGACGGCATTAATGTCCGTTGTTGCATTTACTGATAAAACCTTTGATCTACTGAGCTTCCATGATGATACTGATGGAATAATGAATTTAGTTTATACATAAATATCATATTACTCTCTACTTTTTAACAAGATATGTACCCAAACTTTTTAAAAAACAATTTTACATCACTGTCTTAGTTAATGATAACCTGTGTCCTGGAATATGACAAAAGTGTATATTACGTATATTTGATGTTTTTTATCTAAATCACAGAAAAAATACATTTAATGGACATTCTTTTTTATTTATTTTTTTACTTTTATTATTGGATTCCTTATAATATTTCTTGTTAAGACAACGTTTAAAAATTGGAACGTAGCGGGATTTATACCCGAGTCTGTTGGTTAAAATATTTATACGTTTATTAAATTAGTATTTTTGCTATCCTAAGTGTGTGGTTAATTCACAAACTTAAAAAAAATAAATAAAAATACTTAATATTATTAGTTGTATTTAGCATGTTATTTAGAAAGGACGTGATAAATTATTACCTTGTCGTGTCTCATCATCAATATTGACACAGCTGTATACGAGTGCATAAGAGTCGTAGTCGGTGGAAAGTACCCAGTACGGTGTTGATATGGTCACTAAAGAAATGACAAACGTTATTGTATATATTTGTACATTGAATTTCAGTGAAAAAATAAGCGTAAATCTTATGAAAGCTTTATTTAGAAATCTTAAATTATCAGATACAAAACTTTTAATGTATTTGCATTAGAAAAAAATCTCATGAAATGACTAGAAAACCGAAAAAAAACAAGATTTTTATTTTACGTCCTAAATTTCACGTAAATAAATCTGCCGGAAACGAGTAAGTTTAATAAATAATATGCATAGAATTAAAATATACAATTTAATTGCATAAAATAATTTTCAAAAATTTTCATAAATTATGATCAAAAATTTTGATAATACTACTGCAACATAACAGAAAAACTTACAATTAGTTCCAGCTACAGGGAAGCTGACATTGAGCTTAGCACTGTTATCAGTAGACGCCAAACTAGCAACTCCGTTTATAGTACTCAAGCTCTGGTTAATTACTTCAGTATTGTAAACATCAACGACGGCCCCATTTAGGGAGTAATAGGCATTGCCACATGTACCAAGTTGGAAGCGTGTGGGATACGAAGAGATATCATACCATAGACCCAAATACTGAAAAGTTAAATTGATTTTTAATATTTTTAAAGTGGTCAATTACTCTTAGGAATCTTATAATTTAAAGTTACTTAATAAGTACTTTAGGTGATGTTAGTAATTGTTAAAAAAATCTATTGACGTACTAAGAAGAAAAGGGATCTATACACGAGCGTACGATTAAAAATGTGACAGGTTTTTAATGGCAATGGAGTATCTTAACATCAGGTTCCCATGTTCACTTCTGCTTACCCTGTTATATGTTAGTTACAGCGTTAGGTTGAAAAAGATTACTTACCCTTGTTACATTGAAATTTTGGACAACATTTATATTAGGATCACATTGTCCTCTAAATATGATTGGAGTGTTAGACGATGGTGATGGGTAATAGAAGCAGCCATTATCTGACTGATTTAAGGCTTGATAGTATCTATTGTTGAGGACTTGAACACTTCTTATAACTTGATTCATTCTGTTGTTGGCTTCACTTGAAATACTGCCTGTTCGACTTAGTTTCCAACTGACAACTACAAAAAATAAATAAATTCCTTTTAATGGTTGGTGAAACATATTTAGGAGTAGCAAGTACCAATGACTAAAAAAGTGGAAATGAAAAACTGCAGTAAAATTCAATATAATTTATATTGTATTTTTATTGAGTAGCTTACTGAAATACTTTATTTCAGCTTCTCGGCTTGTCATGCACATGCGAATTTAAGGCACTGGGTATTGAGTGGTAGCAACAAAATAGTTATGGTGACAATATTTTAAAGAAATATGGCAATATCTTACTTCTTCTCGTAGTATTGTTTATATTCACACAGTTGTAGACTAGCGAATATGAAACATAATCTGTATCCAGGATCCAGTATTCAATTGGATTAGCAGCTGTAATAAAAGAAAAGAACAACTATTTTGTAAAAACTTGCAAGCAAGTAAGAATTAATTTAAATATATTTAAATATATATAGAAGCAAGAATAATTAAAGGTATAGAGAAGAATGTAGCTATTCAGCATCGATCATGAAGAATCAAATTTAATTTACACCAGAAATTTCAATATTAGCTTTAGCTATAAAATATAATTTATAAAATATAAAAAATATTTTATTTATAAAATATTTAATTAATTTTAAAAATATAAAACATATATTTCAGTTCTTAATATTAACTACAGTAATTAGTAAGAGAAAAATATAAAAAAAAACAAAAAAAAAATAGTAATCACCTGCGGGCATAGAAACAAATAACCTTCCACTACTATCGTTAGATGCTAATGAAGCAGATCCAGAAGTGTTGATCAGATCTTGGTTGGCTACGTGCGAATTGTATACCAATATTGAACCATTACTTTGAGAGTAAGAAACATCATTGCAAGTGCCACTTAGTTGACTGTCTGCGTAGCTTTCTATAATACGCCATCGTCCAGAGTACTGGAAGAATTAAAATATGATATTTTAAAATGTTTGTTTCTGGCCATTTAAATATATTCTAGGTGAAACTGAGGCCTGTCGTAACGCAGGGGTACAAGCATATGCCTATAAACGTGAGAGGTTGTGAGTTCGATCCCTCCTCGACGAAAATAAATATTTTATATTTAAAATTTAAATATTTAATGTTTTCATTACTTCGCTCTGGTAATGAGGCAATGATAGAACTCCAAGCTGTAGTTCATTTGAACGGATTAATTATATTTTAACCATAGACTAATATTAAGTATTAGGATTCTAATTGTTTTTAGCATCACGCTGTAACCTGCACATTGCTACATGCATTCTACCTGCTCTGCTGGGTAGGCACATGGAAACTACTGTTAAGGCGCTCCGTTCCACCAAAATTTCCAGGAATTGAGGGCATTGAGTGTTGACGGAACTCAACGCTGTATTTTAATAGTAAGAACTACTATAACTTTTTCTTTCATTAAATAATTTCTGTGATCGCCAGAATTGTTCATTATTACATAATTATTATCTATATATTATAGATAATCTATAAATTATTAATACTTACATTGGTTATGTTAAAGTTCTGAACAACAGGTATATTTGGATCGCATTGACCATTCAATATAATCGGATTCCCAGGTTCGATGACTGGTAGTGTGAAACAGGCGGCGTCGTTCTGGCCTACAGTTTTATAATATCTTTCTTGCAGGACAGTAATACCTTGGATGGTATTGTTTATAGCGGTTATTGATGCAGGTGAAAGTTGGGGCGTTCTGCTTAATTTCCAGCTGTATACTGTAGATGAAATGTGTAAATTAATATCATTCTATACCTGAATTGGGCTTCATAAAAATGTGATTAGCACTTTACAATATGTAAGATTATTAGATTTTTTGAAATAAAATACACATTAACAGCCATAAAAATCCAAAAAAGATCACAATGGACCAAGCGTGCGACCGTGAACGGGATAGACTTTGAGTTCAATTCCTACTCGGTAAAATGAAAAATTAACAGATTAATTTCTTTGTACAGATACCCATGTAAATTGTGGCGTTGAGCTCCGCCACAAAATGCATTTGAAAACATCCTTCCTGTAACGTTAAGCAGGTGACAATTTCTTATATTTTTTTCCAAATCGTCTATTATTTTGAGGTAATTATAAATCATTATAATCAAATATATATAATCCAAACTTACCCATTCTAAAATCGGGGCCGTCATTAACACAGCTGTACGCCAACGCATAATTTCCATAATCAGTGCTCAATATCAAATAAGGTATTTGTATAACTGGAAAATTTAATGATTATTAATAATAACGAAACATACATTCGTTAGCAAAATATTTTATGTATTTTACTGTATAATATATAATACACAGTATTACAAACAAGATGTTTTGATTAATACGGGAGAGAATTTCAATTACGGGGATCAAAATGTTACGTAAAATAAATAATTATTACTGATATAAACAAGGCGTGGTGCAGGGCTACAAATGTGCGACTATAAGCGCTACAAGTTGTAGATTCGATCCCAACTCACGCAATGCCTGAAACGTGCTGGAAATCAGGGAACAGAATCGTCTTATTAAGAGGTTCCCAAGCACCTTCTGCCTATATTGCCATATGCGAGATAAAGGGTAACACTAAAAGGAGAATATAAATCCAAATTCGAACTCACTGCTTCCATTGGCTGTAATTGATATTGTCATATTCGCTGTACCATCAGTTGTAGCTAGCGACACAACGCTATTTGATACCACAGCGAACTGATCGTCTACACCGGAAGTGGTCAAATTGAAAGTATTGACGTTTAGTGAGAAGTCGTGAGACACGCATTGTCCTGGCTGTTGTTCTTTGGGGTAAGCTTGGATTTCATACCATCGGCCTTGGAACTGAAATTAAAAAAAAAATAACTTACTTTTTAAATTAGGCAATCCGCCACTACAAAAAACGCCTATGCCTCAAATTTGGCGGAAAGTGGGGAACAGAACGGAGTTTTTTAACACTTGGCTCTCAAGTTTCCTCCGTCTACACTGTCATATACAGAATACAGCTCTAAACTACTTGTATAGATCGCTAAACTCTGATTATATGATATTAACTTCGTTAAATCTTAACTTCGTTAAGATTACTTGAAGGTTTGGATTAAATTAACTCTATTCACAAATAGCAAATTTGACATGGAAGAGTCTATAGTCACAGTGTCTTTGTCACAGAAACAATTATAAATAGATTTTAATCGGCTGGATACAACGCCTTTATAGGCGTTACTCAACATTCTGTCTCCAAAATTATCAGAAATTTATCATTAAGTTATTCTCAGTCCTTCTCTGAGGCCTGTGACTGTAAATGCGACAGACTGTAAATTCGATTTCTTCAGAGGAAGGAGGAAATTGAGAAATAGAAGTTGGTTTTAATGGAAAAGTCAATTTCTGACTCTTGTTATATTAATAGTTATATAAAATAAATAACGATAAAAAAAAGAAACATTATTATTACTTGTGTCATATTAAAGTTGCTAGTAAGCGGTACATTCTCGCACTGCCCCGGAAATCGAACCGGAACTCCTGTTTGTGGTTCGGGATAATAGAAACAGCCTTCCGGACTCTGGTCATCCACTTCATAGTAGCGTTGGTCTAATACTGGTATGGTCTCAATTATTCTGTTGATAGCAGTTCTACTTTCATTTTGCAACGACTTGCTTCTGCTAAGTTTCCAGCTTCTTACTGTAATTAGAAAAAATAATAATGATTTTTCGTTTTATTCGCATCGCATTCGGGAAATGGAAACAAACTAAATATATTTACGTTTCCTTGTGAATATCGAATCTACATTTATCGGACACTACTCATTTGCGTTACTACGGTACATACCGTAAAAAACAGGTGGTCCACAAAATTTATAATTGTTATAATTCCATTTAATAATAAATAACATAAATCACACTTTTATCTCTCGGTCGAACAAATATTGCTATTGATTTCGGTATTTTTTTCAAAAATGATCGTTTAAAAAATTATCATATATACTGATTATGTATATATCCCTTAGCGATATTTGAACCCAGAACTACTGGACTATTGAACGAACATTTAACGTCCTATTAAATTTCATTAAGCATAAAAAGCAACACGTTAAAAATATCTATTATGATAAACAATAATAATGATGTTATTCATTTATTAATTTTTTCTCAAATAATATTTATGAATAACAACGTCATTGGAAACAACGGTCATTGAACGAACAATAAATTTATAATGTAATTTCTTTTTCACGTCCATGCAGTATCCCGTATATGGTAGTAGTAGTATGGTAGATTTCGTTCGTTATTACGTATTATAGGTATGGAGGCCACAACACAACATTAAAAGACAAAAAAACCCAGGTGGTTTTCAACACGACAAATCTGTAATTTTGTATACCCTACCCTAGCTCACCAACTTTGAAATTTCTAAGACCAACATTCTTATCTGTACTTAGATTTATACAAATTAATAGATAATTGGTAAAGATCGAACAAAATAGAACGTATGTGATTGCTATTAACACAAGTTTAATTCCGATTTAGGTTTTAAAACTTATCAAAATTTGACTCAAATTAAACTTCCATTGAATTCCTTAAATTATGTATTTTATTTTATCGTTATATTGTGTTTTTTTTTATAATTCAAGAAACCAAGTGTCATATCGAATATACGGTTAAGCGATTAAACATTGCGCAACATTACGTCAGAGTTTTATTTAGCTGTACTCGAATTTAGTCAAGTACGGACGGACAGAGACGTATTCGTGATAAATTACCTTATCTATTTATTATCAATTTAGAGAAGATGTATGGTTATTTCTCAGCCCCGTGCTGTATTCCGCACATAGCAACATAAGCAGATATTTGAAAATTTTCCCCTTTCCGTCAAATTCTAGAAGAAGACATTGTGGGTGGCATGGCGTAACTGAACGCTGCGCATTGCCTTGTAACCAAAGCAAGAAAATTAGAAAATAAATATTTTAGTTGCTCGAGAGGGAATCAAACCCAGACCTTGTCGCTTTTACAATTGCACACTTGTACCATTCCGCCGCAACACGCCACAACTACAATCTACATGTATGTTAGGCACAGAAAAATGTGAATATTACATTTCATGTAACAAATAACCCTAAAAATTTTATAAAAAATTCTTCTTAAATGAGATTCAAATCTACAATGTATATTATACAAAACATAAGTATATTATACCTTATCTGCCAATCTAAGGTATTAAAATACCTTAGATTGTTTCTAATATTTTTGTTATCTCTTATCAATTTAGGCATTATCAAGAAATAACCCAGCCGTACCACAGTTGATTTTATCAATAAGAGCGGCAACTTACAATAAGTTTATCCTGATCAAATATATTCTTTACAGAACAAAATATAGTTCAAAGGTTAAAACGTTTTAGAGTAGAAAACTAAAGACGGTTTTTAAATAAAATTTTATCTATATCACGAATCAGTCTAAAAATAACAGATAATATTTAGAATTCAAAAATACCCCCGAACACGGTACAAATCTCTATTTCATATTTGCAGCTCTAATATAAATAATGTTTGAAGCTCTTTATTTGTTAATCTGATCTTGAACCACTGCGACGAAAAGATTTGATTAAAAAAAACCCTCCAATAGGTTGTATATTGCACTAAACTTAAATTTAAAAAGCGTATAAAAATTTTGAACGAAGCAGGATTTGAACCCGCGCCTCTGGAATACCGTTCCAGCGCTCTGACCAACTAAGCCATTCGTTCTCACCGAGCTCCGTCGAAATTCTTATACGCTTGTTACAACTTATTTATGTTGTTAGCATCTCTGTAGGGAGATTTTTACAAATTTCCGCTACCCAAGGACAACTCGTAAGAATTATCGTTTGGCAAGAGAGAATACTATTTTCTATACTAGTTCTATTTTCTAATACTATTTCTATTTTCTTATTTTTTAGGTTGTATATTGATCCCATAACCATGAGGTAGGATGTATATTGACCCCATAACCATTAGGTAGGATGTATATTGACCCCATAACCATGAGAATAGGAAAAAGAGCAGAGTTTCGTAACATTAGGTTCCCAAGTTCCCTCAGCCTACTTAGCCATACAGTGTGAAGCTAAAAGAGGTTAATATACTTACTAGATCTTTCATCTTCTGATACATTGCTACAGCTGTACACCAAGGCATAGTTCACGTAGTCCGTTTCCAGCACCCAGTAGTTGGTAGATGTGGTCACTGTAAAAGAGTAAATTAATACAAATATACTCGTACAAATAGTAATATTAATATTTTTTATGAAAGTCTTATCTTAAAGTATCGATTATATTATAAAATTGTGGGTTTGTACCAAATTGTGAGAATGAAAAATTTAATATTTCATTTCCTTGCTCTAGCAAAATTACAGGTTTCGTTTGAAAGTAAATAGGCTATTTAAAAAAAAATCGATAGAAAGAGGGAAACAGAGTGTATTAACACAAAGTGTATTGTCAAGTGCCTCATATACGTTGGATATAGCGAACTAGAAAAAGTAAACATAAAATATTTATAAATAAATAAACATTAAACAAATAGTCACATAATTAATTGTTCAAATAATATTTAAGCTTAACTTTAAGCATAATCTTGTCTACATCGCTGTATGGACTTCATTTCAATTTGTTTAACAAAGTATTCTGCCATAGATTGTTTTCTAACTTTAACTCTCAGGACTCATGATACTACTGGCATATGTTATAAATTATATTACGATACAAAATGTATGTACAATACAAATGTATAGTAGGTACATGCCAAACGACTAATTATGACTAAAACTGCTATCTGTGATTTAGAATTTAAAAAAAATATATTGTAAAACTGTATGTTACAGAAAACATATAAAATTATAACTACTTTCATATATATAAAATTTATTTATTTATTTATTTATTTTTCTACTTTCACAGTGTCAAAACAAAATACTTTCAAAATCCGCCATTTCTAAATAACATATGTTTACAAATAAAATATTACTGACTATTAAATAAATCACAACATATATACTTACAATTTGTACCAACTATAGGAAAACTGACATTCAACTTGGCGCTGCCATCAGTAGATGCGACAACTGCAATTCCATTTACCGTATCTAATCTTTGGTCTATGACTTGAGTGTTGAAAACATCGACGACGCCATCTCCGAGGGTGTACTGTGCGTTATTGCACGTACCTGGTTGGAAGAGTGATGGGTAGGACTCTATGTTGTACCATTGTCCTAAGTACTGATAAAGAAAATAATCATAGTAAGAACCAAGAACGTCACCTTAATTTTTGCCAGTCATTATATAAATTTAAGTTTAAAAAAGGCTTAAATTCGTTTTTTTATAATATTACATAATATTCTGACAAACTTAAAATATTAATTTCAATTAATTTAACCGTTGCACTGTTCTACCAATTTCGATTGAAATTGTACAAACAGATAAAAAAAACGATATTATTATAGGTTAAATTTGCAATATACCGATATTTTACAATTTCTATATACCCGATATTTTCTTAAATTTACGTGTACATCATTAAAATTTTACATACAAGAAATTATATTACGAAAATTAAATTATTAGTTCTCGAAATCGCATTTCATCTTTATATAAGATTAGCGTAAAAATAAGCAACAAATTAAATTTAAAAAATCCACTGACCAAAAAAAAAAATTAACTTTATCTAGTGCTTGGAGCCATAATTGCGAATCCAATTTGTATAATACATAGCTAAGAACAGCTGCGATATACAAGTATTTCGATTTAAAACCCTTACTCAAATCTACTGTGAAACAGAAAAACACATATACCGACAGACAAGTTAAAGACATTGGGGTTAAAAACTTACGGCAGAAACATTGAAATTTTGCACGACATTAATATTTTCCTCGCATTGCCCCCTAAACGTAACAGGTTGGTTTGGAGCCGGAGTTGGGTAGAAGAAGCAGCCTTCATTAGTTTGGTTCGACGGAATCAAAAAACGACTGTTTATATCTGCATAATTGTTTATTACTTGATTAACTGCATTTTGCGCTTCAGGAGAGAGTTGGCGAGAGCGACTTGCAATCCAAGTGTTAACTGAAATAAATAATTATCTGAATTATCATAAACTTAGCCACCAGAACGGATCAGAGTGTCTTTACACTAGGTCCCCAAGTTCCCTCTGCCTTCTTTTATATATATATATATATATATATATATATATATATATATATATATATATATATATATATATATATATATATATATATATATATATATATATATATATATATATATCTTTGCATTCTCAGTCACATATACATAGTAAAATAATATTTTGTACCAGCAAGTTTGGAAACAGATGCTTAAAAGTTCAATCATCCAAAATTAATACAATAAATACAACATATATGACAATATAGTTGCTATACGTATATTGTTTTTCTATTTTTATAATTACCTCTTCTTTGATTATTCGGTAAGTTTGAACATATGTAAGCGACCGCATAGCTCGTGTAGTCTGTGGCCAGGATCAACAAAGGGCTTTCCACTAGAACTTGAAAAAAAAAAAAACGCAAAATAATACAGAGTCGTTCATAAACGAGATAGAAATACATAAATCAACTAGGTTTCGTTCGTTCGCTCTTCTTCTTTCCAAAAAAGAAAATTGAAAGAAATATAGAAAAAATATCATCTTTGTTTTGGGACATCACTTTAATTAAATTATACATTATCAATATTAACAATACTAGAATAGTGGGGCTTCTTGCTGTAAAAATGATGCTTGTCAATTCACAATTCCCAACGAACAATGAATTAGTTCCTTGGCGTCAGTGTAGGACTAAATAAAAATGCATTTTTTTTTAAATAAAATGTTGCTGTGAAAAATATAATTAATCTAATTAATCTAATTATGCTGGGTTGATAAAAAAGTGCAATCTAAGTGCCTGTTTAAAGTGCTGAATCCTGTAAAGGCGCCGTTATGTCGGCCAAGCTACCTCTCAAATGCAAGTGAAAAGCAAAAGTGGGAGTGGCTTGATACCTGTGTACCATCTACCAATAAACTTAAGGGGACTGTTGTGGCGCAGGGGTACAAGTGTGTGACTGTAAGCGATAAGGCATGAGTTTGATCAAAACCTGAAGAACTGTACTTAATATATATATATGTTTTTGCTCTGGTAACAAAACAACGGCGTTGAGTTCCGTTACTCAACGTGTAAGTTTTAAATTCGGCGGAAAGATGATTACTCTTTTTCTCTCGTGTTCTCTCTGCCAATCTGCCATATGCGCAGTACAGTGTGAAGCCGAAAAAAAAAGGAGAACAATGTCATTCTATTAGAATAACAATGTTATTTATTTACTTTCTTAGTAAATTTCTTTATATTAAATGTTAATACATCTCTATTTCATTTTTTTTTGTGAAACTATTTGTTAATAGTAGATGAATAGCTTTACTAATCTAAGGTTTATGTAACAAATGTTGAAGAATGTTTATATCGCGCTTTTAAACCAAGGTTAAGAATTTGGTTTATCAAGTAAGATTACTGTATGACAATATCGTTGATACATTATTTTTAGTTCTTGTATTTGTGTTTTTTTTATTTTATTTTGAGTTTATATAAAATTGACGTCATCATTTCGTCAAAAGTAGAGGACGGAACGGAGTGTCTTAACACTAGGTTCCCAGGTTCCCTCTCCCTACCATGTAATGTGCGGGAGACAACGTGAAGCTAAATGAGTGAGTAAGGTTATCAAAGATGTTCAGAAGAGTTGAGTGCAGGTTTAGTAATGGTTATATCCGGTGGTTGTCCTTAATGTTAAATTAAATTTTTCATCAATATTTTGCTCCAGCTGAATGAGACAGAGCGTCAAACTGATAAGTAGATTATTTAGAGAATGAACTCAACACTTACCCCCAGGAGCTACTTCTAAAGTAACTGACAGTCTAGCAGATCCATCGTTACTAACGACCGTTGCATTGCCAGCAACTGTATCCAATGTGAGATTCACAATTTGACTGTTAAGGACCTGGACAACGCTACCCGAAAGTGTGTATTCTGCACGATTACAAGTGCCTTGACCGTTTGTGGAATAGTAAGTGGCTATTTGATGCCAGAGTCCCATGAACTGAAAATAAAGTTTTTATTAATATATGTTATAGACCTTTTAGGCTTTGTGGTATTGATAATAGTTGTGTTGATGTTAAGCTATTGGGATGTACTTGTCATAATTTATTCCAATAGTAGTGAAATAATTATTTATTCTTATATATAAAAAACATGAATCGAGGCTAGTTCAGACTAGTTGTGACTCAGGTGTACTAGCGTACGACTCGTGAAAGGAAATTAAATATTTAATATTTTCATTTCTCTGTAAGAAAGCAAAAAAACGCCACATTGAGTTCTGTTACTCATCACGCTCGGTGAAAAGTTAGTAACGAAAGTGTTTTAACGAAACGTACACTCCGTTTCGTAAAACAAATAACGATTTATATCTTCAATATAACGATAATGCTGAAAAGCTTATTCACTTTTGGTTCTAATATCAAAAGATGGTTTCATTGAATATATATATATATATATATATATATATATATATATATATATATATATATATATATATATATATATATATATATATATATATAACGATAATGCTGAAAAGCTTATTCACTTTTGGTTCTAATATCAAAAGATGGTTTCATTGAATATATATATATATATATATATATATATATATATATATATATATATATATATATATATATATATATATATATATATATATATATATATATATATATATACATATATATATATATATATATATATATATATATATATATATATATATATATATATATATATATATATATATATATATATATATATATATATATATATATATATATATATATATATATATATATATATATATATATATATAATATATATATATATATATATATATATATATATATATATATATGTTCGATATCATCAATTCATCTCGTGCAATGTAACCCAAGTGCAGATAACGGTAACTGTTACGGACACTTAGTGTATTTAATAGATTATAAAGCTTACTTAATATTTTCCATTTAACCGCATGAAGTGTAGATAAAAACTAGTTATTAAAAAAAATATTTCATTGCTCCTTAGGTTTTCCGCGCATTGTTACATTACTTATTTATTTACTAACTTACCGCCGATACGTTAAAATTTTCTACAACAGTTATATTAACGTTACACTGGCCGGACAGTATAATTGGTTGTCCTGCAGGAATATCTGGTAGAATTTCACAAGCTCGTGCTGAATGATCGACTGCTACAAGATCGTTTGACGTCAGACCAAATAATGTAACTAGTGTATTGTTTAAGAGAGCTTCCATCATGCTAGTGGGGAATGAGGTGGTTCTTCCCAGCTGCCATAACAGAACTGTAAGAAGTAGTATTTTTATTTTACATATGTTGTTTTACGTATAATATTATTTGCCATGTTTTTTGAACTGCTTTTGTTTTTTTTTTCTAATAATATTACTATCGCTTAAATTATCGTCGATAATAGGGCGTGACTAAAACTATCATACTTCAATAATTTTATATTATTACGATTAACAGATAATCTTTTCATGGAAATCAAACAAATGATAAAAATCTATGATGCTATCTTCTACGCTCAATAAATAAAAAGTAACTTACGGTTTCTATGCGTAGCATTGAAGTTATTACAGGAGTATGCAAGTGCCAGATTCGCGTAGTCTGTAGTGATTATCCAAAAGTCCAGATCTGAGGAAAAGAGATATGCTATAGAAACAAGAAGAATGCTTTGAGTATAATTTGTATATGAAATAAAAACAATGATACATTTTTACATGATGGTAATAATATTTGGTTTCATTTTTCAAAGTGTTATTCTATAACTAATATATTACTTTTTGCTTTAATTAATGAATTTTTGGAATTTATTATAGATATGCTATATGAACAAATTTATATTTAATATTTTCTCTCACTTTCTCTTACTTCTTTTTGCATACTTACTTTCACTGGACCCTGTTATATTGAAATTTAATTTAGCAGTTCCATTTTCCAAATTTGCTATTGCTGTTGTTTCTTCCAGAAAGTTGTTATTTACACCTCTATTATAAACTGTTATGGTATCATTTGATAAAGTACCATTTGCTTGTGATAGGTCTATGAAGGAACAGTCCGTTATTGAGATGTTCGACCCGCTTCGTCTTACGACGAACCATCTTCCTAAAAACTAGAAGAAAGAAAAGAGCAATATATCTTCCTTTTCAATCTTGTATGCTTAAATTTACTTTTTTTTTGCGGCGTTGAGCCACTCAAAACGCAATGCCTCAAATTAGAAGAAGAGGAAATAGAAATGGAACGGGGCGTCATAACATTAAGTTCCCGGCTACTTTCTGCCTACGCTGCAATGTGTGCAATACAATGAGAAGCTGAAAAATTAGCTACAATAAATGAAAAGTTTGACGATCAGACGAAGCATTCATACAAATATTATTTTGATTGTTCGTAGACAATTCTGTTATAAAATTCATTTTTACACTTGAATCCTGGTCTAAAGGGGGGTTTTTTTGTGTTAGAAATAAAAAATCAATATTAAAGAAAAAAAAAACTAAAACTATTTGAACCTATAGGTTCAATCCATCAAGTACTACAATAATGTAGTATGTGCAAAATTTTGACGTAAAATAATAAAAAGCGGCATCAAGATCTTACAAAAAGAACATGAAAATTATCTTTTTGATATTGAAACATTGATTACAAAGAGGTAATTACCTTATCGGTATGACAATATTGACTTTTTTAATCATTTAAATATTTGTTTAATAAAGGCCAATATGTGTCATGTATTGTGCTTTAATAGATTCAGCTAGAATTTATTTAAGGACCTATCGTGGTTTAGGGACACAAATATTTTTATATCTTCGCACGAGTAATAAGGCAAAGCGCGGCGTTGAGTTCTGCCCCTCAACACGCAATGCCTCAAATTCGGCGGAAAGTGGGGAAAGGAAGTGGAACGGAGTGTCTTAACACTAGGTTCCCGGGTTCCCTCTGCCTACCCTGCCTCGTGCGGGATACAGCGTGAAGCTAACAAAAATGTCTATGCTTCAATATTTACTAGTAAAAAGTTGAACAGTTTGGCTTAATGTGCCAATCTTATTTATGCCTATCCAAGTCAAGGAAGATTGTAAAGTATACTTAAACACTATATTCCGTAACATCGATCAAAGGTAATCGCAGAAAGGTGAGTTTTGGTATGTAGAGATTATCAAAAAAAAAATCCACAAAATTGTGGAAACAAAAAAATTAACCCACGCAAATTTAAACCTTACGATGAAATTGGATCTCGTGACGTAAGCAAAATGACAAATACTCGTAATTGATAATAATTGATAAATTTTGATTTCAAATCTAAAAGTATTATACTAATAGGAAATTGTGTTTAATCAGATAAAGTTACTTCACAAAATTATGTATATTATGCCGCTTCAATTTTTGCCGTAAAACTACTGAACAGTTATTTTACAAATATTATGTATTATTGTTATAGGACTATTATTTAAGCCCCAACGCAAAATAAGAGGTGTACTAAGTTTGGTCCAATTGTGTCTCTGTAGCACCGTAGCTTCTCAATTAATTATTCGGAAAAATTCAAGCGCGGCTTTTTTATAGAAAGCCTTATATTTCCTTGTGGTTCTTAGCTTTGTTGTTTATGAAAATGGAGTTACCCGTCTAGGACCTAGAAGAATTTTGTCAAGGCGAGGTAATCATTTTCTGAGTCAGACTTTTTTAACATTTATAATATTGTTGATGAAAGTACTATTAACGTTTTTCTTTACATTCTGAATTTTTCAGAAAAGAAGTATATTATATGTCTGAAGGTATGTATTATAGACTTGAAGGTCGTTTGTTAACTATAATCTCGAAAAGGTATCGTGAGTTTGCCCTACAGAATTCTGTTTAATAAGTATTGTTATACTTGACAAAAAATTTACCATTATGGCTTCAAGGACAGTGATTGGTAATATGGATAATACATGAAGAAAACCTCATGCAGAAAAAAAGTTATCTCAATATTTGGTTTGCTAATGAGGTTATTAGGCCACCGCCGATGATGTCGAAGTGACTCTTATTGTGCTGATATACGTTTAATAGTTTGGTCCATTAATTCATGACTAAGATGATCAAGAACTACAGAACTTTAGAAAGCATTAAAATTAAATTCTAAAAGTTTTAAATATAAAGTTGCTGTGTATAATAAAAGTATGACGTGGAGTTTAAGTTTGGTAATTGAATTTAAGCAAATGTTTGAGTACAAATAAATCTTTTTATACGTAATAATTAACTTAAATACGTAAATACAAGAATCGCGAAGCAATGTAGAATTAGTGTGAGTTACTTTATTTGACATTATATTTCTCCTTGTTAGTGGGACAAATTTTAGCGTTATTATATTACAGGAAAGATTACCTATAAAAATATAAAATATAGGTACAGTCGTTAACACTTTTCAAAAAATACTATGTAAAATAGAACACTAAATGAATAGATAAATCACCATACAACTTTGGCTAATTTATTTAAGTTGTTTTTGAGTGTATTTTTATATATAATGTACGGATATCTTGAATGTTCAAATCGGGCCAGATTTTGTTTTACAGACCTAGCAATAGGGCGGTTTCCAGATCTTCATATCAATCAAAAATCAAATCAGTAGACTACAGAAAACCGGAAATTCTATAATCAAGCAACTTATGGATACTTCATGTAAAAATGTGTAAATATAATAAGTATTTTAATAAAAAATACTTACGTCTGTTAATCTAAAATCCGACTGCAGTTGAATATTGGGATCACATTGTCCATTCTGGAGTAATTGGGCACTACTTAAAGTTAGGCTTAGACTTAGTAATACTATTATTTTAAACATCTTGAAATCATATTATTAAAACACTGCACTTATAGTTAACGTTACGAAATGGCGATATATCTGATTATTTATCATTTTTATAAGAAAATCTTATCAAGGATCGTGTCGGCCGGATTGTACTGTAATCGTAATGGCAATGGAAAGATGATTAATCAATTTATTTAGTCGAATTATTTGTTTGTTCGTATTTACCTTAATAAAAATTAAAAATATCGAAAACTAGAGTGTTAATATATATATTCCTACATTTAAAAAAAAATATTGTCAATGAATTCCGATCTTAGTATAATCTAAATCCATAGTATCTTTAGATATTCAAATTCACTAGGCAAATAGTTTACATACCACCACTTTGCAAATATATACGATTACTATTACTTAATATTAATTTTAGCTTCACGCTGTATCCCGCACAAGGCAGGGTAGGCAGAGGGAACCCGGGAACCTAGAGTAAAGACACTCCGTTCCACTTCTGTTCCACATATTAATTTTATTTTTGTACTATTACTTAATATTAATTTTATTTTCACCAAGCAGCATGGTAGGTAGGTAAAAGGAACTTGGGGACCTAGTGTTAAGATACTCCGTTGTGTTCCCGGAGCAAGGAAATGAAAACATGAAATGTTTGGTTTCCTTGAGTGGATATTGAACCAACAATAGTACCATATCCCGTCAAAGATTCAGTAACTTACCAGTGATACTCGTACATACCATCTGTAACTTTCAGAAAACGAAAACTAGGCTCGAGGTTGTCCTTATAGCAATCTACTTTAAAATTTTTAAAATCTCATCAGTAAATGGTACAAATTTGTATAAATTATGGATATAAAAGGCGAGATCATTAAATTAAATAAATGTTTAAATGAAAAATAGGAGAAGCCCTAAAATCTATATCATATGCAATAACTTGCTGAGTCTCATTACTCAGGTACGAAACAATGAATCACGACCACTGAATATGTATACTTTATTGCATAAATTATATATATATATATATATATATATATATATATATATATATATATATATATATATATATATATATATATATATATATATATATATATATATATATATATATATACATACATACATACATACACACATATATTTATAGATAGATTTATAGAAATATACAGTAAACAAATTATAAAAAAGAATAGTATCGTGGATTACGCACTCAAAAGCCTTGGGTAAATAGCAAAATATTTTAAAGTTCATTCTGTAAATTCTCCGAAGAGTTTTAAATGTAACTAAGGATGGCCACTTTAGCATCTCTTATGGATTTGTTTACAGTCCATGCCGATAATTAATTAGGACAAATTTTTTGTCTAAAAAATTGACATAGTGATGGCGAGTAGTTTTTAAACAATAGTATTCCTTTACTGTTTATAAGGTCGGGAAAAATACTTTTGTAAAATCGTTTATTAAGATATAGCTAACTATGGTGCAATGTGTGACACCTTAGTAACTTAACAGACATATTCCGTAGATCACCATTTTTTTTGTACAAACGTAAAATTGTAGGTATATTACGTAACGTAAAACTGTAGATATATTACGTAACGTAAAACTGTAGGTATATTAAGTAACGTAAAACTGTAGGTATATTACGTAACGTAAAACTGTAATTTAATGAAGGAGCTAGTTTAGGCGGTGTTCCTGCAAAATAATTCTTACAAATATTTGCATCTTCAAGATCTGGATTCATTTATTATCTACTTTTAGTTGTACCAACTCATTATAAGTTTTAGATCTAGGAGTTCTGCTAACCATTTGTGGACCTTTGCCTCATGTAGTACATATTTTACTTTCAGAGTTTACACTTTTATTTTCTATGTAAATATTTAAGTGCAGATTTTATGTATATATATATATATATATATATATATATATATATATATATATATATATATATATATATATATATATATATATATATATATATATATAATATATATATATATATATATATATATATATATATATATAATATATATATATATATATATATATATATATATATATATATATATATATATATATATATATATATATATATATATATATATATATATATATATAATTTAATAAATTGCCTTTGCCAGCATTTTAAGGCGGAAGTTAAGTACGAAGGCAACGAGGTCATTTTATAACATAAGAAATTTTATCGAATTCCATAGGCCTTATCAGAAATAATAGTAATATCTATTGCAGATTATATGGTTTTATATATATAATTATAATAATGATATCATTAGTTCGTCATTTTACCTAAAGCTTCGAAAATTTTATATGTATCATTCTTTTTCGGAAAATAATGAGTGATTTGTGATGATGAATATTTTTTTTAAGAAAACATTTTGTTGATAAATATAATATAAATTTGTATCATTTATTATTATGAAAAAAAAAATGAAAGATTAACTTTAAAAAAATGTCTAAACAAGAAATAAATAAATAAAGGGCATATTGGTGCAATTGTAAGATCTAACTGTAAATATGACAGATGTAGGTTCGATTTCTAATTAATTATTTTCATCCACTAGCACCAGAGAAATAATTTACTACTTATCTTCACGCTATATCCCTAGCGGGGTAGGCAGAGAGAACGGGGCGTGTTTTCAAAGGTCAACCGAGGTCTCCCCCTTCCTCTCTTACCACTCACTTTTCCTTCATAAATCTTTTTTACCATTCTTTCGTCACTCATTCGCTCGAAGTGCTCAAACCACCTGAACACGTTCTTCTTCATTCTCATTGTTACATCCACGCTAGTACCTGCCATTCTGTGTATCTCTTCATTGGATATGCGATCAGCTAAACTGATTCCGCATATCCGACGAAGAGATCGCATCTCTATAGTAATCATCTTTCTTACATTCTTCTTCTGTAATATCCACGTTTCGCTGCCGTACTACAGTGTCGATACCAACACTGCATTGTGTACGGCCAAACGCGCAGCTATGCTGACGTTTCGCCGTCTCAACAATGCAGCTAAGGCACCGTTAACTCTGTTACAAATTGGTGATGGCACAACCTTGTTTAACACCCGATTCGATATTAAACCATGCCAGCTCCTACTTGCACACAGGCTAAGTGATCTCTGTAAAGAGATTTTACAGTCTGTAGCAAGGGTCCGCTCGCATTGTACCAGGGCAGTATCTCCCATAATCTGTTTCTTACAACCCTCTCAAATTCCAAGTCCACAAAAGCACAAAAATCTTTTTGGTTTACTGCCAAAAATTTATCTGTGATCATGCAGAGGGAAAAGATCTGATCTATACACCCTCTTCCAGGTCTAAAGCCTCCCTGGGCCTCCCACAACAGCCTTTCGGATCTTTCTTGCATTCTTCTCGCATTTTAGCATAAACTTTACTACCTAAGCTAATCAAACTGATAGCCCTATAGCTTGCGCAATCTATCTGTGGACCTTTTCCTTTATACAAAAGCATGATGACTGCACCTCGTCAATCATCTGGGACCTCCCACGATTTCCAGCATAAATTGCACAAAACCCAGAACAGGTCCAAGACGCGTGGCCTACCATATTTTATCATCTCAGCAGTAACACCATCTGCTCCCACTATCTTACCACATTTCAAACTTCGCATGGCACTCTTAACTACTTTTATACTGATTTCGCCATCAGCTACATCAAGATTCAACATTTCGCTGTTACTTGAGGCAGAGGTGTCATCACATTTATACATCTCCTTGTAAAATTCCGCCCATCGCTGCTGTTCTGTAAAAAGATCACCGTCCTTCGAAAGCACCCCTTTCATTCTACAAGTTAGCGAGTAACTCCGAGAACCATTCACTTCTCGCCAGAAAAGCTTCGTGTTTTCCCGAAAATTGTTCGTTAACCTTTTATCTCTTTTTTTCTCAGGGTTTTTACTATTTATCTTTATCAGTACTTTTGTTTGGTATTTTTGCAACTTATACTCTTTCTTTCTTATCTGTCTCATGCTTTTATCCTTACCCGAGGCTTTATAGTCTTGCTATGCTTTCTTCTTTCTTTCTACTGCATCTTTCACGTCATCCCACCATTCGTTTTGCTTTTTGTTAAAGCCTCTTTTCTCTTTACCACATACCTCTGCCGCTACTTCCGTCATACCATACTTTAATGTTTCCATTTCCACATTTGCAGCTGTCTAACTTCTTGTAAATTCTTTCTTGATATTCCTCTCTGATCGGTGGATCTTGAAGCTTCCAGCTTCTTATGCGGTGATTCGGTGCTAAGTTTAGACAACCAGTGCGGCTGTGCCAACCTGCGAACAGATCCCTTATTCTAGTTACGACTAGATAATGGTCTGTCCCCAATTCAGAATCCCTAAACACTCGCGTGTCCATAACTTGGCTACGAATGCACTGATCCATTAGGAATAGATCAATCATACTTTTCTCTTCCGTTCGCTCACATGTGTACATGTGAATTTGTTTGTGGTCAAATATCGAGTTTGCCACAAACAAATTCCTTTCCTTGCAAATTTCCAATATAAGCTTTCCGGCTTCATTTATTCTCTTATCACCATACTTCACTAGGACTGCTTCGTAACCGCTAAGCGTAGTTCCGACCCATCCGTTCAAATCACCACATATTATTAATTTTTCATTCTCTCTAACACTACCTAGAACGTCTCTGACACTCTTCCAAAATTCCTCGAGTTCGCATAATGGAGCTGAGCATACCGGCGCATACGTTGCTAACAAGAAAACTCCTGTTATCCCTAGCTTGAAGCGCACCTAAAGCAGCCTGGTGTTGATCGTCTTGTACTCTATCATTGCACTAACCTCCCTCACTCGCTCTCTGGTACGCCGGCCCAGAGAGCGATCCGGCTGCCAGGTAAATCGGTCGTGTCATTGCCTTTTCGCTTGGTCTCAGTCACACAAATAATATCCAGATCTCTGCCATCAGTCGTATCTAATAATTCATTCATCTTTTTTTCCATCCCTCCTCCTACATTCCACGTAGCTATTTGTAGCTCCGTCCTCAGCTTCCCGCCGATCCAGACATGGTGTGCTGGGTGGCGGTCCCTAACGCCGAACTCGTCTCCACTTATCACACCAGCGGGGACGCACTGGTGCGCGTCGCCTTGGGGGACGCCCTATCAGTGCGCGCCCTAACGTTGCAGCCCTCTAGAGGGCTGGCAGAGGTAGCTGCGAGCAAGCCTTCCATCGTAGACCCCCGTAAGTAATTTGGTAAAAAAACAGTAACACATAAATTAGTAAAATGTTATAACTAATAAAGCTGTTTATCTATGTTGCTTTAAAATTTTATGATTAAGACATTACTTAGTTAGGGCAATTTAGGGGAAGTCCCGCATCTTTTCTCATTAAAATCCACCTATGCATAATTCCGAACTGACTAATGTATATATTATGTTAAGTTACTGATACAGGTGTTCTTATCATAAAATATTTAAACTTGTTGATAGGTGTAGGAAGTACAAAAACAATATGAGAAAGATTATTTATTATTATTGTAGCATTACAGGTAAATATTTATTAGGCCATAAAGATTTCTTAAGAGAAAAAATTAAAGACATTAATATAATGACCGTTACATCTCAATACATTTTTGAAAACATTATGTAATGATAAAATATTATAAATTTAGCATAATCATGGATATACATAATATAAATACTTGAAATTAATCTTAGTGCATTAAAAACTCGATTGCAGCTAGTCCGTAATTCTTTTATGAGACAGTGCGTAAGCTTTTACAATAGGATCCCAGAAAACGTCCGAGAATTTTCTGTTTTGAAATTTAAAAACGTTTGTGTGTTACAGATTATTAACCAAATTCATGATTTTATTAATGATAGCACTTATAGCCTTGAGAATAAAATGCTCGCTCCAGGCTATTTCAAATGTATCATTGTCAATTATAATAATATGATGTAAAGTTTTGATTAAAAAGAAAGACCTGAGATCTGTCGTGGCGCAGCCTCACAAGAGTGTGACTGTAACCGACAGGTTCTGGGTTCGATCCCAAGTCGAGAAAATGAAATATTTAATATTTTCAATTTAAATATTTAATGTTTCATTGCTTCGCTCTGGTAATAAGGCAAAGCGCGGCGTTGAATTCCGCCACTCAACACGCAATGCCTCAAATTCGGTGGAAAGTGGGGAATGGAATTGGAACGGAGTACCTTAACACTAGGTTACCGAGTTCCCTCTGCCTACCCTGCCTCGAGCGGGATACAGCGTGAAGCTGAGTTTTTTTCATCGGATCCTTTCAGGTCTGTTACTGTCTAACTTTAGGGAATCAGTGGTAAATTGTATGGACGTTCAAAAAACGAAGCTTGTTACTTCTTATTTTAAATAAAAATATTTGAATTTGAATATTTATAATTTTGTTTAAGCTATATGTACACGATTAAATAAGGAGAACGAAATGGGATTTAAGTGAATGAACAATAATAAGTTTATTTCGATATACGTATAAATTTTTTGAATTTTTTGCAATTTTTGTTTTGTCCACTTTAAAAAATAAATTACCTGAGTGTGATGAATTATGAAGTTTTATTAAAATTATATTTATTATAATTTCAGAAATAATGTGTTTTTTTTGTAAAAATAAGAAAGTAGGTAGGAATCCTAATACCATATATGGATGACATCGTGTTAAATTTGTCTTAACTCTTTAGTAAGACTAACTAAGCTTAACTAAACTAACTCTTAATTTATGACAGCATCAGCATTAATACGAGACGTTTATATAAAAATATGCTTTTTAACATTTTATATCGTAACAGAGTTGGCGAAACCATGAAACACCGAAAGCGTGGAATGGATATGTTATCATAGCTTAGGTAAAAGTATTATAATATAGTACCGATCTAGTTTGATGGTGGAGCCTCCTTCCCCAAGAAATCTTCATTCGTTATTAGAAAACCACGAAAGTTTCGGTTCATATAATTTAAAATTCTGAGCACAGTTTACAAATAATTTAAGGTATTTTTATTATATAATTAGGTAATTATTATTATATAATGTTTGTGCAAAACCATCTTAACCCGTTATTTAGCAAAAAAAAAATGGGTTTTAAAAAGAAAGAACAAGAAGAAAAAACATGAAATATCTAAATCCATTGAAATTGAAATATTTCAATCACTGCGTGAGAAAATGTTAGGGCTGTTTCTATTAAGCCACTCCCGTTTTCCATTTTTCGGTGGATTAAGGCATTACGTGTTGACTACGGCGGTGTACGGCGCTTCATAGTACTAGAGCGAGAAGAATAAACGTTTAGTAGGAATCGAAACTCCAACCTTAACTTGTATACTTTTTCCTTTGTATCAAGGCTGACCTCTTTCTTGGTAGGATTATTAAAATTATTTAACAACTTACGATTTCTTTAATACCAACAAGCCATTTACCTTATCACCGTCCTATCTTATGTACTTTAAGATTATGTACTTTATGAGTATGAGCACGTTTTCATGTAAATCGTACTATAGAATTTACACAGATAATGTAACGATTAGTAAGATAGAATAAGTACTTTATATGAAAATTTTAGAAATAGGTGAATTATGTGCGCAGTAGAGAAGGAATTTGTTCTTTAGTTTTGTATGTTCAAAACAAAATTAATAAATACGACAAAATACATCACATCAGCAGAAAATGTTAAATGATAACGCGTAATACGCAATGCCTCAATTCGCAAAAATAAGGAAACGGAGGTATCTTAAAAGAAACGGGATAACCTAACCCTAGATTTCTGACTTCCTATCCCCTATACTGTAATATGCGGAATATAGCGTGAAGCTGAAAAAATAAAAGTTAACAGTTTTAATTATAGATTAATTGGTCACACACGTAACATACAGTCAGACTACGGCTAAATGTTCGAAACGTGAGGTTTCCAGAAATATATAGAAATTTATATACGATTAATATATCGATTAATTCGGTTAAATTTGTTTCATTGAAAATGAGTCACAATTACGAAAATCAATGATCGTATTAATTGTTAACAGTATGTAATTACGCATTGTGCTCAATTATCAAATCTCTGAAATAGGGCTGAAATCCTTTTTAACTTCACGCTGTATCCCGCATATATCCTGGTAGGCAAAGACAGGTGAGTTATTACATAATGTACACTCCGTTTTCAATTTTCCGTTCAATTTTGTCAAGTAACGGAGCTCGACACGCAACACGTTATGTCTTGTTAGTGATAAAAATTAAGAAGGCACAGAAATTTTATATAGTTTTCCTCAATAATTAATTTCATAGCAATCTTAAAACCGTCGCGTTTATAAGTAGACGCTGTGCCGTTGCACTACACTGGCCTCTAGTTCTGGGACAGCTTTACGCTGTATTCTACACGTAGTAAAGTAGTAAAGGGAACTTGGAAATTTAATAATACTGAATCCTCTGTCTCCAATGAAGCCACTACCATTTCACATTTTCTGTCAACTTCTTTGAAATCGTAACTCAACGCCGCGCTATGCCACTTAACCAAAGCGACGAAATGAAAATAATTTAATATTTCAGTCCTCTAAATGGGAATAGATAATACAGTGGTCACGTTTACAGCCGCACGCTCGTGTCCCTGTGCCACGACGGCCGACACGTGACTTTCTGAAATAGTACTTAGCTATCAAATTATTGTATTATATAAGTGCTTTTAACTTTAAGCGTGTTGTACATACTTTATAGTAATTAACGTTACATTTTCTTAGATCAGTATCATTTGATAAGATTTTAAACATGATTAATATTTGGAAAACATTTGACATACTTTGCGGTAATACTGTAGGATCGCATAAGCATATCTATTAGAACATTTATTTTTAGTTGTAATAAAAAATAGGTACTAGCTGTATTGTATATCAATTACATTTTAAAATGAATGTTGTATATCAATTACATTTTAAAATCGATATAAAATACAGCTGTAGGTACCTATCTATATTTATTATTTATTTTATTTATATGATACTGTATCCTGGACTTAGTAGGAGAAAGCATCAGAACCATTCCAATCTCATTAAAACAATTCCATTCCCCATTTTCCGTTGAATTGTGGAGTAATATATATATTTTTAAAGTAACATTTGCTATATCCGAGTTGTCTCATCTCTAATAATAACCAATAAATAATAGAATTATGTGCAGTCATCTTCTTAATGCTAGCAAAGTCAATTTATATTTAGTAGGCGTAATTGCAGGAAATTATAAATTCTGTTAAGTGACTTCGGGATCCAATATCAAAGACAAATAAAAATTGGTGTGCTTTTTTGATTGCCTAAAGATTGTGTTGTAATTTTTAATTATTAACGATTAGCTAAAAAACATTAATGTCATCTATAAATATATTGTTTCTTCAACTTTACATTGTATCCAACACGTAGCAGGCTAGGCGTAGAGAACTTCGGACCTAGTGTAAAAAAACTTCGTTTTCACTTAGACATAGAGAATAGTCCTATTTTCCAAATTTGAGCTATCAGAGCGAAAAAAAAAATGAAATTCCTTTATAAAACAAAACAATATTTTTTTTATTTTTACCATTTATAAATGGAACGTCAATGAAACACAAAGGGAGGAGACTGACTATTTATTAACGTTAACTTGTTGGTTAACCCACTATATACAATTATCAATGTACCCACACTACATCTTTCCCTCTCTAAATTTACACAATTTTACGTTGTAACCAATTAGTACATGACATTTATACCTTAATAATCTAACGTCTTAATATATATCTTATATTCTTATGCATACGGATCACAATATAAAATAACTACTATACATTAATTTATGATTTTATTTCTGTTATAAGCACGCAGCGCTCGCGCGGAAGCGCCGGGTGGCGGAGGACTCGGAGTGCGGGTTCGGTTCCTAATTGGGTCATTTTCCCCTTTCGGTTCTAATTCCTCTCCAACTGCGTCTTCTGATGTAGCATTTTCTTTATCATTAACCTCTATCTGTTCAGTTATTAAATTAGGTTTAAAGAAAGTTAACCTATCTTTCTTTGGTTTTATCGGAATAATTTGATCTTGGTGTCTCCGCCACTGGAGATCGTTTTTTAACTTCACTTTATATGATACCGGACCTGTTTTATGCAAAATATTACCTTCAACCCATTTAGGTATCTTATCTGAATATCCCCGAACTAGGACAGGTTCGCCTACCTGCATGTCCTTGTCCGTACCCCCCTTGTTCTGCGCTTGTCTTAGCTGGGCGGCGCGTACTACACTCGAAATGTCGGGCCGAATGGCGTCCAAGCGCCCCCGCAACCTATGCCCTAACAACGCAACCGCCGGCGCAACCCCCGTCGTTGCGTGCTCCACGTTACGATATTGAAACAAAAAAGTCGATAATGCTTTCGATATATTTTCACCTTCATAAATCGCCCTCTTAATTACTTTTTTTATTGTTTTGACCGCGTTTTCTGCTGCTCCATTACCTTGTGGTCTATAAGGTGCCGAAGTACTATGTCGAATACAATTTTTTTCACAGTATTTTTTAAATTCAATTGATAAAAATGGTGGGCCATTATCCGTTACGAGCTGTATAGGTAACCCGAATCGTGCAAATATAGATCTTAAAGCCACTATCGTCGACTCCGCGTCAGTTCGATTCATTGTTATTGCTTCAATCCATTTTGAATGTGCGTCTACTAATATCATATACTTTTTCCCTCCATATTCGGCAAAATCCGCATGAATACGCTGCCAAGGTTTCAAAGGAAATTCCCACGGGTGCATTGCAGCACGGGGAGGTGCATCCCGCACCGTCCCACATGCTTCACAAGCCCGACTTATGTTTTCAATTTCCCGGTCGAGGTCTGGCCAATATACGTAATTTCGTGCCAAATTCTTCATCTTATTCATGCCTAAGTGACCTTCATGAATTTCCTCTAAGACCCGAGCCCGTAAAGATGGAGGTACGACTAGCCTATACTTGTATAGTAAACAACCTAGTTCGAGTACTAATTCGTCCTTACGAGAAAAATACGGTTTTTCCTCCTCACAGCTCGCGCTTGAGGGCCACCCAAACAAAATATAACCTTTTAATTTACTTAATAATTTATCTTTATTGGTTTCGGTTCTGACTTCTGTAAAATTTACCGGCATGGTATCTTTAACTAAGTCTACGTACTGGACTGTCTCCGTGTGACGTCGCTCGCTCGGCAATGGTAGGCGCGATAACGCATCCGCGGGGGCATTAGCGATTGACCTAACAAACTGTACGGAAAAGTTATAGCCCGATAGTCGAGCAGCCCAACGTTGCAAACGACTAGCTGCCGTTTGTGGAATTCCGCCCTTCTTACCAAATATAAAGCTTAAGGGTTGATGATCCGTTCGTAATACAAAGGACCGCCCGAACAAATATTGATGGTGTTTGGTAACACCAAAAAATATAGCGAGAGCTTCTTTATCTAACTGACTATAGTTTCTTTCAGCCGAGTTTAGTGTCCTTGACACACAACTAACTGGTCGTTCGCTGCCGTCCGGGTAAACGTGGGCCAGTACAGCGCCTAAACCGTACGCGCTGCTATCGACCGAAAGTAACAATGGCCGCCCTTCTTCATAATGAGCTAACACGTTCTTACTGGTCAGAATAGTTTTTGCCACCGAGAAAGCCTCTTGACACCTACCACTCCAATGCCACGCCGATTCTTTTTTTAATAGTTCGTATAACGGTTGCAATAAAATACTTAAGTTAGGAATAAATTTTCCATAATAATTCAACATACCCAAAAAACTTTTTAATTGAGTAATGTTTGTGGGCTGAGGAACGTCGCGAATAGCCTGAAGCTTCCTAGGATCTGGCCTTAAACCGGATTTATCAATAATGAACCCTACATATTGGACACTAGATTGTAAAAAACTACATTTCTCTAGTTTAACGGTAAAACCCATATTACGCAACCGTTCGAGTACTAATCGTAAATTCTTTAAGTGATCTCATCGGTTCGCGCCGGTTACACACACGTCATCTAAAAAAACCACCGTCTTAGGTATACCTCGAAGGGTTTCTTCCATTATTTTTTGAAATTTTTCGGGTACACATGACAAGCCAAACGGGGTGCGCCGATATACAAAAGTACCTAAATGTGTCGTAATGGCGGTATACGGTTGTGAATCTTTTGATAATAAAAGTTGTTGATAACTATTCTTTAAATCAATTTTCGAGTATTCCTCTCCCCCACTGAGCGTAGCGAACAATTCCTCAATACGGGGGAGTGGATACGGATCGCGTTTGAGTTTAGGGTTAATAGTTATTTTGTAATCCCCGCATATCCGTATATCACCATTCTCTTTAATCACAGGAACAATAGGCGTACCGTAATCAGACGTTTCAACCCGATAAATAGTGCCCTCTCGTTCTAAACGGTCAAGCTCACTTTCAACGCGCGCCTTTAACGCTAACGGAACCGGTCTCGCGCGCACATACACCGGCGTATTGTCACACACATGCAAAGTTATAGATTTCTTACAAGTTCCAAGCTTATCAGTGAACACTTCCGGGAATTCGACCATCAGCTGACTCACAAATGGATCATTGCTTAACTGCATATAATTTCTTGATTTTTTATTATAATATTATCTATTCCCAGAACACGGATCCATTCTCGGCCTAATAATGGTCGACTTCCCTTTTTAATTACATACAATTTACATGATGAAACAGAGACACCATTTAGTTTAATATTTACTAAAATAAAACCCAATGATTCTATCTTTGAGCCTACATAACTACGTATGTTTAACTGATCTGCGATTAGATTTTCCCCCTTAAAGTACTGTCTATAACAATCTTCACTTATTGTAGAAATTCGGCTACCTGTATCAATTTCAAAGTCCATAGGTTTTTCATTAACAACCACCGTAATCTTGTAAGGGCTATCCCCTGATCCGTTCACCTGCACATTGTAAAAATCCTCACAATCTCCATCACTCACATAATTATGCCTTGACGAAGCTCGCCGATTCGAACGTACTTCTTTGCACATCACTTTTAAGTGGCCCCGCACACCACACTCATCACAATTATAATTCGCAAACCGGCACCGATCGGCCCCATGGAACTTCCCGCACCGCCAACAACGCTGCGAGCTGCTGCCGCTGCCGCCAGCCACCGTGGCGCTGCGCCCGCCGCCGCCCCTGGGTCTTGCGCCCCGTACGTTTGCCTGATGCAGGCCTTCGCCCGCCGCCGCGCCGCCGCCGTCCGCGACCACCTCGCTCGATACCGCGCCAGCCCCCGTGGCCGCGCTTACCTCCGCGTGTCGCTCAGCCGCCTCCAGCGCCAGAGCCAGCTCCACTGATTCTTTATATTTTATATTTCTTTCGGCAAAAATCCGTGACCTCATCGTCTCATTAAATAGGCCTGATACGAACTGATCGCGCAGGTTTTCTTCCAAATTGACGCCAAAATTACACGTTGCGGCTAGATGCTTTAAAGTTTGCAAATACTTCGTGAGTGGTTCGCCGCCATTTTGCCTACGTAGACGGAAAACATGTCGCTCGGCGATCTCTGAGCGTTGCGGCTCTAAATGTTCGGCCACCAGTTTGTTCAACTCCTCGAACGTCTTAGATTCCGGGTGTGACGGTGAACATAAATCACACATTAGTGCATACGTGGCTTCGCCAACCACCGTAATGAGTAATGGCACGCACAGTTCTTTTTTTATTTCGTTCAACAAAATATACTGCTTTACTCGTCGTATATATGACGGCCATTGCTTAGAACTAATATCAAATGGCTCTAATTTTACGATAGGCATATTTAATTACTTTACTGGTACTTCACTAAATCCGCGTAAGTTTTAACCTCGTCGCCAATGGAACGTCAATGAAACACAAAGGGAGGAGACTGACTATTTATTAACGTTAACTTGTTGGTTAACCCACTATATACAATTATCAATGTACCCACACTACAATAAAGTGTTATTCCACACTAAGAAAAGAAAAATACTACATTTAAAAAGTTTAAAAATTTTAACGAAGTAGGATTTGATAAAAAAATATATACGTTTTTAAATTTAGTAATATTCTTTTTATTTTCTTAAGTACATTTTTATTAAAACTGTCTGTTTTAATTACCCTAGACCATTCGATATACATATAGACCCTTAAAAATGATACTCACTATATTAGCTTTGTGATAACTTACCCTTGGGTTCATCCCCGCTATCAAATGGATAACATAGTAAGGAAGACTTTGTGATCAGTGAAATAGATTCAAATTCACATACAAAATGCTTTTTGTTTCGTTTTTTGAAAGTATTTACCAACAATTCACTAAAGTGACTGCCTGAGAGGAACCAGAGTATGAAACTCAGCGAGATTTTTCTTTTTTGATAAGTTATACTCAGTTTTACGTTGTATCCCGCATATGGTAAGTTAAGGAAACTTGAGAACCTAGTGTTTAGTCACTACGTTCAGTTCCCTACGTTCCGCCCAATTTGAGGTATAGAGTGATGAGTGGTGGAACTTATCGCTGGCTTGTGGCTTTTACGGCGACATCGGTGGGGGAGGGAAGAGGATACTCTGTCCCTGAGAATTTATGTATACTCTTAATAATTATCGATGATAAAGAGATATCTTTGATATCTTTATAAATAGACTAGAAGACATTAATTCTCAAGGCATATCATTATTTTTAAATCATAGACTCTTTTAAATTGTAATATTATGTTAAATATTTAATAATTATCTCAGATGTATCCTGGGATCTCATAGTAAAAGCATACTCATTATCTCATTCAAGAATTACGGATTCATTATAATGGAGAGTTAGTAAAACTATAATTTGAACTCGTACTTCTAAAATCTATTTAAATTACTTCCCGGCTGTAGCGGATAACAATGTTAAACTCCTAATGCGTCCAGAATCGTTGAAGAATATAATCACATCGGTCACTATGCGACTTGTATTACAAAATTGCCCCCCAGATTGGTGAATGACTGTCTTCCTTTAAAGTTTCCACGAGTTCTTCATTCTAAAATTATAAATTGTAATATATTTTCTGAATAATTTATACATATAAAGATGACGCTGTGGTCCAGATGAATTTAGGTTGTTGATGCCGTGGTTAGGGGTTTAACGACATCGAACAATTATTTTTTTTAGCTTTACTCTGTATCCTCAACACATCAGGGTAGGCAGAGGGAACATAGGAACCTAGTGCTAATTTACTCCGACCCGTTTCCTACTTACCGCAAAACTTAAGACATTGCGTATGTAGTGCCGCCATTTAACGCTGCGCTTTGCAAACGAATCATGACATCAAAATTGTTTAGAATTTTCTAGTTCTGGTGAGACATAAAATGGGGATAAGCTACACCTACAGCAAAAGATACAAGTAATCCCTTAACATTTGACTGGCGAAAAACGGAGCATTATATATATATATATATATATATATATATATATATATATATATATATATATATATATATATATATATATATATATATATATACATATATATGTATATATATATATATATATATATATATATATATATATATATATATATATATATATATATATATATATATATATATATATATATATATATAAATATATATATATATATATATATATATATATAAATATATATATATATATATATATATATATATATATATATATATATATATATATATATATATATATATATATATATATATATATATATATATATATATATATATATATATATATATATATATATATATATATATGTGTGTGTGTATGTACCTAAGCCTGAAGGTTGCCTGGCAGAGATCACTGAGAGCGATAAGGCCGCCTACTGTACATCTTTATTTATGTTTCTTTTGATTTTGTGTATTATGTGGTGTACAATGAATTATTTTTATTATTATTATATGAGTGTCATTTAAGATTCTTTGCCAAATACCCATCCTTTAATGTTGTCCTTTAATGGCGCGTTTAATTGATCTCTTTCAAGACGGCAGCCGGGGGATTTAGTTTATATTTTCATCCGTTCTTATTGACCTTTTTCGTCCCACAGATTTCCATTCAATGTCTAATCCAACGACTTGAAGTTTCTGACCCACGAACTGATCTCCAAAATAGACACCAGGCAATAATGCGCAAATCGCCATTTTTATATATTACGCCTTGACATAAAACGCACGCTGCTCACCTGTGAAACAATGGCTTAACTTCCGAGAACTAAATATACAATTCAAGGGAAACTAATGAAAACTTGTTTAAAAATGTTTTCTTTTTAAAGAATTTTGTATAATTAGTATCGAATGAATTTTAACATAAAACTAATAAGAAAACGTATTAAGATATACCATAATATGAGTTAATCGTAAGCGGCGCTTAAATAATTTCTTTTTTTTTTTTTTTTCAGCTTCACGCTGTATCCCGCACTAGGCAGGGTAGGCAGAGGGAACGGAAGTGGAACCTAGTGTTATGACACTCCGTTCCACTTCCTTTCCCCACTTTCCGCCGAATTTGAGGCATTGCGTGTTGAGTGGCGGAACTCAACGCCGCGCTTTGCCTTATTACCAGAACGAAGAAATGAAACATTACTCAACTACTGTACTCAGCTTCACGCTGTATCCCGCACTAGGCAGGGTAGGCAGAAGGAACTCGGGAACCTAGTGTAAAGACACTCCGTTCCACTTCCGTTCCCCACTTTCCGCCGAATTTGAGGCATTGCGTGTTGAGTGGCGGAACTCAACGCCGCGCTTAGCCTTATTACCAGAACGAAGAAATGAAACATTAAATATTTAAATTGAAAATATTAAATATTTCATTTCCTCGGCTGGGGATCGAACCCAGAACCTGTCGGTTACAGTCACACTCTTGTGCCGCTGCGCCACGACAGGCCTCTAAATAATTTCGTTAATATTTTATTTCATTTCTAACTACATCGAGGCCTGTCGTGGCGCAGGGGCACAAGAGTGTGACTGTAACCGACAGGTTACAGCAGCGCTTAAACGCGACAGCTTGTGTGTTTAACTCCAATTTCAGGGTATAAAATCTTAAATATTTCGATTTTCTCACTCTGGCAAAGAAATAAAGCGTGACCACCACTCAACACATCGTCATCACAGCAATTCGCACGAATTAGGTTCGGAGATTTCTACACTTCAAAAAACACTACTAAAAAGATAAAAGTTTTGATTCATAACCATAGTTATTTAAAGTAGAGTAAATTAGAGCGATAAACATTGTTTATTGTTAATATTTAATATTATAAACGGAAATTTTCTGACACGCTTATTTGCAGTGATTGTGGACTTAAATATTACTTGTGGCACGTATAACAAATAGAACACGAATCTACAATTTTTAGAATTTTTGTCTTTCTGTGTGTACCGCCACTTATTCTAAACTACTGGACCGATTTTAATAAAAAAAAAAGGGTACAGCTATTTGATCTGGGCGTAGGCTATATTTAATTTCGAATACTTCCACGGAATGGCCAGATAAACTATAAGAAATAATGATGAGTATTTTACAATAAGATATTAAAATTGAAGATCTGGAACATCTGATGATCAACCACAACAGTTCAGCTAAACTATAAGAAATAATGAAATACTGTCTTAAAAAAAGTTTTTAAGCATGGTGAGCATTTTGCATTGACATTGATATTAAAATCGAAGATCTGGAACATCTCATGAACAATTATAACGGTCCTGCTAAAGTATAAGAAATTCAAATTCATATTAATATTTTAAATTGAATTTAAATATCTTCTTTTCTTATTCAATATAAGAATTGAAAATTTATGAACATCAAACAATATTAAAGCATACACCGTATGTTAAGAATGTGCAGCTTGACAGGTTTTTTAATGATATTTTTTTGGACGGCAAACGACAGTATGGGTCACCTGATGGTAAGTGATCACCGTCGCCCACGGCCCCGTGTTACTCCAGAGGAGCTAGAGGAGCGTTGTCGGCCTTTAAGGTGGATGAGTACTGGGGCCCGGCATTACTTAATGCGACTGCGTTTCGCATTAAGTAACGCCGGGCCCCAAAACAATATCCAGCCAAAGTCACTACTTAACGCCGGTTTTATGTGCCGAGGGAGTCTGCCCATGCGTGTTGCCATTGCTGACGTGACTCTCCCACACGTACTTTAATCGACTCTCCCGCACATACTTTGGTCACCATCAAGTGGCAGTGAACATAATAAGAAGAATATAAAAATAGAAAAAAACAACAAAGACAAGAGGAACAACTTTTTTTTCTTTTTTAAAAATTGATAACGGTGTAGAGCATCCTTCGTTTCAAGCAATTTGCAGGGCACTTTGGTTACTCGAATATAATATCCACTGGGGCCATAATCTTGAGGAATCATGCGTCAGTGATAGTCCAAGTAGTTTATTGCAGTTATTTACTATAATATTAATAAATTATGTCATCTCAGATCATTCAAGATTGTGGGAAAAATACAAAAAAAATATATTAGAAGATTTTAACGTACTTGTAGGTGTAGGAAGACAATATCAGTCCAACAGAGCAATTAATAGCTCCTTTTATTCTATACAGTGTATTGTATTTTTGATTGGAAGCAATTCTCTTACTGACTTACAGTCTACCTGTTCCTTCATTGACAATATATAGCTGACACAAACAACCGAGTTGACTACTATAGTAAATGTGAGCGCATCGAAATTTAAAATAATATTTAATAAAGTGGCCTAAAGTGCTTTAAGTAAAGAATGGGAGTTATTTTTAGATGTTCCAGGAGGCACTGGAAAGACCTATCTGACAAGGGCAATTCTAGTGACAATACAAAATGTTTTCAGGATTGCTGCATTATCATATGGGATGAGTCTACTATGTCTCATAAAAAGGCCATACAGGCCGTTGATAGAACATTGAGGGGCATTCGTATAGATAATAGTCCAATGGGCAATATACAATTTTATTTTTAGGTGTCAAACTCTCCCAATTTAAAAAAGAAAAACCAGGGCTGAGAAAACCAAGGCGTTGTTGTTGAAATATTCTTATTTATGGCCCCAGGTGAAAAAAATAAAACTATCAATGAAAATCCAGTTGCTTGGTAGTAGTTCATATTCTCGAGAATTTTCTGAAATGCTATTTAAAGTTGGGGAAGATCTCCTTTTTGAAGAGAATTCAGTCAGATCAGAATTCCTGAAATACTTGGCAAAATGTTCAGCTGCGAGATGGAAGTTATTAATTCAGTATTTGGATACATACATAACATACTAACTCAGGAATTTTTTTGGTTATGTGAACGCGCTATGTTGACTTCTAAAAATGATCAAGCTGATGCAATAAGTGAAATAGTTTTAGATAGATAGTATTTATTTCTTTTGATAAGGTACTGAATGAAATTGACGCCGCGAATTACCTAGTTTATAATTGACTTTTTCAATTCAGATAGGTATCCCTGCTTACTAAATAACATTTAAAATTCGTGTTCCTGTAATGCTAATGAGAAATTTGACTCTACCGAAATTATGCAACGGAATCCGACTTTAAGGCAAACTATTACAAAGAAATGTGATTGAAGCGGAAATTCTCACTGGGTGTGGTTCTGGTAATATCATATTTTTACCATGCATACCACTTATACTCAACAATTTTCAGTTTCAATTTAAGCGTATTCAATTCCCTGTAAGAACTTACTATACGATGACCATCAATAAATCACGGAAACAAATTCTTAAAGCCACAGATATCGACTTAAGTACTGGTTGTTTTATCCATGGACAACTTTATGTTGCTCTTTTGTGAGTAATGTCTTAGGTTATGTATATAACCTGTTAACATACAAACAAATATTTTCATTCGTACAATATTTATAATAAATGTCTAAAATTGAATCGGAAAATATTCGTGACTCATTGGAAAATATTGACTAAAGTAAGTCTACAAGTGATTATTATGCTAAAATTATTATTACTTTAAGGCTCATGTTAACATAATTGTGGGTAGCAACTAAATCTTTAAATAATGTCACTTATAATAATCTAGGACTACGAAGCCAACGACGAACGACTAGAAACATTTAGAGTCAAATAAAGTCTTAAAATTTTTATTTAATAGACTATACGTTTTTATATTTTATACAAGCCCATTCAAATAAACGGACACTATAGGAATATATGACTGGATATATTGGTATACAGCATCAGTAATCAGATTTGCGTTAAATATTACAATAACTCTTAACCTCCCAACAAGTCTGCTTATAGTTCTGGGACTGATTGCAGATTCACACAGAAAAAAAAAATATTACAATAAAAAAAATGTCATACTTATAAAACTCAACTATAAAACCTACAATAATTGAAATAATAATATAACATACCAATAATTTTTAAATATAATTTTTCTTAAGTAAAACCATACTTCAATCTCTTCATCATTCTGCGAAGAAGGATTAAGTTGCTGAAGGTAGTTAAAACTCAGGTGGTTGTTATGGAATTGAGTTAGTATTATACTATTGTTATAGGTAAATGCAATTTTTAACTAGATCTTTTTTTATATGTATTCTCATATCATTCTCCTATTGTGTAATATTATTTTTACCGTATAACCTCCATCGTGTCTTCTTCATTCAATGTGACATTGGTAAAGTGATATGTGCTCAACTGTCACGCTCGGAACACCATAATCAAAGAAGTTTAGTTTAATTCGTTTATCTCAGAAACTACTAGTTTGAATAGAAAAAAAAATGTGTTAGTTATTGATTTATCCGTAGCTATACATAAGGCCACTATGTTTGTCTGATTTACATATAGTACGTAGAATGTGTGACAAGGTATAACTCGTAAAATAATTGTGTAATACATCATTTATTTAGCTCCGCGGGCGAAACCGCAGCAAATAGTCAGTTACTAAACAAAGTAAAAAAAAAATTATGAAGTATCACATTGAAATTGGTAATTTGTTTATAAATTTAAAGATACTGCAAAATTCTAAATGGATAACCTTTTATTTTAACAAGATGACCTCAAATTCATTTATATAAATTAGGTGGAATTTTTGAAAGACTCGCAAGTCACGCATTGGAGTTAAAGTTACAACATGTTATTCTTCATTCTTCTTGCTCTTGTATCGGCGGTCTCCGCTAACTGCCCAGCGGTGAAGCCCGTTGATAAATTTCAGTTTGCCGCTGTAAGTTTATATTTATTTTATTATCGATATTCTTCGGTAGAATTCCGAGGTACAAAAAAAAGTTATAGGTATGTTACTGTAGGTTACATATAGTTACTAGTTGATCTGATAGTAAATGTTATTTACTCTAGTTGGGATCAAACTCACAACCTGTCTCGTTTACAGTCGCAGGCTTGAGATTTTTAGAGTCACAATTCGTTTTCACAAAGTTATGATACGATAAGATATAGTTTAAAAATAATTAATATTGAGCATAGATGGAACTTGGGGTTGGAGTTGGATGGAACTTATTCGATGATGGAACTACAACAAAAACTGTGAAACTCTTCAGAGTACAATAAAACCATTCAACTTATATTCAAATAGTTTATAGCTCCGACAACTTTCTATATTTGGCTAAAAAATAGCACTTGTAGTATTTGGTTAAAAATAGCGTGTGTTTTGGTATAGGAGCGTGCGACTATTTATGCGGCGAGATGTAGGTTCGATTCTCACTCGAGGAAATGGAATATTTAATATTTTCATTTTCTTGTTCTGGTAACAAGAAAAAGAAATCACTCAACAGAGTGTTAAGTGCTTTCCCACCAGAATAAGGAAAAATGGGGAACGGAAGTAAATGGGAATATTGTTTAGACACTAGGTTCCATTGAAGCTAAAAATATGAATTGATGTCCATTATTTTTAGTTCACCCAAGGTGTTTGGTATGAAGTAGCAAGGTATCCTGTCAAGGCTGAAAACGGAAGCGGATGTGGTCACTCTGAATTCATTAAAGAAGGTGATAGGGTTATAGTGAGAAACTACATTGTTATAGATCACAAGCCTAAATTCATCGATGGAACTGTTTCAATAGCTCCCGGTGCTGGACATTCTGGCCAAATTGTATATAGCCTTCCGTACGGACGTAAGTTTAATAACATTTTAGTACAACGTTTTAGTTTAGGAGAGACTCAGAGTATTTAAGCCTACTATTCTGACTTATTAGTATATTAAAAAGACTTAGTATATTTCCTCTATTTATGTGGATTTATTTTTTATATTTCTAATTCCAAAATTTGCAGTTATATAACTCGGTAGAAAGAGTATCTTTTATTACAATTATATCAATATCGATGACCTATTTACGTGCCTAGATTTAGTTACTATGAAATGAATTATTTATTTTTTTTAAATTCCACAGCTAATAATGGTCTATCAGAAAATATTGCCAATGTCCTAGATATAGACTACGACAAGTTCAGTATTTTGTATTATTGTAAATTTGACGAAGCTTCGCAGCAAAATAAAGGTAAGTTTGTCATATAAAAATAAAGGAATATCCTTATAAGTTACTCTAAGACCAAGGTTTTAAAAGTGGAAGAAATTAAGTTTGATTATCTCAAGAGCTATCGATCTAAAATTTTGCTAATAAATCGAGTAGATAAATTGACTTCAATATATTGTAAGCAACCTGTTACCACGAAAGAAAGTTGAGAAAGTTTGGTTTTATATTTGGAGGAAGCTTTGCTAGGAAGTAGTAACAATACAAAATTAAGGTGGAATACGGAGAAAGTTTCACTGTGCTTATATTAAATAAGGTTAAACATTCCAAGACCAAAATTTAACAAGACACTTAGGCCGAGGACAATTTTATTATCCTCCCTTCAATATTGATCTATTATAATCCGTGTGTTTTGACAGAATTAGCGTGGATCCTCTCCCGTTCCAAGGTTCTTCCTGATGATGCAAAAATTGCTGTTGAAAAATTCTTGAAAGAATCTGCAGTTTTAGACAGTAACAGATTCGAATGGCCAAGTTTTAGTGATGAAGAATGCAAAGTCAATGCTTAAAAAAGACAATGAAAAACTAAACTAAATAAAAAACTTTAAAAAATATACAATACTTTGAAACATATTATAATTGTTTTCTTAATATTTCATATGTATATCTTAATTTTTATGTCTAAATGAAATATTTAATTATATAGTATTGCAATCACACATTTTTATTAGAATTTCGTCACTCAACATGCAATGCCTCGAAATTGACAGAAAGTGGAGAGCTTAGTTGCCAATTATTATGATCACTAAGTTCGCACTAGATTTTCGCCTTATTCCAATGATAAGTAAAGATGAGCCAATTATATTTTTATATTTTTTAAAAAGCAACCGAGGAAAATGGAACCAACATGTTAGTCATTGTAAGGAAATAAATCAATTTTTTGCATTTGTGTTTCTCCTAGGTTACTATGGAGACATACAAAATATTATTGTTCTTATATTAACTTATCGCTAACTAGTCTTAGAATATTAAGGAATACAAATGTTATAAGCAAAGAAAATTAAGCTCACTTTCATAGGTCGTAAGTCATATTTTAGAAAGTACTAATTATATGTAATTATTAGTATTATCAGGTATTGTAATATTTAACGTTGCTATGTGTTTGTCTGTTTGTTAATATTGATAACCCTGTTCTTATACACGATGACCCTTAAATATATATAAGACATTATTTATGCACTGGTCTTTAAAAGAATAAGTCAAAATGTTCCTCGTAGTTTGGTTTGCTACCGCATCAGTTTCTGCTAAGTGTTGTCTGAAGGTGAAATCTGTGGATAATTTCCAGATATTTTTACTATGTTTTAAAGTGTTATTCCACACTTAGGACAGAAAATACTAAACTTAAATTTAAAAAGCGTATAAAATTTTTAAAGAAAGCAGGATTTGAACCCGCGCCTCCTAAAAACCGTTCAACCGCTCTGACCATCTGAGTTCTCACCAAGCTCCATCGAAATTCTTCTTTTTTTAAATTTGGGTTGCGGAAATTTGTAAAAATCTCCCTACGTCCTACAATGTCGATGGAACTAGCTTTGTGATTGATAACCAAGTGATTCTTAATTTTAATCTCGTCGCTTTCTAATTTATATTTCGCGTGACCACAGACACAGTCGTTGGGAGCCCATTACCCCTGACGCAGGACAATCTGGAAAGCTTATTTTGAGAAATAAATAAAAAGGAAATACGTTTAAATTTCATAACTCTTAGCATTCTTTGTATTAAGTTTGGCAAATCGATAATGTAGAAAAATCTCACTCATTTTAAATGAAAATAAAACCGGAATAATTGTGTATTTTTCCATGCATTTTTGGAAACCTGATGTTTCGTAATCAAGGGGAGACTGAGGTGTTATCCGTCTGTCAATTAATATAATTATTATATTAAACTACCGACAACGATTGCTTTATTGTCTCGCATTATCATTGGATTCTTAAAAAACTATTAAGAATTCGTCGACGGAGCTCGGAAAATCAAAGATATTATTAATTATCACTCTGAACCTCATTTTGCTCTTAAACATAGTGGGTTTTATCTTTACGTATTTTAAAAATATTTAGCGTAATGGTGGTGGTGACTTTTAGCAATAGCCACACGGTATCTTACCATTAACACGACAATAGTGAGCTCGACTACCACTTGGAAATACGTGAACTTGGATATCCACACGCACACACACACACACACACACACACACACACACACAAACTCACATACTGACACACAAGCATGCATGCACATATTTTAGTTAATTACTTTTGCTTTAATTTTTATTTTTGAATTTAGTTCTATTTTGTTATTATATTTATAACAATTAGTATTGCATTATTAGTATCAACGCTGTGAGGTGGGCATTAACAGCAGCAACACAGTTTTAAACTATTTTTTTCGGTTATTATCGTACAAATGGTTCTATATATCTTTCTTAATGTTATAAATAAATAAATAAATATATAAAAAAATAATAAATTAATTAAATTAATTCCTAAGCTCAAGGCGCTTAACCAAATACTCTGAGTAGAAGTATAAATTATTAATTTCTTTAAACAGATTACGCCTGGATCTTTTCAAAGACTAAAGTTCTTCCCGAAGACGCTAAAGCATCTATCGACAAGTTCGTGAAAGAGTCCGACGTGTTGCAGAGTGATAAATTCATTTGGCTTAGTTTCAACGATGACATTTGCAAAGTTGACGCTTGAATATAATCAATTCAAGAGTATTTTTAAGCGTTGAAAAATATCGCAATACAATATGTTACCTACCTAAATAAAAATGCTCTAAGTTTTGTGTAAAAAATTATGATTCCATAGAAATTTCTTTTTTATAATAAACTTTGAACCATTTATTTTTTTGTAAATTAAATGTTTTCCTATTGTGTTAATTGCAGCTAGCTTAAATAAAAACTTGTGAAGTGAGGATTTATTTCTGCGTGTTTTTTTAAATATTTTCGCACCTACATATCCTACTATACCAATATAGCGTTGAGTGTCTACGGACGCATTGCTGTCGTCGAGGCGAAGTGGCAGTCCGTTTGACTGTAAATGCAACGATCGTGGGTTCGATTTTCATTTGATAGATTGAATCAACATTTAATCTCCTCACTTGGGTAAGAAGACAAAATGTTGAGTTGTGTGTTTTTAATAATTCACGCGGGTGAAGCCACGGATAGATTGCTTCTAGGAAAATAAGCGATCAACAATATAGACGATTTTTTACTATGAAAAATACATTAATAACTTTAATTTTGTATGAAAGTTAACCATATTAAATAATTCAATAACTATAATACTTCCAAATCGATTTTTTTTAAGTGACTTATTAAATACTTATTTCATATCCTCGAGTGAATATTCATATTAAACATTTCATATCCGCTACTGTGGAACGAACCCACACAACTTGTCGCGTTTACATTCAGACGCTTATTTATGCTCCTGCTCTACGACAGTATATTTTCTCTCACTCAGCTTCACGCTGTATCCCGCACATGGCAGGGTAGGCAGAGGGAAGGGAGGCTGAAACATACCTATGGAATATTTATAGTGTAGAATTTTTTATGATGTTTAATATTTTTAAATTAAATATTTGATGTTTTCATTTTTGTGCTTTGGCAACAACGCAAAGCGCGGCATTAAGTTTCGCCACTCAACACGCTACGCCTTAAATACTGTGGAAAGTGGAGATCGAAAGCGGAATGGAGTGTTTTAACAGTAGGTCCTCAAGGCCACTGCAATGTGCGGCTTACAAATGTTTCGATATAATCGTTTAGGAAAGGTCTAATATTTTATAAAATATTTTTACTTTTATACTAGTAGTATATTTTAATATATAAAATCTGAAGAGTTTGTTTTATTGGTTTTAATCGTTTGTCTCAGGAACTGTTCATTCGAATGAAGTAAAATCGCAGCAAATAGCTAGTTATCATTAAACAAAGCAAAATTATTGATGAATTTTATATCAATTTGCAATTGAAAATTTGTTTATAAATTAAAAGATACTGCAAAATTTATTAATGGATAACCTTTTATTTTAACGAGATGACCTCATATTTGTTTATATAAATAAGGTGCAAGTTTTGAATTATTCACAAGTCACGCAGGGGAGTTTAAGTAAACATGTTATTTTTCATTCTTCTTGCTCTTGTATCGGCTGTCTCCGCTAACTGCCCAGCGGTCAAGCCCGTTGATAAATTTCAGTTTGCCGCTGTAAGTTTATATTTATTTTACTATCGACCTTCTTGGGTAGAATTCCGAGGTACTAAAAAAAATTATATGTTCTTTACTTTAGGTTACATAGTAACTAGTTGATCTGGTATCTGATAAGCTTTAACGTACTTAACGTTGAAACTTATCAGATAACCGGAAACAGTATACAATGAATCATTATCTCGAGTATTTTTTTTTGGTATATCTCTAAAAATCCTTAAATGCCCCACGATTTTATAATTTAACATTTTTTTCAGCTATACGTTGTATCGGAGCGTATGCAGAGGAAACTTGAGAACCTAATACCATACTATTAAGATTTAACTTCGACATCGTTGTCCACTTTCCGTCTTGCATGTTGAGTAGTCGGACTTAACGCCACGCATTACTTTGTTACCAGAGGAAAGAAATGAAAATATCAAAAATGTTATTTACGTACTCTAGTTGGGATCAAACTGACAACCTTTTTCTTTTACAGTCGCAGGCTTGAGATTCTTAGAGTCGCAATCCGCTTTCACGAAGTTATGATAAGATAATTATAATTTTAAAATTAATTAATCTTTAGCGTAGTTTTATTCGTAACTAAATATGTAAAAAATTTAAGAAACTGAATTTTAATTTATTGACAAAGTTCCTAATTACAGCTTTATGGGCTACTAACTCCTAAATAAGTATAAACTGTGTTTTAGGAGTTAGTGACTTCCCTGTTTAGTACATTTAATTAAAAACAACAAGTAAAAAATAAAAAACAAACAAATAAAAAAACAAAAAATAAGTGAGTGTAACCAGAAACAAAAGAATACAATCTAATTATAAAGTATCAACTATAATTTAGTATGTACGTGTGCTTGTGAATGTGCCTGTGTGTGTATATGCGTGAATTTGTGTGTATGTGTGTGTGTGTGTGTATGTGTGTGTGTGTATGTGTGTGTGTCAGTATGTTGTGCCCGTGCCCGCGAGTATGTGAATAGGTGCATTACAATTGTGTGTTGTAATGATGTTGTCATTCAACTAGGCAGTGAATTCGAGATTATCTAATGATGGAGCTACAACAGAAACTATGAAACTCTTTAGAGTAATTGTATTCTAGTCAAAAGTCTAAAACCACTCGAGTTTATATTCAAATAGTTTATAGGTGCGACCAATTTCTGTACTTGGTTAAAAAAGCGTGTTCTTATTTAACTAAAATTATTTGTAAATATAAAAAAAAATGGGGCTAATTGTGGTATTGGGATATGCGGCCGTATATAGGTGCTATGTTCCCTTTCGAGGAAATGGTTTGTTTTGGTAACAAGACAAAGCACTCAACAGAGTGTTGTTTTCCAGGCAAAGGAAAAAAATGGAGAACGAAAGCTAATGGGAATAAAGTGTCTTAATACGATGCTCCTACGTTTCCTCTGCCTATGTTATGTTATAATAATATCTTATGTACGTTGAAGCTAAATAATTGAATACATATCCATGATTTTCAGTTCGCCCAAGGTGTTTGGTATGAAGTAGCAAGGTATCCTGTTAAAGCTGAAGTCGGAAGCGGATGTGGTCACTCTGAATTCTTAGATAAAGGTGATAAGGTTAAAGTGAGAAACTACTTTGTTAGAGGTCACCAAGCTAAATCCATCGATGGAGTTGTATCAGTCGCTCCTGATGCCGGACAGTCTGGCCAAATTGTGTACAGCCTTCCATACGGACGTAAGTTTAAAAACATTTTAGTAATGCTGTTGTATTTAGGAGAAACACAGAGTGGTAAAATCTACTATTTTGACTTATTCGTAGATGTACATATATTAAAAGACTGTTATTGTTTTTTGTCTATTTATATGGATATATATATATATATATATATATATATATATATATATATATATATATATATATATATATATATATATATATATATATATATATATATATATTTATATATATATATTTATTATATATATATATATATATATATATATATATATATATATATATATATATATATATATATATATATATATTTATATATATATATATATATATATATATATATATATATATATATTGCAGTTCTACTACTTGGTAGAAAGAGTATCTACTATTACAATTATATCGACGACGACGCATTTTTTTAAAGATACATGTAACAGGGTCTTGCTTAGACCTACGTGCTATAAAATGAATTAATTTATTATTTTTTTAATTCCACAGCTAATAATGGTCTTACTGAAAATATTGCCAATGTCTTAAATATAGACTACGACAAGTTCGTTATTGTGTATTATTGTAAATTTGACGATGCTTCGCAAAAAATTAAAGGTAAGTTTGTCACATAAAAATAATGGAATATCCTTAAAAGTACTATATACTGTATGACTAAGGCATTATTAGCAGAAGAAATTAAGTTTGATTATCTGGAGAGCTATCGATCGAAAATTTTGCTAATAAATCACGTAGGTGAATTTACTTTGGCTTCAATATATTGTTGTAAGCCTGTTACTATGCAAGAAAGTTAAAAAAAATAGTTTTACATTTGATTTAAATTTGGAGGAGGCTTAGCTAGGGAGTATAAAAAACACAAAATGAAATTGGAACAAAGAAAGTATTACTTTATTTATATTACATAAGGTTAGACATTCCAAGATTATGATTTAATTGTTAGACAAGCCACTTTAGGCAAGGATAATTTTATTATCCTCCCTTGAATATTGATCGATTAAAATGTATATATTTTAACAGAATTGGCATGGATCTTCTCCCGTTCCAAGATTCTTCCTGATGATGCAAAAATTGCTGTTGAAAAATTCTTGAAAGAATCTGCAGTTTTAGACAGCAAGAGATTCGAGTGGCCAAGTTTCAGTGACGAAGAATGCAAAGTCATAAGTCACACTGAAATGTGATACAAAACGTTAAAAATATACAATACATTGAAACATATTTCAATTGTTTTCTTAATATTTCATGTACATATCTTACATTTTAATGTCAATGAATTTATAAGTGTTGATCAAATGGAGTATTTTAATAATATAAGCTCTTAATGAAACATGTAATTATATAACATTGCAGTCATACATTTTAATAAATAGTATAATTCAAGCGATGCTGCAGATTGATCGCTTCTATGAAAATAAGCGATCAACAATATAAACGATTTTTTACTATGAAAAACAAATTTATTAACTTTAATTTTGTATGAATATTAAAGACATAAAATATTTTAATAAACAATTAATTATAATAATAATAAATAATAATAATAATAATAAAAGCCTTTATTCGCTGATCTTAATTACTTCAATACATTTTATCCTTAATTAACTAGTTCTTATAATATATAATAAATAATTATATTGTTATTTTACATCATTAGGTACTAATATATATGTATATTATTATATTGTTCAGCAACCAGTTTGTTGATCAGGTTGTCTTTCGACATAGGCCTCCCCCAGTTTTTTCCATTCATCTCTGTCTCGAGCTATCTTTCTCCATCCTATTGGAAAATCATCCTCCCATCTTTTGATTTGACGTCCTTTATGTCTTTTCCCATTTCTAGGATACCATTCCACTACGTCTTTCGTCCATTTTTCTCTTTCTGTCCTCATTATGTGACCAGTCCAGTTCCACTTAAGTTTTCTTACTTTTTTTAGTACATCGCTCACTTTTGTCCTTTCCCTTATTTTAGAAATTGTCCAACGGTCCCTTAGCTTTATGTTTAGCATACTTCTTTCCATGCTGCGTTGACAAACTATGAGTTTTTGGTTGTTTTTGTTTGTAGCAGGCCATGTTTGACACCCATAAGTGAGACATGGAAGAATGCTTGTGTTGTAAAGTTTGCTTTTCACTGACATTGGTACAGCTTCGTTCTTAACTAATTCTTTTAGTGACCAGTACCGTTTCCAAGTGTTACTTATTCTTCTATCGATTTCTTTAGAGTACTGATCTTTTATTGATATTAGTTGTCCTAAATATATATATTCTGTTACATATTCTATAACCTCTTGTCCAACTACTATATGTTTTCTTAGTCCATTTGTCATTACTTTCGTCTTCGTAGTATTCATTGTTAAACCTGCTTTCCTATTTTCATAATCTAACTGTTGTAACATAGTTTGTAGTGTATCCGGTCTCTCAGAGAATATCACAATGTCGTCAGCGAATCTTAAATGAGTTAGTTTTGATCCGTTGATATTAATTCCGAACTCTTCCCAGTCTATACCCCTGAATATATTTTCTAACACGGCTGTAAACAGCTTTGGCGACAGTGGGTCACCTTGCCTGACGCCTCTCTGAACCCTAAATTCCTCTCCTTGTTGTTCGAGTTGAACTTTTGCTGCGGTATTTTTGTAGATTTCTTTAAGGATTTTTATGTATTTGTTTTCTACGCCTTGATTATCCAACGTTTTCCAAATATAGCTATGACTCAAGGAATCGAAAGCCTTATTGTAATCAACGAATGGCATGTAATATTGTTGCCCATACTCGTTAAGTTTTTCGATGATTTGTTTCACGACATGGATGTGATCAATAGTAGAATAGTCGGCGCGAAATCCCGCTTGTTCTTTAGGTTGGTTTTCCTCAAGGTGTCTCGTTATTCGTCCAAGTATTATTTTAGAAAACACTTTGTATAGGTTGGACATTAAGCTTATAGGTCTCTAGTTATTTATTTCGTTTTTATCTCCTTTTTTGTGTAACAAAACTATAGTGGATTTAGTCCATTGTGTTGGTATTTGTTCAGTAGCCACTATTTCGTTAAATAGATGTGTCACATATTTAGTTATTGCGGTTAGAGATTCTTTTAGAAGTTCGTTTGAAATGTTGTCATCTCCTGGTGCTTTGCCAGTTTTTTGTGATTTTATAGCTTTTATGACTTCGCTTTCTAATATTATAGGTATTTCTTCCTCGTTAATATCTTTTTCTTTCTCTACTGATGTTGAGTTGAGTGTTTTGTCTGGGTCCATGTATAATGTTTTGTAAAATTCTGTCGCGACTTTAGTTATTAATACCCTTTTTGTTGTTAATTTCTCGCTTTTCATCTTATTATGAGTTTTCATGTTAGGTATCCATTGCGTGTATTCTCTTAACTGTTTTAGACCTCTCTTAATTCCGCCTGTTTTATCTATTTGATCTCGTAATATTTTTAGTCTCTCTGCTTTTCTATGGTTTCTAATCGATGTTTGAATTTTTTTGCTAATATTTCTGATATTTTGTTGGTTATCTTTTCGTTTCTCTAGCATTATGTTCCTTTCTTCCATTAGTTTCAAGGTTTCTTCGCTTAGGTTATTTTTCTTCTCTTTTTTAGTATATAATTTATTTAAGTTTATCAGTTGTTTTTCCAAAAAATCGTATCTTTCCTGCAATGTTTGGTGCTTTCCATTTTTATCTAATTGATCTTTTATATCCATTATGACCTTTTGTGGTATAGGTGATATTATCTTCGTATTTTGGATTGAGTTTGTAATATATTTTCTTGATTTACTGTTAGTTTTTTGTATAACTCCTCTAACCAATCTGTGGTCTGTATTAAAATTTAGCTTGTTCACAACATCGATGTCACTGAATATGTGTTTTTCTCTTGTGAGTATGAAGTCTATTTCATTTTTATCTCTGCCGTTTGGTGAAATCCACGTCCATTTTCTAGATTTTCCTTTTTTGAAAAAACTATTCATTATTTTAAGATTATTTGCAAAAGAAAAATCTATAAGTCTGTGTCCATTGTCGTTTCTATCTCCACTACTGTAATCGCCTAAGACAAATTCGTCTTTGTTTGATTTAATGCCCACCTTGGCATTGAAATCTCCCATCAGGATTACGTTTTTGTAATTCTTTTGCATCAGCTCTGTCAGGTCTTTGTAAAATATATCTTTCGCTAATTTTGTATCTTGTTCCGTAGGTGCATGTACTTGGATAATCAACGATGATCTTTTAAATTCTGGTAATTGTATATTAAGAACTGCAATTCTATCTGATATTCCTTGGAAACTAATTATTTTGTCTTTTAGATACTTTTTTACTAGAAAACCCATTCCATAAATACCTTGTTTTTCACCGTAGAAATAAAAAATATGTTCGTTATATTCTCTTATCTCCTCTCCTATTCTTCTCACTTCACAAAGACCAATGACATCCCATTTAATAAGTTTTACGGCCTCATTCAGTTCTTCTAATCTGTCATCTGACATTAGTGTTCTGACATTTAGCGTTGCAATATATAATTTATTATTTCTTTTATGGTTTAAGTTTAAGTATATTTTCTTAGAGGGGGGTGGTGATCTTATAACCCCAGGGGACCAGCCGGATTGAGGTTGTCCTGCCTACGGTTGCTGATAATTAGTTGCTACTTAAATCGTTCTGAAATATTCGAAAATGAGTTTGATTTTGGTGTCATCAAATCGAATGCATTCCTCCTCTTAACTTTTTCGATATAGCGTTGGTCACTGGCTTCTTGGCCTGATTTTGGTTTTCCGGCGAAGTTGATTGGTCTCTTTTCCTTTTTTCATTGTTTGGATTTCCCTCTGTCTATATTTATTTATTGTATTTTATGTATGCGATATTTCCTTTCGCTCGTTCTTCTATTATTTTTGGTTTCAGTTCTCTTCTTTTTTCTAACACTTCTTTCGGAAAGTCCTCGGTAACGTATACGTCTTTTAGGTTTTTCTTCTGCTTTAGAACCTCGCCTTTCTTCCAGCTGTTTGCAAACCCTATAAGAATAGGTCTTATTTTCTTTTCTTTCTTATGGCCGATACGATATATTTTTGTTACATCGTTTGCTTCTAGGGTGATTTTCAGATCCGATTTAAAAATTCCTTGTATTTTTCGGAGCAGGTCCGATGAAGATCTCTCGTTCTCCTCCAAGCCGAAAAATAGAATGTTCTTTCTTCTCTTTTCCGTTTCGAAATATTCAATCTTCTTTTCCAATATTTTTATTCTATTTTTCATAGTTTTGTTGTCTTCTATCAATGGTTCAAATTTTTCGTTTATTTTTTCGAATATGATATTTGTTTGTTTTTCCATTTCTATTTTCATTTGGTCGAAAAGCATTTTAAATTGTCCCTCCATTACGATACTTTTTTTTTTTATTTGTGTAGTGGCAACACTGGAACGTGTTTGACGTGTGCAGTTGAGATTGGATGACACTTGGGTGGAAAGTCACTGTTCCTGTCAGTAATGACTTAATTCATCAAATCAATGCTCTATATCACTAGATGTTTATATTCACTACTGTTTTTGTGACAATCGCGTTGATAAACTATTATTTTACAATTATTTACGACGAACTAGCTTTAAGGTAATGTTTACAGTTTGACAACCATAGACCAGTCATTAAATGAAATAAAATAATATAAAATAAAATAAAAATACTAAATAAATAAAATAAAAATACTAAATAAATTAAAAAACAAAAAAGTTCTCCTCTCATTCAGGATGCCGGAACACAGTCTCGATCTCGGATCTATAGTTTATAAGCTATTCTAAACTTAACAGTTACGAACTGCGCTGGTGTCTTTGATGACAGCTTGACTTGAAAAAGTAGTATATCATAGCAATACTAGAGGTCAAGGTCAAGACTTTCTAAAGCAGGTTAATGACCGTACTTGACCTAGCTAGACCCGCAGTTATTGTTTTTTTTTGCAAATTAGTCCCAAAATGCACAATTGACCCTTAATATACACACATTAATAACACTTTATATTGTAGAATAACACTTGAAACACTTTAAGTACTTTTTATAAGAATATGGTTAGTTATTCTTGGAAGAAAGACAATTTAAAACTCAGAGAGTGAACGGAACACGACCTTCTTGCTCGGCGAACGTGGCGAAAAATCCAATTAATTATATTAACAATACAACAACTAATAAGCCGGTCGATTCTCAAAATCAAATTTTAAATAACCACATATTATAACATAAGCAGTATTTTACTTAATTTTTTTTTTTTTAAAAATCACTTATTAAATATTTGATATCCTCGAGTGGATATTCATATTAAATATATTACATCCGCAAGTGTGGAACGAACCAATAAACTGTCACCCTGCTCTATGACAGTATAGTTTACGTTAACTCTTGCAAGCTAATTTTGATCTACGTCCCAGTGTCTAATTGAGCTAAAATTTCAGGCCACGAGTTCAATCTTAAAGGTAATATAATAATATACGATAAATATTGTTGCCAATTAATAATTACCGCCGGAATAAAATGGAGGAAAAATGTTGCCGATCATAGATGGTCTGGTGGATCTATGAGTTTTAAATGTAAAATAGAATAAACTTTTTTTTACGGAAAAGACGGCAAACGAGCGAACGGGTCACCTGGTGGTAAGTGATCACCGTCGCCCACGGTTCCGTGTAACTCCAGAGGAGCTACAGGAGCGTTTCCGTCTTTTAATGTGGATGGGCACCGGGGCCCGGCATTACCTAATGCGAAACGCAGTGGCCAAAGCCAATACTTAACGCCGGTCTTAAATGCCGGGGGTGGTAATAATCCGATCGAGTTTGCCCATGCGTGTTGCCATTACTGGCAACGTGACTCTACCACACACAATAAACTGAGCAAGAAACATTTAAAATGAAAAGAAACTAACAAGAACTTGTATAAAAATTTACTTTTAAAGAATATTGATAATGTATAATATATAATACATTTATAAGATAAGGTATCAAATGGATTTTGACATAAATCTGATATAAAAACGTATTAAGATATACGATAATATGAGTTAATCGTAAGTGGCGCTTAAATAATTTCCTAAAAAAATATTTTTTAAATTTTTAAGTAGATACATTGAGGCCTGTGGTGGCAAAGGGACACAAGTCGTGACTGTAAACGCGACAGGTTGTGTGTTTGACTCCAATTCTAGGGAATATATTATTTAATATTTTAAATAGGGCGAGGAAATATTTAATTTTCTCGTTATGGCAACGAGACTGCGTGACATTGAGTTTCGCCACTCAACATGCAATGCCTCGAATTCAACGGAGAGTGGGAAACCTACACTGCTATATGCGAGATAAATAGAAGCTAAAAAGATAAAAGCTTTCATTCATATATAAACAATATTTATCGCTCTGCTTTACTCAATTCTATTTAAAATTGAGTAAAGCAAAGCGATAAATATTGTTTATTGTTAGCAATTAATATTGTAAATGGAAATTTTGTGACACGCTTATTCGCATTGATAGTGGATTTGATTATTATTTGTGAAACTTTCCTAAGAATATAGTGCAGAAGTTTCGATAATATTTAATATTTGCAAATTAAATATTTAATGTTTTCATTTCTTCGCTTTAGTAACAAAGCAATGCGCGGCCATAAGTTCCACCACTCAACACGCAATGCCTCAAATTCAACAGAAAGTGGGAAACAGAAGTAAAATGGAGTATCTTAACACTAGGTTCTCAAGTTCCGTCTGCCTACCCTGCCATATGCAGAATACAGAAGTTTCGATATAATCCTTTAGGAAAGCTCTTATATCGTAAAATATTTTTACTTTTATACTTATATTATAATAAATCAATATTATAAAGCTGAAGAATTTGTTTAGCTTTATTCGTTTGTCCTAGGAAGTATTAATTTGAATGGACAAAATATTTTGTGTTAGATAACCCATTTATCAAGGCATTTCATACATAAGGCCACTTAATTAGTCAGATTTACTTAGGATACGTAGAATGTGTGACTGTTACTTAGGGTACTCCTTAAAATAATTGCGTAATACACATCCATGATATATATATATATATATATATATATATATATATATATATATATATATATATATATATATATATATATATATATATATATATATATATATATATATATATATATATTTTTAAGAACGAAGAAAATAGTGATCTTAGCAATTATATATCTGTATCATGTTTATATCGGCGCGCGTCCAATATTGCAGACGTGTTTCAAGTAGCTCCGCCAAAATTATCGTTTTAAATATATTAAAAGTGCAAATTACAAGAAGATTTTTTGAATACAGTAACTTCATAATAAAAACTTGAAAGTGACAATCAATCTGTGACCAAAACTCGTGTAATTATTGTGTTTGAAGTGTGTGTTATGCAAACTCAGTGGTCTTTGTTCATTAGTGAGCCGTTGGGTAAAACAAAAGAATGACCTTTGAACATGACAAGTTTTTCTAGTGTGAAACGTATAGATACACAACTTCGAAGCTTCTAAAAAGCTCAATGGTGGTCTAGTGGCACCACATCGGACTATTATTACAACCCGGAGAGCGTTCAAACCTCTGTTGTCAAAAGTTTTTTTTTTTTTGTTTATTTATTTATTTATTTTTTATTTATTTTTTTTTAATTTTTTAATTAAAAAAAAATTAAATTATTTACATACAATTTTTTAATTAAATTATTTACATTAAAAGAACTCCACCAAAGTCACCACAACATCAGCGTTCCATTTCGGAAACAAACGTTAATATATTAAGCAACATCGACACTGGAGCAGCGACCCCAAATATCACACTTCGGCAAAAGCGGAGGCGTTCACCATCTGATGAAGTTGGTGAAAAGCTAGCCACGTTTATGGTGGAATTTAAAGATCTTCTTGATACTCTCAAAAGGGAACAGAACCAAAAATTTGAGAGGCTATCCGCAGCTGTTGATGAAATTAAGGCGCAAAATATAGAAATACGAACGTCTGTGGAGTTTCTATCGCAAAAATATGATTCAATTATTAACCAAATTGACAAACTGGAAAAGGAAAGACAGCAAAATCTACTCCAAATACAATTATTAGAAAACAGAATGGAAAATTATGAACGGCTGTCTAGGTCAACTTGTATCGAGATAAAAAATGTTCCATCAGTTCCTTCTGAGACAAAAGACAGACTGCTAAATACCGTTATCTCTATAGGGAATAGCTTAGGCGTTCCTATTAAACCACACGAAGTTAAAGATGTATTCCGCATCAACTCACGTGACAAACCAACAAATCGCACAGTCCTTGTGGACTTTCAAGGAGTGATGATAAAGGAAAAAAATATTCAAATGTACAGAAGGGGTAATAGAGAAAATAATAGACTAACAACCGATAAATTAAAGCTTTCGGGACCGCCCAAGCCGCTGTTTATATCTGAGAGCTTAACACCCAAAATGAAAAGATTATTTTATCTTGCTCGCGACTTCGCCAAACTGAACGAATATTCACATTGCTGGGTTTCTAATGGCAAGGTACTACTGAGGAAAACAGAAGGGGAAAAACTTATCAATGTTAGGAGTGAAAATGATTTATCGGATATAGCTGTGAAACTATGACTAGACTATTTAAATTTGTTTGCTTTTATTAATAACTCAAACATAGTATTATATTATTGCATTGTCATATATTTTAAGTATTATTTTATTAATGATTCTACACTCTTTCTAAACTACACACACTCACTCACAAATTTCAAATTACTTACTGACTCCATATATAACTATTGTAATGCGGCTCTTAGTGTACGTGTTAGTAGAGTCTTCGATAGCATTACTATTACTCGTATTGTTGAAATTAAAAACTTCATTCTAGCTACTATATTACAAATAAATAATGTTTTCCTGAATTATACGATACATGTTAGCAGAACTTATGTTTTAAGCAGAATCCAATAATGGTCCACAAAAATTTACATAATATTGAAGACTTATTGGTAGCTGATTCCGAACTCTGTTCTCCCGAACAATGTAAGCAATTCTTGTGTGATATAAGTGGAATAAAAATTCTTCATGTAAATATAAGAAGTATAAGTTGCAATTTTGTTTCGCTTCTAATTTTACTGAATAGATTAAATTATTAAATTGATATCCTGGTCTTATCTGAGTTCTGGTTGAGTAAATCTTTTACAATCCCACAGCTGGCCAATTTCAGTGCATTCAAATCATTCTATACAAATCAAAACGATGGTCTCGTGGTGTATACTAGACATACCTTATACTGTGACATTAATGAGCCTAGCTTTGACGAGGCTAATTGTCTTCAAATCAAACTTTCAACTACCCATGTCATTGTTGCTGTGTATCGATCCCCTTCTTACCGCTGTATCAGCACTTTCTTAAACAGTTTAGACAAAGTTTTGAGCTCTTTAACAAAATTTAAAACAGTAATCCTTATTGGTGATGTAAATATAAATATAAGCAGCTCTTCACACAACGCCAACGCGGAAGAATATTTAAACATATGCGCAGCGCATGGTATGATACCAACTCATTTATTTCCTACTCGTAACGAAAATTGTTTAGACCACATAATCATTCGGAGTAACAGGGGTTCTTCTTCGTATGTACTGGATGCACCTCTTACCGACCATTGTCCTATTTTGATTTGCTGCGAACTTAAAAATAGAAGAACATCAACACTTCAAGCAGTCGCACGTGTGGATGAACCAGCAGTTGTCCATGCACTAGAGACGTCTGATTTTGCCAATATATTAAAGATCAATGATCCAGACGACGCTGCAGAGAAATTAATACTAACAATAACTTCTGCTATTCAAAAAAATACGCGCATCATAGCTTCTAGGAAAAGAATTTTAAAACCTTGGATCACTCCTGGATTGCTCCGTTGTATAAGAAATCGCGATAAGCTGTATAAAAAAACCATGAAGAATCCTAATGATCTAATTGCTAAAATCAGTTATGGTCGTTATAAAAAATTCTGCAATAATTTGTTAAAAAAAATTAAATGTAATTACGAAAACACTGAATTTCAGAAGGCAGGCAAAAATTCAAAAAGGACATGGAAAGTTATTAAAAAAGTCACTAACACCACCAAAGACAATAGTAAGGTCTCTAACAATCTTTTAAAATTAACTAACGATCCAATCGCAGCAGTTAACAATGTAAATGATTACTTTGCTAATATAGGAAAAAAACTTGCATCTTCCGATCACTTTAATAGTATTTCCCAATTGTATCTTTCGCATATCACCTCCCAAGTGACACCTAACTCAATGGTCATTAATCTAACTGATAACTCAGAAATCAGATCCATAATCTGCGGTCTTAAAACTCATTGTGCTGTAGGGTGGGATAGTATACCGTCCTCTATCATTAAAGCTTCTGTAAATGTACTCACTCCTCTTATTACTTGGATTTGCAACCTTTGCTTGACTCAGGGAATATTTCCCAAAGCTTTTAAAAAGGCTGTTCTACACCCAATTTATAAGAAAGGATGTAAGGAAAACGTTGGTAACTATAGACCCATATCTGTCCTGACAGCTTTATCGAAGATCTTGGAAAAACTTATTAACAATAGACTTGTTGGTTTCTAAAATAAATATGGGCTGCTCTCTGAAAATCAATATGGTTTTAGAAATGGTAGATCAACTGAAGATGCACTCATCACTTTAGTCGATGAAGTGACCCAAAATATTGATAAAAGAAAGAAGACCCTCGGAATCTTTTTGGATGTCTCTAAAGCATTTGACACAGTTACTTTGCAGTTCCTATACAATAAATTGGAAAATATCGGTATAAGAGGAGTTGCCTTAGAGCTTTTTAAAAGCTATTTATCTGATAGAACACAAATAGTTACAATTAATAATAACATTAGCAATGAAGCGAACCTATCATACGGAGTTCCTCAGGGTAGCTTATTGGGACCAACACTATTCTTAATATACGTTAATGAACTTTGCAACCTTAATATACCGAACGCCAGAATAATTTCTTATACAGATGATACCACTTTGCTTGTTCATGGTAACAGTTGGGCCGAGACGAAGGTAAACAGTGAAAAAGCTCTAGCCATTGTAATAAACTGGTTGTCCTGCAACAGACTCACATTAAATATAGATAAAACCCAATTTATAACTTTAGGCCCAAAACGCTCACTACCACCCGTCTCATTTTCTATAGTTGCTCATAGGTGTCACCCTGAACTATATTTGACTTGTCACTGTTCAAATATCACCAGATCTTCCACTGTAAAATACCTTGGAATTCTTATTGACGAAAATCTCACTTGGAAAAATCATATAATATCAGTGAGTGCCTGTATACGGAAAGTAGTATATATTTTTAAAGAACTGAGATCTAGCGCTGGCACGCAGATTTTAAAGATGGTTTATTATGCACTTGTGCAATCGATCCTTACTTACTGTATACCAGCTTGGGGTGGTGCGTCTAAATCAATTCTGTTTCCAATGGAAAAAGCGCAGAGATGCGTACTCAAGGTTATGACATCTAAACCTACTCGTTTTCCAACAACAGAATTATATCACATATGTAAGGTGTTAACTGTAAGACAACTATTTGTACTTTGTTCTGTTCTGCGAAAACATAGACTCACCCCATTTAATCCGCATATTGTTTCTAGTAAACGCAGATTTGATAAAGTTTGTCTGATTGAGTCACGTCGCACAGTCTTTTCGAATCGCCACTTTTATTATTCAAGTTCAATATTATACAATGATATCAATAAAAAATTAAAAATGTATCCTCTCACTCGGCCTAAATGTAGAACTAAATTAATTGACTGGTTATTAAAATTAAATTATGGACAAACAGAGGACCTAGTAGCTTGACGTCAACGGATTCATCACTTGTACGCACACATATATTCACATACACACGCACTTACACATCACACTCGCCCACTATGCATTACCACACACTCTAATAATGTTTAGTGTCGAACACAACAATTGATTCTTCTTTTTTATTATTTCTTATAATTTTATGAATAATATTTTTTTATTTTTTATTATTATATTATTTTATTATATCAATTAGCTAGTTTTTTTGTCATTGTATATTTTTTTTTCTTTTGTACTTAATTATTATTATATTGTTGTTTATTTTATTTTAATCTTGTAAAATTACTATATGGAACGACGCATGAGAGGCGGGCGTTAATAACCGCGACACAGTTTACAACTAATGCAGTTATTATCGTTATAAATTGTTTTTTGTAATTTTTTGTCTTGAATAAACGATGTATTATTATTATTATATTATTATGTCTATTATAAATAATGCATGGTTTTACTAGATGCATGGTTCTACAACAGATGCGGGAGTAGCCCTCCTTAATTTGGGAAATCTCAAAAAATGCGGTCGGAGTGTTTTGTGATTTGTCTAAGGCATTTGCTGTCTCCATAACACTTGAGAAATCTCAAAAAATGCGGTCGGAGTGTTTTGTGATCGGTCTAAGGCTTTTGCTGCGTAGACCACGATACGTTATTATGTAAACTTAGCCATTATGGAGTCAAAAGCAGTGCTCCTGATCTCATTGCTTCATACCTGAGTAATAGGATTCAGCACGTTACTTTAAATAACGTAAAGTCTTCCTGTAGCGTTCTGCGGATAGGTGTCCCACAAATCGATACTAGAGCCTCTTTTGTTTTTAATTTATATAAATGACCTCCTCTTTTGGATTAATAATTTATGCGATGTGGTACTATTTGCTGATGATAATTTATAAAACAGATCATAAGAAAGACAACTGTGGTGAATTGAATTAATATAATTTATTATTAAACACACATAAAACAGAATGTATAGAATTTACTATGCCGAAAGTTAGGAAAGAGAAGCATAATTTAAGTAATACCGCTGTATTCTTGGGACTTACCTTAGATTTGAATGGAGCCCCCATTCTGTCTTCTTTTGTGGGCAGTCTGAGCTCCGCTGCTTACACTGTTAAAAATGTAAGGCAAATTGTGCACTATCAACGGATATTGATACTGCACGACTAGTCTAACTTGGCTATTTTCATAGCATATTGTCTTATGGAATATTACTTCGGTGCGATGTAATATTCTATAAGACAATTTGCTATATGCAAATATCGAATCTGTATTCATAATTTAAAAAATCACAGTTCGGGCCATTTACAGCATGAGAGTTTGGAAATCCCGTTCAGATTTTTTTTAATAAGCAAGTGTTCTTACGGATGCCTCACAGTACATATGTGATAATATATTACTTGTTCGGAAAATATTCAAAATTACTTAAAGAATAGTTATAGACATGATATTAATACAAGAAGTAAAAATATACTGATCACTCCTAGTTTTTATCTTTAAAAAGTTAGCAGGACTTTTATAGGACATGGTACACATATTTATAACAAAATTCCACAAGTGATTTTAGACTTGCCACCTCAAAATTTTAAAGTGAGTCTTAAATATATATTTTGTTGGGCAAACCATATTATTCAACTTGAGATTGCCTTCTCAGCAGACCTGCCTTCGGAGCCGGTGGTAGCTTCCTGTAAGACTGACACTACAAACATTTCTATGTAAATTGACAATTTAAACGTGCTTGTAATGGCCTAATTGAATAAAGAATATTTTGACTCTGATTTTGATTTTGATTTATGTTATGATTTAGCCAAGCAAATGAAACCACAGCAGTTATCAATAAAAAAATAAAATTATTTATGAAGTGTCACATTGCAATTTGAAATTTGTTTATAAATTTAAAGATACTACAAAATTTTTAAATGGATAACCTTATTTTAACAAGATGACCTCAACCTAATTTATATAAATGAGGTGATTTTTTTAAAGACTTACAAGTCACGCATCGGTGTTAAAGTCAACATGTTATTCTTCATTCTTCTTGCTTTTGTATCGGCTGTCTCTGCTAGCTGCCCAGTGGTCAAGCCTGTTGATAAATTTCAGTTTGCCGCTGTAAGTTTATATTTATTTTGTTGTCGATCTTTTTCGGTAGAATTCCGAGGTACGAAATTAAATTTATATGTTCCTGACTTTGATTACATATAGTACTGGTTGATCTGGTAAGTACGTTGTAGCTTATGAGATCACGGAAAACAGTACAATGAATTATAACCTTGAGTGATTTCTTTTGGCATATCGTTAAAAAAAAATTAAATGCCCCACTATTTTATCGTTTAACGTTGAAATGAAAATATCAAAATTATTATATATTCCAGTTGGATCGAACTCACAACCAGTCGTTATTACAGCGAGGCTTGAGATTTTTAGAGTCGCACATCCGTCGTCATCCGTTTTCACAAATTCATGTTAAAAAATAATTAATCTTGATAGTAGTTTTATTCGATGATGGAGCTGCTACATAAAATGAGACTCTTTAAATATAATGTAGCACCGAACATTTTCTATACTTGGTTAAATATATTACTTGAAGTATTTGGTTGAAAATAGCGTGTTTTTATATAACCAAAATAATTATTTGTAAATATGGGTACAAATACAATGTGGTGGGTTATAGATTTGATTCCCAATCGAGGAAATAGAATATTTATTATTTTCATTTTCTTGCTCTAGTAACAAGATAAAGCACTCAACAGCGTGTCAAGTGTTTTGCCACCAGAATAAGGAAACAGTACAGAACGGAGGTCAATGGGAATATAATGTCTCAACACTCAGCTCCCACGTTACATCTACCTATGCTGTTATGTGCATGTTGAAGTTAAAAAATTGAATTGATATCCTTTATTTTTAGTTCGGCCAAGGTGTTTGGTATGAAGTAGCAAGGTATCCTAATAGTGCTGAAGACGGAAGCGGGTGTGGTCGCTCTGAATTCTTTGAAGAAGGTGATAAGGTTAAAGTGAAAAACTACTTTGTCAGAGATTACAAAGTTAAATCCATCGAAGGAGTTATATCAATCGCTCCCGGTGCTGGACAATCTGGTCAAATTCTGTACAGCCTTCCATACGGACGTAAGTTTAAGAACATTTTAGTAATGCTGTATTTAGGAGAAACTCAGAGTGATATAACCTACTATTCTGCATTATCCGTACATATATATTAAAAAGATTTTGATTATTTTTCAGCTATTTATTGATATATTTTTTTGAATATCTTAAATACAAAACCAACAGTTCTATTACTCGGTAGAAAGAGTCTATTACAATTATATCAATATTGATGTTTTTTTTAAAAATATGTAACAGGATCTTGATTAGATCTACGTGCTACAAAACTAATATTTTTTTTATTCCACAGCTAATGGTCCAATTGAAAGTATTGTCAATGTCTTAGATATAGACTATGAGAAGTATCTTATTGAGTATTTCTGCAAATTTGACGAAGCTTCACAAAAAATTAAAGGTAAGTTTGACAAAGAAAAAAGCGTATCCTTAAAAGTTTCTGGAAGACCAGGGTTTTAATAGCGAAGGAATTTTTTTTTTGTAAAATTTTACTAATTTATCTCATAAATGAATAGATTTTGGCTTCAATATATTATAGTAAGCCTTTTATCACGCAAGAAAGTAGAGAAACTTTGATTTGGGTTTTTTAATTAAGATTTGGAGGGGGCTTACCTAGTGAGTAACATAAAATGTAGATGGAATAGAAAGAAAGTGTCATTTTACGTTTATTAAATAAGCTTATACATTCCAAGATCAAGATCTAATAGTTAAATAAGCAACTTTTGCCAGGGTAATTTTATTATGCTCCCTTGTATATGATTCCACTAAAATCTGTGTATTTTGACAGAATTCGCATGGATCTTCTCCCGTTCCAAGGTTCTTTCTGATGATGCAAAAATTGCTGTTGAAAAATTCTTGAAGCAATGTGCAGTTTTAGACAGTAAGAGATTCGAGTGGCTAAATTTCAGTGATGAAGAATGCAAAGTCAACGCCTAAATAAGACAATGTAATGATACAAAATGTAAAAAAATATATACTTTCAAATATATATCAATTGTTTACTTAATATGTCATATATTTTACAAATTTTTCGTCATTTCTAAATCTTAAAAGTCATAAGATTTTAATTATAAGGAAAATGAGAAACTGCTGTCTAAGGGAACCTATTGTCTTTCTGCCTGAGCGCAACACAGCCGTGAGACTCGAGAGACTCATTCACTAGAAACATATAATTACTAAGAATCTGAATATATATAAATATATATATATATATATATATATATATATATATATATATATATATATATATATATATATATATATATATATATATATATATATATATATATATATATATATATATATATATATATATATATATATATATATATATATATATATATATATTTCCATGCCAACAGCTCGTAAAATAATTGTCATTGACATCTGTAACATAATAAAAAATACATTAAAACAGATAAGTATTATTATATTTTTAATTGACCCATAATGCGAATGTCAGAGTTTAATCTCCTTAAAAGAGCGATAAGCCCATAATGAAACATATGTATTTATATAACGTTACAATCTTAGATTTTGAATAGAATTTCACCTGGATTAAAAAGCTAGAAAGTCTTTAGATACTTAAGTACGAAGAGGAAAAACTAAAAGATTAAAGAGTCAGTCAAGAAACATAATTGCCATCAATTTATCATAATTGAAGAGCCTAATGGCTATAGTTTAAATTTTCATTTATACAGACATTATATATGTAGAGGTTGAGAATTCGATCCCCACTCGAGGAAATTACGTAGCAGAACGTACGGCTTAGTTGGTACGCTTGGTTGGACGGCTTCTATCGTTATAGGTTTTTAGCTTATCCTTGTATAAAATCAGATCCTACATCAGATAAGATCTTTGACTCAAACTAATAGATTCACTTATCCTCTTTCTTTAATTACTGAAGTTCTGTTTTCAGCACCAGAGGAAACTCATATACGCTGAAGGCTATTCATATTATTCATTCAGAACGCATGCATTAAGTTTGAGGCCTGTCATGGCCTCAAACTTAATGCATTGAGGCCTGTCGTGGCGCAGCGGCACAAGAGTGTGACTGTAACCGACAGATTCTTGGTTCGATCCCCAGTCGAGGAAATGAAATATTTAATATTTCAATTTAAATATTTAATATTTCATTTTATTCGCTCTGGTAATAAGGCAAAGCGCGGCGTTGAGTTCCGCCACTCAACACGCAATGCCTCAAATTCAGCGGAAAGTGGGGAACGGAAGTGGAACGGAGTGTCTTTACACTAGGTTCCCGTGTTTCCTCTGCCTACCCTGCCTCGTGCGGGATACAGCGTGAAGCTGAGTCAGTCAAACCGCAAAGGCATGCTTAACACGAGTGCACAATGGATTTACAATCCGCTTATATTCAAAGAGTTCTGTGGAATAAAAAGCCTCAATATATGTTTGAAAAGTTAACTTGGGCTAGTGATAGTTTATGTAAGCCTTCGGGCATTTAACATAAATTTATTAAAAGTTCCTATGCATTATTTAGTATTAGTTTTTTTTAAAGTTTACTTTATTTAAGTTTTTACAACAAGAATTTAGAATAATTTACCTTCACCACTAAGGTTTAAAGTTAATCTAATTAATTTTAAAAGTAAGTATAAAATCACTTTGCAAAAACGACAGTACTATCCAGATAAATATAGTATTTCATTTAATAAGGGTTTATATGTGCTTTAAATATAATAAATAAAATAATAGAAAATACACACAGACACACACACACATACACACTCACGCATACACGCACGCACGCACACCTAATAATTTTGGTTTCCTTTTTCAAATTCACAAAATGTGTCACGAAATTAAATTTGTTTTTAAAAGTGATGTAATATACAATTATAGTTCTTAATATAAAACATGGAGAAATCGTTATCTTCGATCATTTGCACCCCTTTAACATCTATCAGCGGGCGATTTTCTTAAGGTGTAATTGAAAAAGCGATGTTTTCCAGTAAAACCTAAAAAAAATGGCTCCCTGCGATAAGTCGTGGGAGTCAAAACTAAAGCATCATTAGCTGAGTTACAACTTTTGCCTCAATTCATGATTATATTTCAAAAACGTCTTCCGTACACGACAGGGTAGGCAGAGGGAACTGGGAAACCTAGTATTAAGACACTCCGTTACGTTGTCCACTTCCTGCTGGAATTTTAGGCATTGTGTGTTAAGTGGCGGAACTAAACTCCGCATTTTGACTTGTTATCAGAAAGATGAAATGAAAATATTCAATATTTAAATTGAAATTAATAAATATTAAAATTCCTCAAGTGCGGATAGAACCTCCAACCTGTCGTTTACAGTAACATGCTTGTGCCACTGCGCCACGCCTGACCATAAGGATCACAAATATTAAAAGCAAAGAAAATTGTGCTCAATTTTATAGGTCGTAAGTCATGTTTCAGAAAGTATTAAATACATTTAATTCGAAATATAATCAGGTATTGTAATATATCACGTTGCTATGGGTTTGTTTGTCTGTTCATGTTGATAACCCTGTAATTCCACAAGATGACCCTTATACATATATATAACATTAAGTTTTAAAATTTTCATTATTTACGCATTAACGTATCAAGAATAAGCCAAAATGTTCCTAATAATTTTGTTTGCTATCGTAGCATCAGTTTCTGCTAATTGTTGTCCGAAGGTGAAATCTGTGGATAATTTCCAGATAGCTAGTGTGAGTGTTGCTTTTATGTTTACTAGTGGTTAATAAAAATATATTTTTTTTTACAAATTCTTGCCTATTATATTTACAAATATACATTTTCTGTAAGTTATTGGTTAACTTATAGAAAATATATATTTATAAATGTAAATTAATTTTGTATTTCTTATATAGTTTCTTATTTTTTACTTATTTCACAATATTTCAAAATTCTTACCCAAAATAATACAATTTTAGTATGGAAATGGGATCTGGTATGAAGTAGCTAGGTATCCCGGCGGTGCCCCCAACGGCAGTGTCTGTGGTCACGCGGAATACAAATTAGAAGGCGACGAGATCAAAATGACGAATCACTTTGTTATCAATCACAAAGCAAGTTCCATCGAAAGTGTAGGACGCCTGGCCCCTGACGCAGGACAATCTGGGAAGCTCATTTTGAGCAATAAATATGGAGGTACCGTATAGGAGTTACCTTTTATAACTCTAAATTCTTAACTTTGTATTATTAATATTATTGGCAACTAACCAAAAGATAGCCCTTTAGGAAGAAGAATTTAAGCACGACAATTTGATAAAATTGGAGGAATGAATTATTTTCATTTGTTCGCTCTGGTTACAAGATAAATTAGTGTATGGGATGTCGTTAAGAAACCCACTAAAATTGGTCCCGTTTGTCGACTTTAATATGTGAGCTTAAATGGAAAAAAATGTTGAAGTAATAAGTATAGGCACATCTTTTAAGCTAGGTAATCAACTGTGATGAAGTTTTTTTAAAATAAAAAACATAAATTTTAATTGTATTTATTATGGTCTGATAAACAATCATTCGACCAATACCAAGCGAAGTAAAAAATGTGTTCATACCTATTCTATGTAAAGATTAAAACAATAATATCTAAATAATAAAAAGATCATTGAATGCCTATCTTTTAAATATTTTCGAATATATTGCCTACTTTTTAATTAACCACTGTTATATTTCCTTTCAGTTTATAAAAGTGGTGTCCCCCCTTTTCTACTAATCTTTCTATCTATTTCTACTTATCCCCGTAAAGGGTTTTTAGAGGTCCGATGGCAGTTGCTTCGTTTAAAAATCACCATTCGCCGCTTTAAAGGACAGAACTAAAAGGAGAATGGATACGTCTAAGGCGTCACCACTAAATAACGCACAGGCATGTCGTTCTACACCTGTAATAAGTTATAAGTCCCGTAACATCGGAAAGGCTTACCGACTTACGATACTGGGTCACCTTTTTTTTTTGGTCTTTGGGTAGCGGAAATTTGTAAAAATCTCCCTACAGAGATGCTAACAACATAAATAAGTTGTAACAAGCGTATAAGAATTTCGACGGAGCTTGGTGAGAACGAATGGCTTAGTTGGTCAGAGCGCTGGAATGGTTTTCCAGAGGCGCGGGTTCAAATCCTGCTTCGTTCGAAAAACATTTTTATACGCTTTTTAAATTTAAGTTTAGTATAATTGTTGGGCTTTCTCAGTGTGTTTATGCTTACTGACCTTTTTAACCATATTATGAATACTGGAAAGAAGGTCCTGCTCCAGTCGTACGTATACCAGAGCGTTATTCTACTGATTCTTTTATACGACAACGAATTTCTGGCCAGTTATATCTCGGCACATTCAGGAGCTTCACGTGACGGAAATAAAATGAGGTGGATGTACGGGGTAACGTGGTCTGACTGCATACGTAATACATTCATTGGAGGTTGTCTTGGAGTCCGTAATGTAGTGCATAAGCTCAAAGAGCGTTGTCTAAGATGGTATGCGTTGCGCACCAGCCTAGGATCTATGGCGAATGCATGTGGTTTGCTATGTATGTTAAGGAAGCACCGGTTGGATGTTGTGGTGAAGGACATGAGAGCCAATGGTTACCACCGAGAACCTCAAGGATCGTACAAAGTGGAGTAGGTTAAGCAAGAAGGCAGATCCTGGCATACGCTTGGATTAATGCCAGGAAGAAGACGAAGACAATTCATACTTATTAATGTAATTTTTTATTTTTTTCTCTTAACAGAACACATTTTCGAGACGGTCGATATTGATTACGACAAGTACTTTATTGCATACTTCTGTAAGTTCAACGAAGAATCTCACAGTCACGTCGGTAAGGATTTTAAAATATGTTCTTATATTGTAGTTTTATTTAGTAGTAAAAACAATTTCTTCAGATTTTACTGGCTTACTTGGCTGTCCTGGAACAGGTACGAGACTCTAAATGCGATAGGTTGTGGGTTTGACCCCCACTCAAGGCAATGAAATATTTACTATTTTCAATATAAATATTTAATAATTTCATTTCTTCGCTTTGGCAACAAGGCAAAGGCCGGCGTTACGTTCCCACATTTAAAATACGCAATGCCTTAAGTGAAAAGTGGGGAACGGCACGAAGTATCTTAACACTAGGTTCTCAAGTTCCCAATGTTTATTTTATCAGTAATTTCTGAGATGTACGCGCTCAACCAGATACACTGAGTAAAAGTATAAATTATTTGTTTGTTTAAACAGATTACGCCTGGATCTTCTCAAGGACGAAAGTACTTCCCGAAGATGCTAAAGCATCTATTGACAAGTTCGTGAAAGAATCAGACGTGTTGCAGAGCGATAAATTCATTTGGCTTAGTTTCAACGATGACATTTGCAAAGTCGACGCTTGAATTTAATAAATTTAAGCACACTTTAAAGTGTTACTAAAAATATTGTAATACATGCCTATGTTACCTATCTCTACATAAAAATGCTTTAAAAGTTGGTAAAAACTTTCGATTCCATAGAAATTTCAGTTGTTTTCATAAAAGCTACGAAATATTTGAATTGTTTTTAAAATATAGTAAAATACATGTTTACTTATTGTGTTAATTACTTACGTGGTGCTTAAATAAAAAAAAATAGGCTTAAAGCTTAAATTTATTTTTGTAAGTTTTGTCTCAAAAAAGTTTCGTACATATCGAACTATATTAATATAGTGTTGAGTATCTACGTGACATACCAAATAAAACGATTGTAGGTTCGTTTCTCATTTGGTAAAATGAACAATTATTTATTTTCCTCACTCTGGTAAGAAGATAAAGCGCGGAGACGGAGCAAGTTGACTCTGAGGTATACTAAGAAATATAATATCTGTATTTCTATTTAGTCGGATACGGATTCCAGATTACCAGTTCACTAAAGTTACTGTGTCAGACCTGAGAAGAACCAGTCAAAAACACTCAGCGGGACATGTCTTATTTTAATCAAAACTTTACATTATATAAATGTCATTTTGAAAATGATACACTTGAAATAGCCTTTCAGTGAGCATTAAAAAATCTTTTAACCACATCAACCTCTAACAAACAAACGTCTTTTCACAACTTTATTAAGTCATGTAATAGTAAATCCTCGGAATTTTTTTGGGATCCTTTTGTAAAAGCGTACGGACTGTCCCATAAAATAATTACGGATTCAATACAATCGAGTTTAAGGTGCACTAAAATTAAATGTATTTCTAGTTTAAATATTATATATATTATCGATGTTGCTGAATTCATTAATATTCTTCTTAACATACATAATATTTTCAAACGATGCAACGGTCGGCAAAGCATCGAGGTCCGCCACTCAACACGCAATGTTTCAAATTCAACAGAAAGTGGGGAATGGAACGGAGTGTCTTAACACTAAATTGCCGAGTTCTCTCTCTTTACACTGCCTTACGTGTAAAGCTGAATGAGCTCTTTATTAAATTAATTATCTAGTATATAAGCGGGCGAAGCCGCGAACCAGTCACCAGTGTCAAATAAATAAGGAGCGGGCGAAGCCGTGCAGATGCCTCTAGTTATAAATATATCTTTATATTATTATATATCTTTATGTATCTATACGTGACAAAGTGTGCGTGGCTGGTGAATGCTGATTAGAATTTTCTTGCTAGTGACCAATTAACGATATTCTTGATTTATTGAAACTAAATCGAATAAGTTTCTAGATTAATGAAAAAAAATAATATTTTTTACCCGACTGCGTGATCCAAAGAAGGGTACTGTAATGAGTAATGTGTTCGTATATATCTATTTTATTTGAGTATTTTTTTTTCTTTTGTTTCTTTTGTAACGGAGGTTTTGTTTTTTCTAATATATATTTATTTGCTTTTACAATAAGAATACTCAGCTTCACGCTGTATCCTGCACGAGGCAGGGTAGGCAGAGGGAACCCGAGAACCTAATGTTAAGACACTCCGTTCCACTTCTGTTCCTCACTTTCCGCCGAATTTGAGGCATTGCGTGTTGAGTGGTGGAACTCAACGCCGTACTTTGCCTTATTACCAGAGCGAAGAAATGAAGCATTAAATATTTAAATTTCTCGACTGGGGATCGAACCCAGAACCTATCCGTTACAGTCACACGTTTGTGCCGCTGCGCCACGACATGCCTCAAATACAATAAAAATATTATCTATAAACATAATATCATTATAACATCACGTTGAAATCAACGTGGAGCGTTATCACATGATAAAAATTTATAATCATAAGTGTTTCGTAGTTAAAGTTGAAAAAATATAAATTTAAGAAAAAATTTAAATCTTTTTTAGATTTAGTTTTTTTTTAGAATATTTATAAGACAGATTCTTGCGATATTTCATATCTTATTTCTTCTAATAAAATAAATGAATGTGATAGCTAAGGGTTAAAAAATATGCATATTTCATAAAAATGTTTATTTATTTAGATTTTACAGATTACATTTATATATATTGTAAATTTTCATACAGTTACAATCGGCTTTTGATTTCAAATCATTTAAAAACTTATCATAATCTTTTAGTTCATTTTAAGCCTCGACTTTGCACGCCTCGTCACTGAATTTAGGCCATTCGAACTGCTCAGCGTTCAAAATTTTACATTCCTTTACATATTTATCAACAGCTGCCTTCGATTCAGCGGACAGATTTTTAGATCTAGATAGGATCCAAGCGAATTCTGCAATTATAGTTTAACATATAGAACACTTGTTGTTTGTTGTTAAATGTAAGGAATAGCTTAAACCTAGTACAGTTGGGATGGCTCTTTAGCTTTACGCTCTCTGCTACTCATGGTAGGGTAGAGCAAAGGGCACTTGGAAACCTAGTGTTAAGACACACTGTTAACAATAAAACACTTCCTTTTTCCAAATCAACGCCGCGGCGGAAATCAACGCCGCACTTTCCTTTGTTACCAGATTGAGGATATGAAAATATTAAATATTTCACCCATGTCATGTTTCGCCACGACAAGCCTCTTTAAATATTTATACGAATATATAATGCAATTTTTACCTATAGTGTAAAAAAGCAATTCGTGTAGTAAATTAATAAAAACAATATGTTAATATGGCTTATAAATAATACACAAAGTAGTATTGATATTTTTTTTCACGCTTCTGTCGCCTTTTACGAGTACTTTTATCAATTTACTCATTTCTCTCCGCAATATCTAAAATTTTATTTATTTATAAACGAAAATCAAAACAAAACCCATTTTCTATTTAATTTGAAGTCTAAATTATACATACCGTGCTGTTTTTTTGTGGTTTCATCGTATTTGCAATAATATGCGATAAGATACTTGTCGTAGTCGATTGCTACTATATTCAAAATGCTATCACTCAACGCGTCTCCCGCTAAAAATAATATTATTTTATTTTGGAATTAACACTATAAATTTACTTTAATTTTCATGTATCTTTTACATACATTGCGATTTGCTATTGTTTTTACCAAAAAATATCAAATTATATGACTTCCCGCTGCATCCCGCGCAAAGCAGGTTAGGCAGAGAGAACCTAATTAATGTTATCAATTACAATCTTCAATACCAAAGAGACTGTTAATATAATTATTTCATTAAATTACCTCCATGATGAATACTATGGGCTACTTTTCCTGCCTTCCCTGCGTCAGGTGCAAGCTTAGCAATACCTTCAACGTACACAGCTTTCTTATTGACGACATGAAAATTTTTCACTTTAATCTCATCTCCTTCTAACTTGTATTCGGCCGAACCACATTCACCGACGTCTATTCCTGCATTAGGGTACCGTGCTACTTCATACCAAATGCCTTGACCATACTGGAAAGAAATTTCGTATGTACTTGGAGTGATTATTTTAGAGCTAATTACAATTATGGTAATTCGATTTAGATAAGTTTGTTTATTTTTTATAGTGATATAGTAGCAAATGGCTACTCTATCTCAGAATAAATGGATAAAAATGTATTTTTGATTATTACATTATAAACGTTACAGTAAAATAATTATAAATAAGCTATATATTATAACGTTGGTATATTTATAATCAATTCTCTGTAATTAATAACACATATATGTAATTATGAAATTTAACTATCATACTTAATGACATTGAAACATAATTTTAAAAAAAGATTTAAAGATATGTAAAAGATTTGATGTTAAATTTAAATAACGTTTAAGATTCCTCTGAGATTTTGTAAGGTGGATTAAAACAATCTTCTTTATATATAAGAATTTATAATACAATCTAGAATCACGGTCAGACCGTAGTGCTGGGCGCATCGTTCTAACTCACTGCGCTGGGACTAGATAAAGAGGACTACCTACAAGATAAAAAAATGTACAACTTACAGATGTAAAATTGAAGTTTTCTACAGGCTGTACTTCTGGACAGGAATTGGCTGCGACGGACACGACAAAAGCTAAAAAGGCTAAGAGATACATTTTGGCTGCACGACGATCTTATTCTATAAGAATCCTTTAGCCTACTAATTCAATTGTATTCAGAATTATCCTTTTATACCCCTCCCGGTCCCGATTTGACTAATACAAGGTCAAGATCTCGTTAATATGAACAGCTGATATAGACATCTACGTATATGATTTCCTTATGTATATATGAAACTTTTCCGTTACTGACAATGAACATACTTGTATTGAAAGTTGAATTGTATTGTATGCAATTTTGACGTAGTATAGTGGTAAATATGGAAAATAGCGTGAAATATTAATATTTTTTATAATTGTTATATTAGAATAATACATTTTTACACGTTGCTAAGGTTACTAATATTATGATTACTAACAGTAGTTCAATTAATAAAAATCCTATAAATCTAAACATTTAAAATGTTGGGTTATTTTTATGTAAAATAGCAAAATATATACAAAATGACACAAATCCAAGTATCAGCTTTCTAGGACTATGTGAATCAATATCAAAATAGAGAGATTTTACTAATTTTATCCTTCTCAGCTTCACGTTATATCCCTAGCGAGGTAAGCAGAGAGAACGGAGTGCCAAATACTACGGTCTAGGCATACCTCTTTAGCCTCGTCTACTTTCATCAACCTCTTCATACGTGTCCTCTGGGGGTCTTCATGCTCGTGACCTTCCTCCGGTACAGTAGATAATACATTTTCAGAGATCATCAGAGATCTCCTCGTACCTCTTTTATCACTAATTTTTCCTTCATAAATCATTTTTGCCTTTCGTGACGTGCCTTCATTCTTACTGTGACATTCACGCTTGATCCTTCATTGGGTATTCGATCAGCTAAACTGTCTCCGCATCTCCACACTATTCATCTTTCCTACATTCTTACATTAAAAAGTTTCGGTAAGATTTGGTGTGATAATCATTTAAAACCAAAATTGATCCAACCTCCTTGCAGCTGTTTTTATAAGAGTTGTCTCTTCTAGAGTATAATGCTTTTTATAGTATACGGTATACACTGTGTATGTGTCTTTGTATACTTCATGTAAGGCCCCTATTGTCTGATTTAAACCACAACAGTGTGGATGTGTGATCGTAGGTAGGATTGTAATATAAATATAAATAATGTTGTTTTTGTAGTTTATACGATATCGACGATACTAATTTACTAATCATCTTGACAATAGTCTTAATAAGATAACTTTCGAACTTATGATTTAGTTGATCAGTAAAATTTCGTCTCCTTCATCTCCGTACGGCTTTTTGTGGAGTACCTTTATACAGCACGCTATGACCTTGCGAGCATGCATGCCCTTGGGGCACCCATAGTGTTTTGTAACATCTTTAATTCCTTATGTATAGTGCTAAATAAACAATAATTGTGACTGATTCGTATCTTCTGTTTTGTTTTCAAACTGTTACCCATATGCAACTCCCATTTTAAGTATTTTTTTCTTTAATATTTCCTGTCTGCCTGTTACAACTGCAGCTGCAGGGAGTTAGAGAATGCCAATAGCATAAATAATTTATAGCAGATGTATAAAAAAATAACATAGCTTGATGAGAACGTAAGGTTTAGTAGTCGCTTTTTTAACTTTGTATGTTAAATGTTGGAACTCAACGCCGCAGTTTGTCTATACGAGCGTCGAAATGAAAATAACAACATGCAACCACTGCCATTTGTCATCGTAAATGTGATGACGAAATTTGCGTTTAAAAATACAACAGAATTCGTTAAATAAAATCACAAACAGTAATAATATGTTTATTTTCAAAATGAATTATTCTCAGATAATTTATTTAAATGATTTAAATTTAGTAATATTTTGGAAAAAAATAAAATATTTTATATCTATTACATTTTCTTTTTAATTTTAGTATTATTTGTTTTTATACAAACAGATTTAGCGTATGAATTACCAAAAATTATTAGTAAAGAAATCAGCCGCGTATTTATTCGTGAAGCCACAGCTAGCCTCAGAAAAGTCCTTAAGGACAAACGATTGTCGATGTTCCGCCAGTTCTGCGTACTTTGATAAAGTGTTTTCAACGTTTTTCAGCAGTTCCCCTTGTAACTTTTGTTTGCTGCGTGTCAGCACCCAAGTGAAAACTGAAAATTATATAGAAATAAATAACCAAATTGTCACTAATCGTTGTCTGCACTTCGAAGATATATGAGAAAATTTATTATTAAGGTATGTATCGATATGAGAACTAGAACCCATTATTTTTATTTTCTTTAGCTTTTCGCATATAATGAACATAAAATTTACAAAAATAATGATTTTTCAAATTTTTATCTGTTTGTTTTTGCTTTAAGTTAAATAAAATTTGAATTTTAGTGGCAAGTTTACCCGATTATTATTGAGCTCAGTAATCATCTGGTAAACTTGCCATTCAAATTAAAATTTAAGCGATTTAAAAAGGGATTGGCAAAATTGGTACAAAATAATTGTTTCAATGAATTGGCTGAAACTTTAGTTTATACAATACCTATTTACGACACGATTAAAAAAAAAATAACATAAATTTACGACACGATTAAAAAAAATATAACATAAATTTATGGGTATTTTTAATATCTTCACTTCTTCACTGTGGTAACTTATTAAGTTATTATCACAATAATGAAATTAAAAATATAGTTCGGAGTGAAAACAATAATTTTTAGTTTCAGTCAGTTCAAAGCGCCTCATATCTGGTGGATAGTAGGGAAAGGAAGTATCTTAATAAGAATTGAGAAGCGGATGTCTTAACACTAGGTCTCTGAGATCTCTGCTTACCCTATGTTTGGAATATAACTTGCACCTAAAAAATTTGGTTTACGTATATATTTAGTATGCTTTTGTTCTTTTTGGACACTTTATATTAAATTAATATTAAGAGTATGCTAGAATAGTATCTGTTAAAGAGGTGCTTTTAATTATAATCTTCACTAAGGGAGTTTATTTTTAGCTTTCGCAATACAAAGCTATTTTTATATTAGTAGAAGTATTTTTTAAAAACCAACAGGGTTTTTGTTATACAAAAAACGTTTATTGTTTTAGGTATGAAGACTTAAAAAGTATACAAAAGTTATCTTAAATGAAACGCTTTTAACCGGATTAATCGCGTGCTTTGAGTGGTTACCATTTTTGGAAACCCGACGTTTCGGACACTTTACAATAGTCCGTGGTCACGGGTAGACAGCCTACCCGTGTTTACCAACTAATACACGCGATTAATCCGGTTAAAAGTGTTTCATTTCAAATGTGTAACGATCGCTAAAAGCAAAGATATTATTATTAGTAAAAAAAGTGTTTACCATAATGTGTTCTAATCTTCTTCTTCAGAGTTTTACAAGTGTATGCAATAGCGTACCCATCGTAATCCGTAGCAAGAATGAAGAATGGAAACTGAAGTACCTTGTCTGAAATATACAAGAAAAATAATATATTTGAAAAATTCTAATATTTAATAACATTATGGTGAAGATATCATAAAGCGCATATATGAAGGTCAAAAACCTCCATATTGTTGATATTAGTCAAATCAATAGTTTTTTTTATTTTCCTGTGTATCCCACACCTAGCAGGTTTCCGACAAATTCGAGGCATTACGTGTTGGGTAGCGAAATTCAACACTGCGCTCTGCCTTGTAACAGAGCGGAGAAATTAAAAATTAAATATTTCTTCGAGTGAGGATCAAACTCACGACCTGTTGTGTTTACCGTCATATGTTTCTGTCCTTGCGCCATGATAGACCTTTCATCATGTTTTGGGCTTTTCACAAGTACAATGAAACCTTTTCTGTGTGAGAAAAGAAAAAAAAGATCTGATCGTCCTGATCCGTAATATTCATATGAAAAAGGTTAAAGCAGTAGGGGAAAAATTTAGAGCTTGAAGAAATCCTGTCGGAAATTATAAGATTTCATCGCCGTAAATAAAGATAGTACCTAGAACCATGCCGTGTTGACTTGCAGCCATAGGACTAGCGATTGATCATGTCTTAACTAATAATTAAGGAAAGAATAGAATGACAAAATTAAAAGAATTACTTAAGTGCTTTGCACTACTGTGTAGTGCAAAGGGAGGTGATAAGAAAAAATATATTTACAAAATTGTTGTAATAACAAAACAAGTGGGCGTATTTATATTGAATACTTTCAAGAAGCTTCCTAATTAGTCAAGAGAAGTTAACGTGGACTAACGCCCACAGATAATTCCGACTTCAGTGAGTTTGGTGGTGTGTTATTTATGAATGAATCACTGAGCCATATTTTTGTGTAAAAAGTATCAAGCTATCGACATAACTGTAAGAATAAAGAATGGTATTCTTTTATAGGACTCTTGATTTTTATAAGACTTCCAAACGTTGTTCTAAATGCTATGACAATTTAAAATCCATGTTGTCATAATTTAGAGTTCAAAATAAAACATACGTAAATGATGAATTTTCTTTTTTTTTTATAGCTTTACGCTGTATCCCGCACGAGGCAGGGTAGGCAGAGGGAACCCGGGAACCTAGTGTAAAGACACTCCGTTCCACTTCCGTTCCCCACTTTCCGTCGAATTTGAGGCATTGCGTGTTGAGTGGCGGAACTCAACGCCGCGCTTTGCCTTATTACCAGAGCGAAGAAATGAAGCATTAAATATTTAAATTGAAAATATTAAATATTTCATTTCCTCGACTGGGGATCGAACCCAGAACCTGTCGTGCCGCTGCGCCACGACAAGCCTCGAAAAGAATGATGAATTTTCTCAAAGAAAGAATGTGTGCTGCTATTGATATAATAGACCCGGATGTTTAAAGCAGCAGTCAATGGAATTTTTTTCAAGTAAGCTTTATATATTTTTAGTTTTTTAATGTCAATATATTACATGCTCTAGTAGCAATAAATGTTACGTAGTATAAAAAATATTTTCTTTATAGCAATATTTATGGCAAGACTAAGTACAAAGAAGAAAACAACTGAATCTAACCTCCGTCTTCATGGCTTACAATGAACTGTGCCTTATTTCCTGCATCAAAAGTTGGGTCTACTCTTGCGAAATAAGATTTTTGGGTTCTGTTATTTTGATCTAAATCTACATAGGTCTCCCTTAGAGTGTAGCCTAGATTATCTTCTTGAAAGTCAAGAGAAGCGCAATCGTATATGCTTCGACCGTCACTGGCGTAGCTAGCTGCATTGTACCATACACCAGAAAACTGTAAAAAAAGAATATTTATCATAAGCAGAGACCTAATATTTTGTGAGACATTGCTTGGTGAAACTAATAAACGTCGAGTTTTATCTTTTATCTTCTCCCCAGAGCCGTGCCATGATCCATGATGGTCATTATTTATTTGATGCTTAAAAAATCATTATTAATATTCATTTAATAAAATTTGTTGTCTAAATGGCAACGCAAAAAACTCAAAATAAAGACTTGATACGCAGTATGTATAGATTAAGAGTACCAAAGCCGATTCATTGTGGTTAAAAATAGAATAGACCGTGACTTTGTCTCTGATTATTATATCAGGTATTATTAACCTGCGATGACAAGTACTATAATACGTAAGAAATCCAACGTGCAAACGAACTGATGATATATGTACATTACATAAAAAAGTATTAAAATGTTATATTATATATTTTTTACTCTGTCTTGAATTGGACTGGCTATAATTCTGGGTGTGATTCACTATAGGGAAAATGATCAAGCATTGACAAATAGTGATGAGCTACTCCGTGCACAACGCAATTTTGTTATAATTATTAGGCCATCAATTATTAGACATCGTCGCCTCTACTAACGGTGTTTGACTGACAGTTTGACAGCTGTGGGTTCGATCCTGCTAAAAGAATGAACTAGTTTTATTTTCCTTTTCTGGTAACACGGTGCGACGTTAAGTTACGCTACTCATCATGTATATTCTAAGTGGCGTATAAATCGTTATGTAGTATAAAAATATCATAAAAACTAACCTTGGTATAATCTAGATTTTCTTGTATCTTCACATCAGGACATTCGCCTGGCAGAGTGAATTCAGCTGCGTTAGTACACGCTATAGTAATATAGACACAAAATATACATAAAAATAACATTGTGAAGACATGCAATGTGTCTGAGCGAGTGATACAGATTGCGGGGTCGCGTCCCACACGATAATTATTAAATGACCGTAAACTCGTTTTATATTAAAATTGCCAATTGAAACAAGGGATCGAGATGTCGAATGGACAATGGTTATGTTTTTTTTAGATAGTAGTGACGCTTAGCTAATGGAAGTATGTATATATAAGTATATCTTGATATATATATCTTAATAGCGTGGTTGGATTTTTTTATGTTATGAAAGTAGCAACAGTAGGTTATTTTTTAACTTCGCCCTGTATTTTAGGGCTGGCATAGAATGTAAAGGGAACTTAGAAATCTGAGAAATTAGGCAAAGCACGGCGTTTAGTTCCACCACTCAACACGCAATGCCTCAATTTCGGCGGACGGTGGGGAATGAAAGTGGAACTGAGTGTCTTAACACTAGGTTCCCATGTTCCCTCTGCATACACTGACGCATGCGGGATACAGCGTGAAGCTAAAAAAAAAAACTTAGAAATCAAGTGTCGAGACACTCCGTTCGCATTGAGACACTTACGTTCTCATCTTTCCTCTGAAATTGAAGCCTTGCGTATTGAGTGGCAGAACTTAACGACGCACTTTGTCTTCTTACCAAAGAAAAGAAAATAGAATATTAAAAATTTAATTTTCTCAGTTGGGGATCGAACCTACAATCTGTCGCATTTATAGTCGTACATTTGTGCGCCAAGTCTTACACTACGTAACTCACAGTTATGTACTTGTATTACATATTTTTCATTAAACCGTGTTAATTACCACAGGCTATTTATTAGCTTTCTTCGATAAATAGAGTTATCATAAAATAAGGGCGCTTAATTAAAACTAACTATATATTCGTATCCTTAGTTGTATAATATTAGTACACATACATATATATTTTTCTAATCTTTTTTGTAAGGTTCATTTTAAAGTAGCCTTTGAAATGGCCAGGGTACAAGTAAATGGAGAAATTAAATAATTATCAATACTTTTCTGCCTTTTTGTATTCCATTTCGAAATTGACTGTTAATTCCTAATGCTTGGCTTATTTTTTCTTCTTAGTGTTATGTAGTCAGATTTTTTATTTTTTTTAATATATTTATTTAGTTTTTACAGGATTTTTGGTATTAATACTCGCCAAATACATTATTTTCGTACAAATCATACCAATAAAATTATGCGTTTTATTTACTTTTAAACTTAAAATCAATATAAAAATATTCATTTTGACTTATTTTAATATTTTTATAAATACAAAAAATTACAAGAAATATTTTCTACATAAAATTCTGTTGCATTCATATAATTTGCTCAAGAAAATGTGTACAGCGAAATTCTGCTCACACTACTACTTTTAAGAATTTCTATGTTATTGAGATGATTCTATCAATTTACGACTTTTCCTCGTCAAATTATTAGAAATAATATGTTATTAACATAACAAGAGATTACTAAGAAATGTTTTCTAAATTATTATTGTACGGACTGAGGCACATGGCGCAGTGGGCCATTATCCGAATGTAAGATTCGGGTTCTATTTCAATATGGAAAATTATATTTAATTTATATTTAAAAGTAAAGCAAGGCGTCGATTTCCACTTACGTTCACTTAATCAAAAATTTGACGGAAAGCGTGGAACGGAGTGTCATAACTCTGCCTACCCTGGTAGTGCTAAAAAATTCCAACAACCCAACAAATACAATTAATTAATATAATTTATATTATATTAAAATAAAAAAAAATAAACAAGAAAGTACCTAGCATTGGTGTTTATTCTTAGAATCATTTGTGTAAAAGATAACCTATAGTTAACCTCCGGTTAGTCAAAACGAGATATTGTCAGTGTCCAATGAGCTGGCATAATGCTAAAGTTGATAATATTTGTTTTCTGTTTTAATTCTGCGCTTGCATATTTTACATTACCGGGAAGATGTCCAGAAAATATTGGACTAAAAGAAGATTTCAGACTAGCTGAGGTATGTATTGTTTTTATTTTTACTTTTCGAAATATTACTCTTGGTATGAATTGATACCACTTTAATTAAAAATCATACAAAAAATTGAAGGTAGTGGAATTTGAATCCTCGCTTCTTTGGAAATCGCCCAAGCGCTCTGACCAACTAACCCTTATGTTCTTTGTAGCCGCTCTGACAAACTAACCCATATGTTCTTTGTGGCCCTGTTGTTGCACATGGCCACAACCGTACGGCTGTAATTTCTACGAGTTGTTGATTCGATCCCCGCTAGAGAAAATTAAACGCTTAGTTGCATTTCTTTCTTCTGATAACAAGCCAAATCACTGCGTTGAGTTCCATCACGCAACATCTTGTTTTGCCACAAAGATGTAGATCGATAATGTTGCAATGTTTCAATTATATAGAGAAAAGTGGAGGACTAAGTATCTCAACATTAATGTCTCATTATATAGCCTGTCAAGTAGCAGTTCCTTTTTTTAAAAGGGTAGATTAGATGCATTTGGCAGAGACTACCAACCAGTCGATTTTAATCTAAAATAGACGATAGGTATATTAAATAAATTGGCAGGAATGAAAAAAAAGTTATTTTTAAATATTGTTTTACCAGTTCTATGGAAAATGGTACCAAGCTTACCATTACTCCAGCGATGGTCAACAGTTAAACAATTGTTCGACGATCGAGCTCCTGACGAGACCATCGGGAATTTATTTGAACCAGTCAAGAGTAGATCTTGGACTTTTCAATCGATTCAGCGTCGGCAAAGTCGAAATACCTTCTAATATTGAAGATGCATCAAAGTTGGATCTCACTTTTGCTTTTAAAAATGCACCAAGACGAAGTTAGTATTCTTAGAATATTTTTTAATATATTCCACCTATTGATATAATTAATTTATTTTACTTTAGTTTAAGTTCAGTATTGTAATTATGATTTATATTTTTGCGAACTTGATGCTTGTATTTTGTCTGAAACTAACGGATTAGCAGTGAGTACTTTTGTTTTTATATTTACCATCAGGTCAGTAAAATTACAGAAGAAAACTTCTTAGTTATTTTTAATAGTTTTTTAGACAAGACAAATTGACCTGGTGTGACATTTCATGGCGAATGTGAAAACGCGACAGGTTGCGGATTCGATTCGCCTGGCTTTTTCCGGTAGACAGTGTAAAGCTAATAAAGTATTCCATATTTTTCAGTAAAGACTCGCAAGTACCCGTTTCGCGTGTTAGCAACGAACTATAAATTCTTTGCTACGATATACACCTGTCAGTACAGCCACTTGATAAACAAGCACTATAGTAAGTATTTCAAGTATTTAATTATTCAATAGTTAGTTAATTGTAGGTCTTTCTTTGTTCGCTCACTCAGAACACCAAAAAAATATAACATTTATTTTAACTAGAACGTAACTGCTTAATAATAAATGCATACGAATTTTGTTAAAAAAGCTTTCTATCTTATTTTGCTATATTTATATATGTATAGAAATATTTGTATTGTTTAAAAATGTGATTTGTATAATTAATATTAATATGGTAGTGTTAAATCAAAAATAATCTGTATAGAAGGAGGATTGTGGTAAATGATGAAAATTCATTGTTCAGTTGTTTGTCATCGGCTTACTAATCTAGCATTAAATAAAATGATAGATAGATGACGGATGATGTAAAACGTATGACAGGTGATTGATTGGTTTGATAGGAAAGCCTTATGTTCATAATTTCACTAAATAGTTCTTACATTTATAAAAGAAAAAACATTATTACTATTATTTAGCAACACACATGGACAGAATCGACCGGATTATTACCAGCCCCCGGCATTTAAAACCAGCGGCGTTAAATGATGGCATTGGCTAATGCCGGGCCCCGGTACCCATCCACCTTAAAGCTCCTCTGGTGTTACACGGGACCGTGGGCGGCAGAGTACACTCACCAAGTGACCCGTATGCACGTTTGCCTTGTTTTTTTTTTATAAAAAAAAATTGAATATGCTCAATTATTACTTCATTGCAGTTTACGTGTGGATTTTATCAAGAGTTCCAATATTAAACGATGTATCTAAAGAGCTTGCGGTAAAACCTCTTCAGTTAATTGGAGTCGATCCTCAAAATCTTATAAGAGAAGACCGAAGCAAATGCAATCCCAAGTACTATGAAGACGTTCCGGTGGAGCCTACTACTTTTAGATTTGCTGTACCAGTTTAAGATTAAAATTGAATTAATATGTATATTTTTATTTTAAAATATTTTTTTATATATTTTTTTCTTGTTAATCATATTAAAAAATCTTTGCAACTGTGACTATGAATTATTTAAATTTTACAAGATTTAATTTGGTTGAAGAATAGGTCACGTACGAGTATATTAATACTAATAAACTATTTGGTCTACTTTTTCAATACTCACTCACTCACTCACTTCACGCGCTTCACGTTGTATCCTGCACATGGCAGGGTAGGCAGAGGTAACTTGGCAACCTATTGTTCAGACACTCCGTTCCACTTCCGTTCCCCATTTTCCGCCGAATTGAAGCATTGCGTGTTGAATGGCGGAACTCAACGCCGCGTTTTGCCTTGTACCAGAGCGAAGAAATGAAAACATAAAATATTTTATTCCATTTAAATATTAATTATTTCATTTCCTCGAGTGGGGATCGAACCCCAACCTGTCGGTTACAGTCACACGCTTCTGCCACTGCACCACGACACGTTTTTCAAGACTGATGTAAATAAGAAATAAAACATAATATTATTATATACATATTTGTATATATCCTAAAATGTTATTTAAAATAACATGGTGCCGGTACGTGACTAATTGTCTGGTTTCAAATATAAATATATACCCAGTACAGGACTAAACTTTCCAAATAAGGGTAAAAGCTGCATTAAAATTTATGATGAAAAACATCAACCGTTTTTTTTCAAGTCGGTAAAAGCCACTAGCTACTTAGCATAACTTTTATCTGCCTGTTTTTTTTGCCAATCGAAAACTACTTGACTGGCATTTTATGGTATGGTATAGTATGAAATAGCTTAGGGCTAGTGTATTTTTTTAGGTTACATATCAGATGTAATGAAACATTAAGACTAATTATGCCAAATACGATAATATTTACTGAATATAAATAAGGGTCTATAACAGCTTATACTATATTTTCACCTACTATAAGCAGGGTAGGCATAGGCAGCTTGGAAACCTGACTTTAATAATATAAGTAAAGACATACTCGTACCATTTAATCATTTATATAAAAACTATTACTTATGAAATAATCATTATAATGTATAATTTTCATATTAAAAATAAACACATTTAGTTAGTAACCAAAGATATATTTTAAATTATAGTAAATTGCATTTCTCTCTTTGTTCTAACATATTACATAGTAAAATACAATGGTACAATACGGAGAGTACAGTAATAAACAAGCTATCTTTTAATTTAAAAATAGTTTTGGTAGAGTTAAAAGAAAAAATATACTTAGTTTTACGCGTTATTTCTCACATGGCAGGTTAGGCAGAGGATACTTGGGAACCTAGTGTTAAGACACCGCGCTGTGCCATGAAAACATAAAATACTTAATTTGTAAATATTAAATATTTTATATCCTTGAGTGGATCCAACCCACAACCTGTCGTTTACAGTCACACGTTTGTGCTGCTGCGCCACGACAGGCCTCATTAGAAATATATTAAATAAAATTATAAATAATAATGTGGGAAACGGAACGGAGTGTCTTAACACAAGGCTCCGAAGCTCTCTCTAACTACCCCGCCATGTGCGGGATACAGCCTGAAGTTATAAATAATAATGACAGAGAGTGTAAATATTCAATTCCCCCCATTACGAAACGAAGTAACAATCGCTGCGCTACCTCGACCTTGACGACCTCGTTTGATGTACATGAATACATTTATTTAAGTGATATTTTAAAATACAATACTGATTATATCTTTGTAACGAATTCGTGTAAAAGATTACTAAATAAGACATACGTTTTAAATAAAATCGTTGATCTTATCTTTTTTTAATAATTTGGTTGTATTATCTAATACATCATTAAATATCTTTTTCAGGGTTTTCCATACCTTTAACGGGCAAAATAGGTATCACTTTGTTGTCAGCCTATCTATATCTTAATACCAATAATCTGCATACTTAGTGGAAGTATCAAGCATATATATCAAATCAAATGCAATATATATCAAATATTCAGATCTACGGCCATTTGGAGTATAGACAAGCAATCAGAAGATACGAGAAGATGTTTTGTTTTTGCTTTATTATGTATGAAGTGCATTTCATAGACTCGTTCTCTCTCTCGGTACGCAGAGGGTACTTGGAAACCTAGTGTGTGAAAGACAATCCGTTCCACTTCCGTTCCCGACTTTCCGCAGAATTTAAAGCTTTGCGTAGTGAGTGACGGACCTCAACGCCGCGTTTCGCCTTTATACCAGAGCGAAGAATTGAAAACATTAAATATTTAAATTGAAAACATTAAATATTTCACTTTTTCAAGTAGAAATCGAACCCACAACCTGTAAGTTATAGACACACCTTTGTGCCGCTGCGCCATCTCATAGTCAAAACCTATAGAGTACTTTCTGTTGATATGCAGTAAACGAGGAAAGGAGTGTCTTGACACTATGTTCCCAAAGTCCTTCTGTCTACGCTGCCATGTGCTGGCAAAAAGCTAAAACATCTTGAGTTTTCTAAAGCAAATATTCTTATTAACCTTTTTATTTAAGCGGCTAAAAACAATTAACAACGATTAATTATAATAAATTGTAATAGATACAGAAATAAATAATATATATAATAGTTTAAAAAAAAAACTAAAAACACCGCTTAGTTCAATCATATTCCGAGTTGACGTACTATTTGAATCACATGTCAGGTTCGCACACTAGCTCTATCTCTCTCCTCCCGTACAGAGGATCTACAAAAGAATTCATTAATCCTGACGATCCTGATAAGGATAATGGGAAACTCTTTTCGAATTATTGCATTGTCATCGGCTCTTGATACGTGTGCAAAGTTTCAAATTTATCGTATTTCTAGAAAGCGGTAAAAATTGAGCTCAAAGATTCCATTACTTACATACATACATACATACAACCCAAGCTAATAAAAGCGTGTTAAAAATATATTTATTCATTTATTTTTCTGCTGTAGTACTATTAACATATTCCGCATTTACATGCGCCGACCAATGATATGCACAGTGCTTCTCATCGTGTTTCACTGTATCCAAATATACAGTGCTGCTGGAGGGTAGCGAGTTCACTTCTCGATACGCTTTGTCCAAATGATCTGGTTCTAAGAAGTTATTTCTTGATAATATCCAGGCGATAACTGAAAATAATGTGTATATGTATTAATATACAAGTATATCTACTAATTTGAAAAAATGAGATGAATTTAAATTGAACTTAAAGCGGTCTACTATTGTAGATTAAGTAGCTTTAAAAAAGACAAATTAATCAAAATTAAAATTTTCTGTATTCAATTAGACTTTTGAATCGTAAGTTTACATAGAAATGTAGTATCACTTCTACAGAAACCTACCACAGGCTCGGAAGGCGGAGGAAGGAATAAAATGTTTTTGTAAGCAAAAATTTATTCTGTAAGAAAGAACACATTTTAGGGTTTTATTTTTTAAATATGACATCTTGTAAATGTGAACCATTATTATTCTTACACTCCTGTAACCGGGACTGGAAATTTTCAATTACCGCCAGACAAGTGCTCGTGGAAATGTTCTGCATCTCATTGCAAATGTTTTCTTTTAACTGTTCAATAGATTGTGGGTTATTTATGTATACCTTGCTTTTAAGATATCCCCAAAGGAAAAAGTCTATTGGGGATAAATGTGGCCAGTTAATGTCGCCTCTCTTGGATATCAATTTATTGCCGAAAAAATTACGTATTGCCGTTAAAGAATCATTTTAGGAGTAGCATGTTGCCCCATCTTGTTGAAACCAGCTCCTTTGATCGAAGCCAGAGAATTCTTTTAACGCTGGTTCAAAAAAACTCTGTATCATTGCAACGTATCGCTCTGTGTTAACTGTGAGTGGACGGCTTCTCTCATCTTCGTAAAAATAAGGACCAATAATTCCTCTACCTGATAATGCTGCCCACACGGTGACTTTGGGCGAGTGTAATGGTTTTTCGTGTTTTAATTTTGGGTTTGAAGTAGCCATTTAGGTCAAAATGTGCTTCATCTGAGGATAAAATGTTATAGAAGCTCGAAAAGGTTTCCAGTATTTCGTCCGTCCAAATGTAAGCCTCTACCCGATCTTAATTTGCTATTTCCTTTGCCTAAAGGTTGCCTGGCAAAAATTGCTATTAAGCAATAAGGCCGCCTTTTGTATAGTTTTTTTTTTTCTCTTGTATTTCGGTGATGTTTTTTTTTTTACTCTGGGTGTACAATAAAGAATTATTATTATTAAGCCTCTGAGCATGGTCTTGGATTTTGTAAGGGTGTAGATGTAGGACCTTGTGTAAAATGCGATTTAGAGATATTCTAGGCAAATTAAAAACACTAGCTTTCTTACGCGTCGATAGCCTAGGTTGTCCTGAATAGACTGTCGTACTCGCTCTACGTTCACGGGTTCCCTGGATGTCCGGGGTCGACCGGAATGTGGTTTATTCAATGTTGATCCCGTCGCCTCAAACTTCTGTACCCATTTCTGTATAGTTTGAATACTTGGAGCATACAAACTTTTTGAAGACGAAAACTAAGAGTGAAGCTAAAAAAAATATATTATTATAATATATTCTTATATATGTACTGTGATGCAACCGTAAGAAAACTCGTTTCTTTTAAAAAATCTCTACGGGATTCCCGCACTCCCTACTGCAAATGGCCCGAACTGCTCATTCGATATCTGCAGCATTGCACCAAAGTAATATTCCATTGGACAATATGCTATGAAAATAGCCAATGTAGACTAGTCGTGCAGTATTAACATCCATAAGTTGCCTCACATTTCTAATAGAGTAAGCAGCGGAGCTCAGTTTGCCCACGAAAGAAGACTGATGGGGGCCTCATTCGAATCTAGGGTTAGTCTCGAGTTAGTACAGCGGTATTACTTAAATGAAGCTTTTGTTTCGGCATAGTAATTTTTATTCATTCTGTTTTCTGTTGGTTTATTACTAAATTATTAATATTAAACTAGTGAAGTATTTGTGATAGTGCACTATTCACTTCAGTGTAGTTATCTTTCTTATGATCTACTTTATAAATTATCCAAGTGTCATCAGCAAATAGTACCACATCGCATAAATCGTTAATCCAAAAGAGCAGGTCATTTATATAAATTAAAAACAAAAGAGGCCCTAGTATCGATCTTTGTGGGACATCTATCCGCAGAACGCTACCGGAAGACTTTACGTTATTTAAAGTAACGTGCTGAATCCTATTACTCAGGTACGAAGCAATGAGATCACGAGCACTGTTTTTGACTCCATAATGGCTAAGTTTACATAATAACGTATCGTGGTCTACGCATCAAAAGCCTTAGACAGATCACAAAACACTCCGACCGCATTTTTTGAGATTTCCCAAGCGTCATAGGTGTAATTAAGGAGTACTACTGCCGCATTTGTTGTAGATCTGTATTTAATAATATTACACATAACTTATATTAGAAATATAAACAAATAATTCACTAGAAATATTTTTTCAAAAATTTTACTCAACGATGGCTATACAGATACAGTTCTATAATTGCTAGGATCAGTATTTTCTTGGTTCTTAAGCAAAGGTACTACTTTACTGTTTTTCATGTGGTCGGGAAAAATACCTTTGTCAACACGTTTACTAAATATCAATGATAAGTAGGGTGCAATGTGTGTAGTAACAGAGCTACTTAACAGATATTCCTCATACATGACCAGTGTTTTTTACCTTAAGACTTTTAAAAGATTTAATAATTTTCTCTGATGTTACATGAACAAACATATAATTAGTAATATTCATTGAGTATTACACAATTATTTTACTACGTACCCTAAGTAACAGTCACACATTCTACATATTCTAAGTAAATCTGACTGATAAAGTGGCCTTATATATCTGTAGATTATATTTAAGGATATATGTAACAATTTTTTTTTGTACCAATTTAGAAAAAATAAGCCACCCGATATACGATAATAGATAGAGTGTATTTATGTTTGACATTTTGCTAGTGGTTCAAAACATTCACCAGCCACTTACTTCCGTTCCCTAGTAGTTAACTTACGTATATTATTAAATTATATAAATTATTTAATATCTTCAAAAGATCTTTGGAAATTCTTTTCACAACTCTGTACCAAGCATGCACTATGTGATTCCAAATGATAATAAAATATATTACGAAATTTATCCCTTTATACTTGACTTTGTACCAGAAAGTTATTTGGTAATGCTTACCATATTTTAAATTCAACTCCTCATTAGCTTTGCATCCATATACAACAGCGTAATTTGTGTAATCTGTCGTTATTACTGATAATGGGATACCGATTGTATCTGAAAAGTACAATGGTATGGATTAGAACCGAATAATGTTTTTTTTTATAATTTTTGTCTTAAAAAGTGCGGCGTTAAGCTTCGAATCAAGCAGAAAAATCAACTGTAAATATGATATTCATCAATCGTCAACTATAAATATGATATTGTTATTCTATTGCGTTACGACGGCAAATTTTTATCATCATTATTATTTTTCTGTGGACGTAGAGTAATAGCTATCTCTTCTCTGTGTAACGATAGCAATGTATTGAATGGCAAAACCAATTAAATATTCCTTTTTTTGTGAACAAGTAAAGAAAAATATATTTTTTTAAACGTATAAAAATTTCAAACTATATCAGTTTCCATAGTAAGAAAAGGAAATAATACTTTTAAAATAGCCCGCTTTTTTCCACCCAACCTTTGATTTTTCGCGATTGTTACACAATATTGACTACATTGTTTCATTTAATTTTTTTTAGAAATACCGGCGTTTCCCGAACACTACAGTAGTCCGTGGTCACGGGTAGACAATATACGTAATTAATCCGGTTATATTTTAATCATACATCTTCATCTAGCAATATCGAAATTCTAGATCAGTCGCCGTTCAAATTTGGCTACATCAAAATTTTTATACGTAACTCTTTTATTTCTTCAAAAGTATTTCTTTTTTAGAGTAAATATGTGAAAAACAGTATTAAAAAATCTTTATTTTAATCAACATGTTTTGTAAGTTTACACCCAAATATTGCCTGTTAAACAGCGGATCTTAACGCCGCGCTATGTCTCGGTGCCAGAGCGACTAAAATAAAAATATTAAATATTTAATTTCCTCGAGTGAGAATCGAACCCATAACCCGTAGCGCTTACTATCGTACACTTGTGCCCCTTCTTCACAACTGGCTTTATGAATTTTAATGAATATCTTCTCTCTTTATTTTTTAATGTAAATTTAAATACTTATATTATTGAGAAAAAAAAAAAACAAACAAACCGATATTATTTTCTGGTATATTAAAAACTGCTTCATCCCCCGGCGTGTAAGAGCTGTTCACATGTAAAATATACTGAATACCATTTTTTATATAAATATGTTGGAATTGTATAGTTCTGCCGCACCGCTGGACGAGTTTGTATGAACAGTGGCCTTCATCCTCGTACCATGATGGAAATCTTGCTATTTGGTACCACCTCCCTAAAAACTAACATAAAATATATAGTGATAACAACGTATGGTTCAGTGGTTAAAGCTTGGATGGTTACCAAGAGGTGGTAGTCGTCTAACTATTTATCTTCACGCTGTATGCGCTGGCATAGCTGGTAACCTAGTTATACTTCTTTTTTTTTTATGGAAGAGACGGCAAACGAGCGTACGGGTCACCTGATGGTAAGTGATCACCGTCGCCCACGGCCCCGTGTAACTCCAGAAGAGCTACAGGAGCGTTGCCGTCTTTTAAGGTGGATGGGCACCGGGGCCCGGCATTACCTAATGCGAAACGCAGTGGCAAAAGCCACTACTTAACGCCGGTCTTAAATGCCGGGGGTGGTAACAATCCGGTCGAGTCTGCCCATGCGTGTTGCCATTACTAGCAACGTGACTCTACCACACGCACTTTAGTCGCCTCTTACGACACCATCAGTACCATGGTGATCCTATTCTAAGCCGGGATCACACGGCAAAAAAAATCCATCAAGAAAATTCCGGTCCCCAGTTTCCTTCAAGTTCTGGAGGCATTGCGTGTTGAGTAGCCGAACTCAACGCCATATAATATTTAAAAATTAATACAAAAAAAATCATACGTGATGCTAAGAAATATTTAATAATTAATACAAAAAATCACCCGTGATGCTACGAAGCTCTAAAAAGAAATAAGAAGAGAATTGTGATCGTATTGACATCGTATATAACGGTGTCATCGCGGATGACATATTAAAAGTGTACAATATTATAATGTTTGGGCGTAAAGTAGTTTTAAAGTGAATTTACGATCAAATTGAAAATAGTTTAACGCCCGAAATTTTTAAATTGTGTAATTCAAAAAAGTCTACCACGTTCATGAATTATTTTTTTATAAATTATATTATGACTACGCTGAAAACAATATTTGTTGAACTTGATAAAAAAAAAGAGTATAAAAAGCAGTGAATTCATTTTAATCTCAAATCTATATATGTAAACAGAATTTGTGCAGATATAGTCGTCCGATAATAATCTATCAATGACTCTTATTGGGCACTAAGTACAACCCGAATCTATTTAATTCAAAGAATAAATGATAAGTCAATACTTCTTATTTACTTGTACAATTACGTGGAAATAAGAAATTTGAATTCATTATATTTCTTATTAATAAATCATAAATAGAAAAATATATGAAAAAAATGAGAAATCAAAACATAATTCGAAGAATAAAGCCTTTTCTTTTACTCGGCTTCACAGTGTAGCCCACATATGACAGGGTTGGCAGAGTAAACTTGACAATCTACCGTTATACTACCGTTTGCCACTCTTCGCCAAATTTTGTGGCATTGTGTCTTGAGTTGCTGAACGCTGTGGAGTATTTTGTTACAAACGTATTAATATATTAACTATTTTATGTCCTAAAGAGGGGATCGATCACAAGCTGTTGCATTTTCTGGCCCCCTTGTGCCCCTGTGCTACGACAGGCCACAAGATGAATAATAATGCTAACCAACACACTCAAACAAATATACACAAAGAAACGTCAGATACAAATATTTTAGATAAGAACTTGGCTCTACCTTTTCTAATTCAAAATATTTCATAGTTTCCACTTGTTTACAATCGCCAAACAACAAAACCTGACCTTCACTGACACTTTGTAAGCCTAAAGCAAAAATTAATAACAAAAATTGATACATTATTATTTAAAAGTCAAAGAGACACTATATTGACAATAAGAAAAAAATGTTTTACACTGCATTACTTATCTCGTCTTTATCTTTTGGATATTCGGAAGATGTACGGTTATCTCCAAAGAAAGTTTCGTAATACAATAAATACTCGTATATTGAATTTTTCTTGAGAGAATCGTGACGCGGCGTAAAGTGTTTTAGTGTAATCACAATGGTAGTAGGTTTGATATCGATTTGGGAAAATTTTTATATTTTCCTTTGAGTTTCATGGAGGGAACTCAATGTTAATTGTCTTTGTTACCAAATTTCTGCGTAATATTCGAAAGATAACGTTTTAAATAGCGTTCTTCAAATCGATAAAATAAAAATAATTTTAATATAATTACTCTTTAAGGTAAGAATTGATCTCACGATTATTATCGATTTTATTTTAGGAAAATAATTAAGATTAAACTGACGTACACACCGCTTCAACAAAAAGACTGTAAACTTGCCGGTTGTGGGTTCGACTCCCATTGAGGGGAATAAAATATTGAATATTGTCATGTCCTCGTCATGGTAATGAGGTAAAGCGCGGCGTTGAGTAACACTTAACATGCCATGTCTCGAATTTTCGATAGAAAGTGGAGAACAGAAGAGTCTCAATGGGAACAGTGTCTCAGCAGTAGGTGCCCAAGTTTCCTCTGGCTAACATGCAGTATAAAGAGTGATGTGGCAATAAAAAAACAAAAAGTTGTGACATTTTCTAAGGCTTTGGACTTCAATTTTTATAATTATCTTATATAATTAAAAAAAAAATTGAACCGGAAATTTCTACGATGTTCAACAAAAGGAAATACTTAAAATGCATTGATGCAGGAGATTTAATTATTTTTTTTTTACTTTAAAAAACGCTAAGTACATCTGTGAAACCAAATTACTGAAACTAAACACGGAAGCTTCGTTGACTTCCGACAAAATCTTATAAAAGTGATTACTTTTTATAATTTATTTCAGTAGTTCTGTTTCAAGAAATGTGTAGAGTTCTATAGTTCTTGGTTGTTTATAAAAACTTAGAAATTTTATATAAAAACATATTATTTTCTCAACATATTTATCGTATATTTGGTTATATAATTTCTGTTTCTAAAGTTAAATACTAAAATGTTACTTTATTTTGTATTAGCATCATTTGTTTATTATGTTAATTCGCAGAGTACAAGTTGTACGATTGTTAACTCTACAATTTTGGATTTGCCGAAGGTAAGCAGGAAAATTGCGTTAATATTTTTTAGTTTTATTTTGTATGTGAATATTAGAACTCTTATGGTAAAGTGAGATTGTTCCTGAGCATCATTTCGATGGTTATAACTTTGAATTACACGTGATCTTAGTATTTATTTAGTATTTTTTTTAATGTATAAGGCCACTAATTTTATTTCACTAGCAATGAATTCTCATTTTTTTTTTTCATATTACGTTTTGTCATCGTATTCGTCGTATTTTGATATGTGATATTTGCAGTGGTATCTCATTAGAGGCCTTTAGAGTTGTACGTCTCGTCTCTGCCGTAGTAAATAATAATAACAATAATAATTTGTTTCATTTAACATAATGTTTATTATATAATAACGAAAATTTCAGAAACAAAATATTGCCGTTATCCTCTGTTCTCAATAACTTTGTATATTATATACCTCTCCCTCACGAGAATCAATCGAACTATCGAACTAGAATACTACCTACTAAAATGCATGTTTAGTGATTTTCGCTGTCATATTTAAACAATATGGGGATGGCACCCACACAGTTCCCACTACCAAAAGGTATGTGAAAGAGTTTTACACATAGAAGTCAATCCAGTGTCATTGCGATGGTCTCACTCTAGGGGAATCGCTTGATAATCGTGCCAGCGAGATTCACCATTCGGAGTTAACTGTGCAATGCCATCTATGAATGTTTTAGGAATCGGGAGATAAGATCAAAATAACTCGTAGTGTATTGCCACCTAATGACGGGCCAAGAGTCAAATATTGCTGTATATCGATTAATGCTTTCTCTTAAAATGTCTTCATTTAGTCGCAAAATATTTTTTATAATGAAACTAATAAATATAAATACGACATATATATAATATTTTAATTTGATAAAAGATGATAGAATAGCAATTCACCTCAACATTGTTAAAATTAGGCAGAGGGACCTTGGGACCTAGTGTAAAGATACTCTGTTCCACTTCTGTTCTTCATTTTCCGCCAAATTTGAGGCATTGCGTGTTGAGTGGCAAAAGTCATCGGCGCGCTTTGCCTTATTACCAGTGCGAAGAAAACAAAGATAAATATTTATAATTTTTTTCTTCTCAGCTCGACGGAAGATGGTATTTTGCAGCAGTCGCCACAAACGTCAACGAGCAAGTGGACTGCGCTATGGTCGATTTTAATCATAAAACGAATAATACAACCGACATATCAATAACTTGGGTTGTTAACAACACAGCTAGTTTCAACAATGGTTCGGTTTTTCTAACAGATGTAGTTAACGGCGGTGATTTACTTATAGTTAAATATAAAGGTATTTTTTTATTTTGTGCATTTTTGTAAGAAGTTTTAATCTAAATCTCTTTTGTCATCCTTTTTAAGACCTCAAGACTTGATATGAAATAATAATATTTTTACATTAAAGTATTTTTAAGACAGGCAGTTAAATAGTGGTTTCGGCCACTGCGTTTCACATTGGATGTGAAACGCAGTGCATACTTTTCCCCGGTGCCTGCCTTAATGGCCGGCAACGCTCCTGTAGCTCCACTAGAGTTACACAGGGCCTCGGACGACGGTGATCACTTACCATCAGGTGACCCGTACGCTCGTTTGCCGTGACTTGCTCATGAAAAAAAGGTTCCCAAGTTTCCTCTGCCTACCTTGGCATGGGCGTGATACAGCGTTAACCTGAGAATTTTTTTTTTAGATAATCGTACCGTAAAATACTCAGTGTTGGGTGTAGATTACGAGCATTACATTGCTTTGTACGCTTGTGCGGACAATGTAGACGGAAGTATAACATGTAAGTACTTATTGATTTTCGTAAAGGAAAAAAAAAGGTTAGCAGTTATACTTAGAATCGTCTATTAAAGATTAACTAAGATTAAAATGGTAAAAGAAATTTAGATGAAAACATTAGGATTTTTTCTAATTTTTGTTTACGGCAAATATGAGATAGAAATGAATTTACAATTTAACATATTTTTAACAATATTTTTACATACATTTAATATGAAAATAACATTTTCCTAAAAACAAAATCACTGAATAAACCAATTAATATGATTTCTTTCATTCAATGCAATTGACCTCCAATTGAGCGTAACTTTAATCTTTGTTGTTAGAGTAGAGTATCCGGATGGACAGTTGAAAAAATTGTACCGTCTATATCCTTACGTCTATAAAAAATTGAGACTTATTTTTTTCTTTATCTTTTTTTGCTTACAGTCATTATAATGGACTGATATTGTATTTGAATTAGTGAAATGTATTATAGTTTTATACTATATTCTATCATCACGCTCATTGTAAAGGGAACCATACGGATCGGAAAGCGACGTAACTCTACGCTGTATCTTTGTCTTTGGGCAATGAACATGTCTCTAGAACTTTGGTGTGTCATAAGCAACAGTATAAGACAATTTTGTCCGAAAATTCAGCGTGCACATATTTGGACATCTTACTCTATCTATCTATTTATAATAGGAATTATTTATTTACGATCATTTAAATGAAATTTTTTTATATCAAAATATCAAATTATGTTATCTGTCTACTCGACGATGTGCGAGATACTGCGTGAAGCTAAAAAAAATATTACTTTTTAAATTACAGATGAACTATGGAAGTTGACACGCTCGCTTCACCTAAAAGCCACCGACGCCACGAAACTAGACCAGACTGTACGAAAACACGATTTGGAGAACTCAACGTTTGTTTTCTTTAAAAATTCTGAAGATTCGTGTAAAATGAACGCTGCGAACCATTTGAATCCGGCTACCTTGATAATGACATCGGCTGCAACGTTTGCTATGCTTCGACGATTGTATTAGAAAAAAAAGATATGATTACTATATAATTTTAGTATGTAACGGTATATGTACGCTATTTTAAGATTACTTTTAGAAAAATCAGTAGTAGTAGCCATTTTTAATATTATGTAATTAATTTTATATTTAATTTCTCTAATTAGCAGCAAAATGTATCTTTAAGAAATATTAGTTAAATTATTAGGTTAGTATAAAGAAAAAAATATTTGGACAGAAAATTAATAAACAAAGCAAGGATTTGTGATGATTTATATTTTTAATTTTAAAGTATTTGGTCATTTGAAATCAATAAAATTTATAAAATATTATCAAAAAAAGACTTCTTATATTTCTTATTTATAGGATTTAGTTATTCAGAAGTAACCGACCTCTAGGGACTGTAAGTGAAAGCTCTTAACATTATCCCACTGTGCTTAACATTATTCCTCTTTCCCCTGAGAAGTCCCCGAGCAAGTTCCTACTGTATAATGTAGATGGTGTTGTAACAAACACAAAATAAGAAAAATCCCGAGTGGGACTCAAACAACGAGGATTGTTTGGCAATATATAAAAATCATGATTGTAGAAAATGGGAAGTAATACTTATAAAATTTGACAAACTAAATTTTAATAATTATATTTGGCACCTAATATATCCTAAGCTCCTAAGCTATCCTAAAATATAGGATAGAATTTGATAGATCCTGTAGTATTCAAACACTTTATTCATCCATCATACGTGCTTCTACGCTAGGATGCCTACTATTTCATTTTTTTAGCTTTACATACATAACAAAATCAGGAGAGATACCTGGGAACCTAGTAATACATTACTTTTGCAGCCGAATGCAGGCACTGCTTGTTAAGAGGTGGAACTCAACGCTGCGCTTTAACTCAAATGCATTTCCACAAGAGAAAATTGAACCCGCATCCAATCATCACAGATACATGCTTGTGTGCATCGATTTACTCCAATATTTAAATGCAAGTACATTATCAATTTTTCTAAAAACTTGATCATCAGTCTAAAGAAATTTCTATCCAATCGAGGAATACCGTTACTTATTATGATTACGGCAAGTGTTTACAACTTTCAGAGTTAGATCCTTGACTTTTACGGCAGTTTTTACACCCGCGAACGGCGAGTTGAGTACCGTTGGCACAAACCGACAAACTTATATTTGGACTTCGGACAGCGAGCAAAATATATCTAGAACCTTAAACTCATAGACATAATGGGTATATTTCAAAGAATCGACGAGTTTTAATAGCAAATGAATTTTTCTCGTATACGAGTTGATTACAGTAATGCCCGAAGGTAAAATAGTGGGAAGGAGCTTTCTTTGGCGGTTTGCAAGAGGATAGACGATATGTGAAGTCGGTAAGTGTTCTAACAAATTAGATACGGTTTAGGTTTGGAGCTGTGTTTTTTTCTTTATTAAGAATAACTTTAATAGTATTAATAGTTAAATTGATTAAAAATACGAACTACGACTTGTTTGTGCTAACTAATCACCCTACATCCCGTATACAGGTTAGGAGGCGACGTAGTATTAAGACACTCTGTTCTCCATTTTCCAATTATTTTTCGAGATATGCAGTTGCATCGGTAATAAGATAAAGTGCGATACGTTAATTCAGCCACTCAGAATCAGAATCAGAATGAGTTATAAGCATTAACGGCGTACTTTTCTTTATTATTAGAGAAAAAATGAATATATTAAATATTTCATTTTCTCTACTGAGGACCGAACTCAAAACCTATCTTTACCGCTTGTGCAATTCCGCCACCACATTGATGCATATGTTTTATCAATATTGATCTCTCTCTCTTTGTCTCCCTCTCTCTCTTTATTGATAGCGTGAATTAATTAATTAATTACCGTGTGTGCAGAAAATTTAATTACGAGTAAATCGGAAATGATTAATTAAAATAGTGAACCTAAAAATATAGGCTCGAAATGTGTCATATATTGTCAGAATGTTAAAATCAAGGGCAACAGAGGTTTAAATCCAAAAAAAAAGTAATAACTTTACGATTCTTAAGAATAGAAGTAAAGTAATTTTACTAAGCAAATCAATTAATTTATAATTTTTCAATATTTAAATTAATAATATTTAAGATTTAATAAAAAAAGTTATTTAATTCTGTTTAGTAATTTAATCATTCACATTTTCGCTTCAGCTTTTCTCACTTTCTTCTCTTTTTGAATGTTGTCCAACATGTCTTCATTATCGTAATCTGTTTACAAGTACGAAAAATAATTTAGTATAGACGTTTAACGAATACAATAAAAAATCTTACCTTCTTCTGATTGAATTATTTGATCAATGGATATTGGCAACTGAGTACCAGAAAACCACATGAATCCATATCAGCTATCTATTTCTACCCAGCCATAGTCAGAAGGCTCATTGACAGTTGATACTCTCTGATGTGTGTGTCACCAAATTTCCACATGTCCTTCGATAATGATTATATAATTTCGTTTTGCATGACAAAAGAGATAGACCATCAATTCCTTTCTTAGATGATCTAAACGAACTGTCATTATCAAGATCTCTGAAGTTATATTTTTGAAATAATGCTAGTCTTGCTCTACTATTAATAAATCGTTTCAAACAAACAACACACAAACTCTTGTATTTTGTCAAAAAAGTCAAGGTTTTTGGTATTTTATCATGTTTCATTCAATTGTGTAATTGGGTTAAACATGGTAAAATATAGTTCAACGCATTATTTTAAAAAAAATCCCTTCATGAGTGGCTGTATTATTGTATGATTTGACGTTCTTAGAATATTTTATTCTTATTGCTTATTTGTTTGATGGTATTATTTACTTAAAGTGTCCATTTACGCCATGAGTAATACTAAGATTAGTATCACTTACTAATATTTGTGAGAGAGAAAATAAAAACAATATCATATACAATATACACGTCTAAATGCAGCTTAATAACTTTTTGTATTAAATCTTAAACATTATTAATTTAAATATTGGAAAATTATAAATTAATTTACTTAGCAAAGTTTCTATACTTTTATTCTTAAGAATTGTTTTTTGTGCCGATTGTATTGCAGCAGCAATGTATTGGGAGAAAACTCGTCTTTGCTTAGGCTATAAACTATATCCTACGTTACACCTTCAGGGCATCAGCTGACAAACATTCTAATAATATATGGCCTGCTGACTTATATATTTATTAAAAACAATACATAAACTAACCGATAAATTTTCTTTTAGGAGGAAATCACTGAACACCTGTATATTTTTTCATATTTTTGGGTGATCAGCTGACGTGACGATCTAATAACCGGTAGTGAAAGAACATATTAACTGTATTTTTTACCTCCCTAAGGCAAATGCAATACAACTTCCAAAAAATGCTTCAACGAGAGCAAAATATTGATATTTGCAAAAACCGTTTCTAACTGACTCTTATGTTTCTTTTATTATTCTTGTATCATATATTATTGTAATATATTTTCTGTCACTCTGAGAAAAAAAAATCTTAACAAGTTCCATCCCACAGTGTGGTGTTTAGAATGAAGCTCCGACGATAACGCACATGGTCATTCAGCTTGTGACGTACTGTGAGGTTAAAAAATTCGGCAGAAAGTACCAAGTCAAACAGTTCTCCAGTACACTCCCTATGATGAGGAAAGTCAAGTGTCAAGCTCCTTACAGATTCACATTCGGTCCCCAACGATGTATGCGATCGAGTAGTTTTAGCTGCACTTGGGTTACATTAGAAAACCCGGTGCACCCCAATAGCTATAGCAATAACCGTAAAGAACAGTTCTCCATATGAGGCCATACCTGGGCTCTACATATAGCCGAAAGATGTTTTGGCGTGAAGTATTGTCTCTCTGCTGTTGCTCTGCCAGTTAAACCTCGTTTCTTTGAAGCTAATTTGGCCTTGCTTTTCAGATAATCATAATCCTGGCAGTCACTCGAAACGAATACCCAATATACTGTTACTGTGGTTTGCGCGGCTTAAACATAAGTTTTTCTGAATACTGGTGACACGAAAAATGGGGCTTTTTAAGTATTTAACTCTCAAACTTATGTTTTTTGAGTTTGAATTGAACCAGGCATGATGTAACCCCACAAAAGGCATTTCTGAGGGATGTCTCAACAAAAGACACAAGTTGATTTTGAGACTGATCGATGTTCCGAGAAAGACCTGTATGGGCGGAGTATACAGTGCCCACAGTGCTTTTCATCTCATTAGCAATGTATGTTTGATTCTTCTAACAAATCATTGATATCCAAAGGAATAGCATAGGAACCACAGCCACAGCCTTTAGGGACCCCAGCATGGCATAAATTCTTAGAATATCGTAATATGGAAGTGCTACACTCGATAAAAGGCCTTTGTCATGTCTGTCTGTCTTGCTTTCAATAGCCGCAGCCCAGTTTTGGGTAAGGTAAACCAGGAAATCATCCGTTGGGTGACCCTGGCAGAAGCCATATTGAAAGTCATTGATATTATTGGGCATAATACACCTTAAGCAGTGGCAAAAGGATCCGGAAAGGATAGAAAAGATTCCGGATTTGAAGTCAGCAGAAGATCTAATAAGGAGCCATTGTGGATGTCTTCGTCCCGTTGTCGCGTAGGCTCTTGTATTTCAACCAATTGGGATAATGCATTCGCCATAACAAAGGCGAACACAACATTCCTCCCGTGGATGGTGGTGCGTGACCCGATGCCGTGCCAGCTATATAATGCGTATTAAAAGTATCAACCAAGTATCTCGATATCAGCGGTAGGGATCTGTGAGAACAAATCTTCGATAGGTAATTTTAAAAAAATCGGTTCATTATAAGTCGATCCATTTGCATTGCCTCCGTAGGACATATACAGGCATGTATAAACTCAGACATGACCAGTCCGTCAGTCAGAGTTAACACTGATCTGACAGATCTGCATAGTCGACAAGTTTCGAGTTTCAAAGTTGATAGGACGACGGAAACTTAAGTCGACATGAGGTACAATTATGTAAAATTTTGTAGACAGGGTTTTGTTAGTAGGTTTTGTCGCTCGGTCGGGAAATCTTCGTCACAAATAACTAAGCCACCTGTACCGTCTCAAGTTAGTAGTGGAAGGCGTTCAGAATGGAGTGTAGGTCCCTGATATTAGAAACTTCCATGAAAAGCACGGTAGGGGTTGTCGTGGAGTATATGCCTCGTTTGCCATGATCGTTGCGCTGTTGTCTTCCAAATTCAACAGGTGATCTGAGTTTATAGACTCAGGAAGGGCTCTATTAATGTCGCTGTCAAATTCAGTACAGGTGAGGTGAGAATTGGTCACTGAAGCCTAGAATTACCAAAGGTGCAAAGTAGTGGCGGCAGCCACTACTAACTGTCACTTTAAAATACCGGGGTAGTAAGTCTCCTACACATACTTTAGCCAGCTCTTACGATACCATCAGTACTAGGGTGAACAACATTTTAAAACTTTTGTGCCGCTGCGCCAAATCATATCTGAAGTTATTTTTCTTAAGTAATAAGTAAATAAGAATTAATTATTTGTAGTTTTTATAATTTTCATATACAATGCGATGCAATGCAATATATACATAACAAGTGACGGATATTTTATTCAATATAATAATTATGAACCGATTTGCCCTATTTATTTATATTATTAAATTATGGGTTAATTTTACGCAAGATTATCTTTTACGCATATCAAGATATGATTATCTTTAAAGATTATACTATGTATTAAATAACAATTTGATAAGACTGATAAGATCTTGCGGTATTTCAAATATGATATAGATATACATATATAATCGAAGTCATAAAATAGTTTAACTGAAAACGATTCGTCAATCGCTTAAAAGAAAGAGTACTTTACTTACATTTCAACGCTTTACTTGAAAAAAGCACAACGGAGTTCCATCATACGGCAAGAGGAAAAAGCTGCTTTCTAATGAAAACGCAAATTTCAGCAAAATAATAAAATCAAAAGAAAGGAACATTATAAATACAGCAATGGAAAAGAAGAAAAGGATTTGTAAAAAAAATCCTTATAGATAAGCGTCGTTTTATGGTATTAAATAATTATGCAAGCTCACAGATATTGAATAAAATTATTTATACTAATTTGAGCTAAAAGCTTTTTAAATACTATCAAGACAAGCGCGAACGTGTCTAGCCAAGTTAAGAATCTCGAAACGCAATGTTTATTTACACTAGTTATTTCTAGCTAATTTTGAGTCCTTAATACGTCATAAACTATTTAATACATAAATTTGGACATTCTTTAAGATTCCTTAGCTTACAATGTTTATAAAATTATATTTATTTACGTAACTTAAACGATTGCTGATATATTCAAATTAAAAAACTGTAATTTTTGTGGCTGAGTGATTCATTCATATAAAACCCAAACCAATTCTAGAAGATTTAATATTTGGTACTACGGTCAATGTAGGAAAACTTAGGAAGTTGAGATTTATCTTAATTATTATAAGGAAAGTCAAAAACTTATATATGACAGTCACATCAAATAATTAACGAACCCACAACCTGTCGGTTACAGTCATAGGCATGTGCCGCTGCGCCACGACAGGCCTCTAGTAAGTCAGGTAATAAATACCAATAATGTGAAATGAGACAATAGAATCCATATAGAAGCCAAATTATGTGTTTACTTGGGATAATATTCTCTAAATTGGCTATTTTTTACCACTAGGCAACAAACCAATACTATATATATGTATATATATATATATATATATATATATATATATATATATTTATATATATATATTTATATATATATATATATATATATATATATATATATATATATATATATATATATATATATATATATATATGTATATATATATATATATATATATATATATATATATATATATATATATATATATATATATATATATATATATATATATATATATATATATATATATATATATATATATATATATATATATATATATATATATATATATATATATATATATATATATATATATATATATATATATATATATATATATATATATATGAAATTCAGCGCGGCGTTGAGTTCCGCCACCCAACACGCTACGCGGAGAAGAGAACGGAGTGTCTTAACACTAGGTTTCCAAATTCGCTCTTCCTACCGTGCCATGCGCGATATAAAGCGTAAAGCTATGTAAGTATGAAAATATGTACAATTAAATTTCTATACCGGAAGTATCTAAATATCTTTGTTTCAAAGATAATATAGATTTAGAAAGCTTGCTAAGAGCTTTGTATGAACCCTAAAGCTACCCAACGGGCTTCATTAGATTTGGAATACCTAACGTAACTACTATATGGTTTGGCTTACAAGATATACATACGCTACGTATAATTAATCCTACATGGATTAGATTTAATATTAAATGAGGTATTGAGTATTAGTTACGAGAGATATTGATAGTTGTGTAAGGAAAATAGAAAATTAAAATAATTTTGAAGTATTTCTTAAATATGGAATTTAAGTATGTATGTATATTATACACCTATATATAACATATGTTTAGAAATAATTTTGTATCTTTAAGATACTCTTCGCTATGCTTTATGTCGCTAATAGGAAAAAATCATATAACTTTAACATAAATCAAATCCCTATTGGAGATTGAATCCATAATGTTCATGTGTATTTTTCCACTCTAAATTAAAGTTAATAATTAACAAGAACAAGCGTACAAAACATTTTACTTTTTAGAAAAGTAAAATATTGTTTGGAATACAAAAAAAACATTTTAAAAATGATGAAAATTTACATTTTGTTTTATATAATAATTGCAATCAATATTTATTTGACACTTTGCGCTGTTTCTGACATATATCAAAGTAGGCAAGGGTCGCCTACGTTAAGACACTCCCTTTCTCAAACTCCGCTCAAATTATGAACATTAACTGGAACTTAACGCTGCGCATCACAAAGGCCTTAGAAAAAAATCGTTCCCTAATAAACAACTATAGCACATAATGTAAAATTAGAATATTATTATACATTAAAATTAAGGCTTATATTCGCACGTACTACACTCGCACCTTTGCAAAAGCAAACATAGTCCAATAAGAGATTTTCATTAGAAGATGCATTTCTAGCTTCGTTCGTGTAGCTTCTACTATTTGTCGTCGATGCCAAGTTTTGTATAATATTGACACATATTTTCGTTATAAATAAGTTGAAAAGCGGATCCCAACGCCGCCATATCGAACAAAGAAAAAATAATCTACAAACGGATGTGTTTGTAATATAAAAATTGTAAAGTACATACATTAATAGTTCTGTATACGACACGCGATAACTTTAACATGTCCAAAGTTATAAGAACACAAAAAAATACTTAACATTAATTTTTTATCAATATCATGAAGTTTATGTATACCTAAATTATTTTTGTATTATTCTAGTTTATTGCGATGATACAAGTAGTGTGTAAAAAAAGACGAAAATAATTATTTGCCCTAAACGATATGTATGTATAAAAAAGATAAAGAAATCAAAAACGACAACAGAATATTTGTTTTTTTTAATTTATACGCTTATTTTAATATATAAACATTTAAGAAAATAAATTTAAATAAATGTCAGGAACTAGTAGGGGTTTACAAGCAGAAATGTTTTGTAAATTCTTTTTCAAGCCACTGTACACATTCGCTTACTAACACGTGGACTGGGAAAAAGGATTAAATCGATCCAATTTGGCCTTATACTGCTACCTGTGCATTTGCTCGAACATTTTCGATGGTGTTTCATGCACTGCTGACATCACCTGGGGTCTGTACTATGAAATTGATATGTAAAAACTTTTTATTTTCTTTAGATAAAAAGTTATAATAATGTGGTGTGTAGATATTATCTTTTTTAGCGTTACAGCGTCTGTAACAATGATAATGGATCATGGACATGGACATGGACAATGGACACATCAGTGTCATATTAACATTGAATTCTCTACAAGAGTTGTCAACCTGAGAATCCAGTGTAAAGTGTTAAGAAGACCGCTCCCGTTAAGAAGCTTCCGTTCCTTCACTTTCCTATGACCTGGAAGCACAGCATATTGAGTGGCGAAACTCAACGTCAATTATAATTGACGAATGAAAGTGTAGTATACCACACTCAAATAATAAATTATACTTGCATATTATAGAGTATTTATGCAAGTGGAACATTCTTAGGTCTATCTTCTAAGAACATACAAAGATTTAAACTAGATATAACGCAATCAGAGAACATAGTATTTATACGCGGTAGTTATAAGTTCGATAATCATCGAAAAGAGTGATTATATTATGTTTATTTACCCTCTTTCTTTAGAAAAAACTACACTCTTGAATTTTCAGGACACTCAGTTCACTTGTGAATTATATAAAATGTTTTGTTTTTACTTTATAATATTTATATCTATTACGTTCAGTAGCTAGAGGCGAAACAAAAATCCGGCTCCTGTTTTATTTTCAATATTTGTATAAAAAAATACAGCGTTGGTTATTCAAAGGGTTATCAATACGGCACGTTTGTATTTCGTTTTTTTTCGGTGCGCTTCAACTGAACAGCTATGGAGGTAGAGAGCTAGCAATGTTCAGACAGGAAACTTGAGTCTCGTTATGACTTTACCTGCTTGACTTTAACATTATTTTTTATATCATATAGAATTTATAATATAGTTTCAAGGATCAAAGCGTAAATCTACGTTTTTTTTTATTTATATAAAAATTGTTAAAGGCACAGACGTGTCGGTATAGATAAGAGGAGTCTTTTTATTTATAGCATTAAATGCCTATTCGCGAGCTCAGAGAAATCTGAGCAATACGCGGTGATTGTGGTTGACTGCAGAGGTTGGACACGTTTGTCTACCCGGTTCAATTGTCACCAGGGCGTCTGACCTCACGCACAGCAAGTTAGTGTCTTTACCAGCTCAAGGCGAAGGGCTGCCTGGTGGACTTAGCGCGGTTTGGAGCGACCGATAGTGACGGCCCCGTACTAATTGACTCTGGCGGCCCTCCTGGTGTGACCTTTAGGTTGGTACAGGGGGGCAGTATAACATAAACAGTATAGTCTCGAAAGAGAAAGAGGGCATTGAACATTATTTTTTATATCATATAGAATTTATAATATAGTTTCAAGGATCAAAGCGTAAATCTACGTTTTTATTTATTTATATAAAAATTGTTAAAGGCACAGACGTGTCGGTATAGATAAGAGGAGTCTTTTTATTTATAGCATTAAATGCCTATTCGCGAGCTCAGAGAAATCTGAGCAATACGCGGTGATTGTGGTTGACTGCAGAGGTTGGACATGTTTGTCTGCCCGGTACAATTGTCACCACGGCGTCTGACCTCACGCACAGCAAGTTAGTGTCTTTACCAGCTCAAGGCGAAGGGCTGCCTGGTGGACTTAGCGCGGTATGGAGCGACCGATAGTGACGGCCCCCGTACTAATTGACTCTGGCGGCCCTCCTGGTGTGACCTTTAGGTTGGTACAGGGGGGCAGTATAACATAAACAGTATAGTCTCGAAAGAGAAAGAGGGCATTGAATAAAAGAACCGGTTGTATTTGCTGCCGTATAAAAGAATCTGATGATCTTAAGTTCTCCGTTATTTTCCGATCGCAGACCATACCAGTGGTCTTCCGATATTTACTCAGGCAGCGTTTATACGGCCAGAAATATCGTAAATCATCCAGACTAGTACATATCGGATCCCAAGTGTCATACCTTTTCAATTTTATGGCTGTTTTCGGATCAATATGAATGGTGCTTGATTTTGGTACTGCAAACCATGTACTGTCAGTTGGTTTTGGACATATTTAGGTTGGACTGCCGTTCTCAAATTTACCCTTCCAGATGTTCATTTTACGTGCATGTAATCAGCCATCGAAGCCCATGTAAGCCGACACTATCGAGCAATCGCTTAAATAAGAACAGACCTAGATCGAGCTCTGGTGAACTCCAAATTTAATCTAAAAATGTTTATAGGACTGTTGTAGGCGAAAGCCTACAACAGTCCTACAAGCTGATTAATGGTATATGTCTCTGATAATATTAATATATGCCTCAGGAATCCGTTTGAATCGCAATTTCTAACTGAAATACTGAGGAGGCACAGAGGTTAGGACCTTATACAGATCTAAAAAGGCTACAAGCAGAGTTCCTATTTTTTCCCTGTACACCTCTATCAAGGTTCTGAGGGCAGTTCTGGCACTCGACTCGGAAACAGTACGGTGGAGCCTGATGCAGTTGAGGAGCTACAGAGTACGACTCATAAACTTAATTCTTTGACTATCACAATATTGAACACTGCCGTTCTTCCTTTCCTTCTATATGTCATGCGATCTTTAGTAACAAGTCAGACGTTAGGTGGTGCATTGTGAGAAAAACTGCACGGATGATGACTGTTCAGCAGCTTCTGGAAGTAGCTATCCCGTCTCTCCTTCAATAAGGAAAAATATATTGCTATATAATTTCTCAATTTATTTAGACCACGCGTCAGTTTATATAAGAGCTTATGTCCCTCCAAACTTTCAAGTTTAGTATATAGTGGTGATAAAATTCTACTGTGGACTCTGGCTAGAGCAGCGTTCTTTTTACGAGTCATCGCTTGCGCTTTGTATTCTACCATCATGTTTTCCCATCGACTATACGTCCTCCCATAGAAATTCCGAGAACTCGTCTGTCCACTGCTAAGATTGTGTACTGTGCTCAACCTCAAACATCCAGAGCAGTCTTGGTGTTAGTCATAAGATTTTGACATATCACATTTGTCAAAAAATCAGTCTGAATGGGTCCATTCTATTTCTAGCTATTTTTTTCTTTGGGACGATATTAAGCCCATGATAAGAAGATGAAGTTTTTTTGTGTAAATAAAGCACACCACGGTCTTTGCTAGTACGTGCCAATTTCTGCTCTTTCTTATTTGATTTGTCGTGATTTGTAGGCCGCCTTTACACGCCAGCGGTGTAAAACTTATTGTGAAACTTGTGACTTAAATTGTATTTAAATTTTTGGTGCAACTAAGTATTTTTGATTTCTGATTTTACTTTTCGTTGATTTTTATTGACCTACAGTATACAAGAAAAGGGAGTTCGTTTACAAGAAAATTACATTTGCGGCGGTCGATAGGTTGAGAAAAAACCGAATAATTATTAATTATTTATTAATTCTATATTATTAAAATAATTATCTTAAAACTAATGACTACTTTATTCGAAGTGGGAATAAAGAGTGATCTAAAAATATTACAATTAATAAAGTAAAATTAAAACAATGGAAAACTTAGGAATTAAACCAATGGAGCATTGAAGCTAATACGGGGAAATCGCGCGGTGGTCGCGTGGGAAGATTCCATCAGTTTGGTCCGTCAGCATATTCGTAGGATTAGGATTACGTAACTAGAAACCACTAGTTATACAATGCATTGGGACAGGATTTGATTAAAAGAGCCCTTCTCAAAAGTTTTGCTGTTTGTGGCGATGAAAGACGGAAGAAAATAGTAGACTATGTGAGCCTTCTAGGCGTTTATATATTCCAGAAAGTTTTTGAAGGTTCCTTTGTCCTATCGTAGCCCGTTTTCCTCCTTATAGGCCTGTGTGTGGAGGTGGTTTGTGTAGAATAAGTAGAAACTAGAGAAATCTGGGGTTGCTAGACTGAGTATCTTGCCAGTGATGGCTTGAGGGCCGAATTCAATTTCTACTCGAAAAAATGAAGTATTGAATTTAATTATTTCTTTGCTCTGGTGACTTCCGTTACTCGAGCTTGAATACTTGGGGAATGGAGTGTCTTAACATTCGCTTTTCTCAGCCTATTCTGCTGTATACGGGGTGCTGAAAAAAACTTAAAACTAGTTTGGTTGAGTTCAATAATTTCAGAATCTATTAGTGCGATTTGACAAAATGGTTTTATGAAATGCATATAAGACTATAGGCGTTATAACATCCTGTTAATGGCTTCAATAATACTGACTCTGTTGTCAGTCACTTCAGTTAGTAAGTCAGCACTAATAAAAATATAGTATAGTTCCTTCAATTATACCACTCGGGTGAAGCTGTTTTTTATATATTACTGGCTGATACTTGCCAGTAATATATAAAAAAAACCTTATAAAAATGATCAAATATGTTTTTTAAGTTCTCTAGCAACAAATAGCCTGTCGAAAATACAATATTTCGACGCATCGAGAAAAACATGAAATTTTGATCAATGTACACGCTTTTGTTTCAGCGTAACCTCTATTGATATATTCGAACAAATAATACCACGATTTTATGTATGTTATATAATATGTTGTGTTTAGTTGACTTGTGGAGCTTAACAACGTGTTTGTTGTTAACCCCCGATACAAAAAAGGATGGGGGAGGGATATGAATTGGACCTGGCTGTGTTATCGACTGTGTATCAATATTGATTTTTTTTAAAATGTTCTTCATTTCTTTGTGTTTATATATATATATATATATATATATATATATATATATATATATACATATATATATATATATATATATATATATATATATATATATATATATATATATATATATATATATATATATATATATATATATATATATATGTATATATATATATATATATATATATATATATATATATATATATATATATATATATATATATATATATATATATATATATATATATATATATATATATATATATATATATATATATATATATATATATATATATATATATATAAATTTAGTATAGTTTTACTATAACATTATCGATTGGCATATAAATGTGAATAAATCCTTATAAAAAGATAAACCCTAAGGGATATCGAGCCAATTTCTTTTCTTGACCATCACCCTAACTTGGCGATCCTTACATTGAAAAATAACGGTAATTCATTTTATGGATACGTCATGAATGCCTCTCTGTCATCATCATTGTAGCTTCTGCAGACGTAAGGATATTGTTAGACACTTTAATGACACGTGTCATCATCAAATAAATATAATGAAAACAAATAAAATATTAAGTTATTTATTACTGCTTTACTAAAAATAATGTATGAATGATAAAACCTCCAAAATCAATATCTGTTTAAAAAAAATGATGAAGTACTAAATTTATTACATATTCTTAAGAAGTATCGAAACTTTCTTTACTTTCTTAGACTTTATTCAAATTAAATAACAATTTAAGACGTACGTACTTTTAGACGTATCTTATTAATGTTCATATAAATATAAAATAATATTGATGATAATAATTAAATATAACAAATAAAAATAGCCTTATAGCCAATAGTATCCGAGCGTCAGTAGAGGCAGTTAGTTCGCACCTTTCGGGCTTTGACCACTCTGTCCGTACAAAATTTCTTTCTTCCATCAACATTGATTGATATTTTATTTTGGACCATACGTAACTTGTTAATTTGAAACACAGTGATATGCTTGTCTTTAATTTGGACATTGTAATTTATTATTGTTGTTTTCGTAATCTATTACAAAGAAAAATATCGCGCTGACTAAACTATTATTCCAACGGTCGATAAAACTGAACATCCATGTTTACAAAACACCTAAACTATAAGTATCACTTTTTTTTAGACAAGAGCGTACGGGTCACCTGATGATAAGTGATCACCACCGCCCACGATCCCGTGTAGCATCAGAGGAGCCTGGTGTGTTGCCAGTCTTTAAGATGCATGAGCACCTGGGCCACTACTTAACGCCGGTTTTAAATGCCGGGGGTGGTAATGATCCGTATTTCCATTGCTGACAACGTGATTCTCCCACACGTATAATGTAACACTACTGATAACATACCTAAGCTTAAAACTTCTACATCAAAAGAAAAAGTAAAAAGTCATTACACACTCCTTATATTTTTCTTTCATCGCCATGTTTATTGGAATAATTTTATTTATGTTACTTTAAAAACTTTACATTATAAAAACTTACTTGAAGAAGGTAATCAAAAGTTCTCCTGATACGACTTCAGCTTGCTAAGTTACTTTTTTTAAAAAGCTCCTTAGTTTATAAACAGAAGCTTTAATGTCTGTTATTTCTTTTCAACTATATTATGAAGGATAGTATCAGGGCTTGTTGTGGCGCAGGGGCATGATAGTAGATTCGAAACCACTCGAGGGAATGAAATATTTAGTAAAAAAAAATATTTAATTATAATTTCTTCTGTCTAGTGAGAGGACAAAGAACGCGACGTTGAGTTTCGACACTTAATACCTTTATATACCTGGATAGAGTGATAAAAAAAATTTCCGATGGAGTACTCTACATAACATATTATAACTTTCCCCGTCCCCTTCGTCCCTGTAAATCGGCTAAATGCTTCGGCTAAATGGGAATAATTTAGATTTGTGTAAAATATATTTTAACGGGAAATATCCTACAAAAAATATACGTTTCTGAGAGGATCGTGTTCAACAAAATAAATTTTTCAAATATATAGCAAAAATGCGTAAATTACGGTCGTTTTGGTAATATATAATTCGTTCTATCGGGTACGAACCGACACCACAAATGTCGCATATACTATCACACTTACACCACTGCGCTATAACGGCTTAGAGTTAATATTCCGTCGATCGATAATCGAACTTATAGCCCAATTACTTTAAATACAAATTTCTATGATGACGTTACATTCAATTGTAAAATATTTCGCAAAGTTCAACCAAGATCTTCAAAGGAGAAGTGAAGTAGTTCAGTGTTTTGCTCGTTTAGCCTCTTTCCCGACACATTGCTCGGCGGAAGTTGAATCGTCTGCGTAAATAATTTATTTATTGATTAAAATTTTTATTACATCAATTGAATATTATAATAAAAAAGAGCAACAAAAAGTTTTTTTAAGTAAAAGCGGCTTTTTACAGGTGATCTCTTCCAGGTAGGTACGCAAGTTTTTGATGAATACGTCATTAGTTTAATAACATCCAATAGTTTTTTATATTCTTATCAAAATAATAGGCACAATTTTAAAATAGATTCGGTACGTACATGGAAGATATAATTTAGAAAGTCATTTATATTTAAAAAAACAAAATTTTAGATTAACACAACATGGACATATTTAAAAAGCGCATCTATCCACCTTAAGGGCTGGAAACGTATCCGTAATTCTTCTGGTGTTACACGGGGCCGTAGGCTACGGTAAGCACTTACCGTCAGATGACCCGCACGCTAGTTTGCCATAAAAAACCCATTAACACTAAATGAGTAATTTAAAATATTTTTCACTATTAAATAACTTATGAATGGAAATATTATTGACTACAGGGGTACGGGTCATCTGACGGTAAGTGCTTACCATCGCCTAAGGCCCCACGTAACCCAGAAGAGTTATGGATACGTTTACAGCCTTTAAGGTGGATTGATGCACTTTTTAAAGATATCCATGTTGTGTTAACCTAAAACTTTACTGCAGGTAGGCACACACACACATATCTAAAAATATTGCCACATGTAGGCTATTGCACAGTAGTGCAGTGCCACGTATCTAGATGGTGGCGATGGTATTTCAGCTTGTGACGTGCTTTGTAATTTTAAAATTCGGCAGTAGTAACAAGTAATAAATGCGATAGAGAACACAAAGGGAGGATACGTCAAATGGTTCGAGTTGATACTGGGGTGCACCTGCCCAAGTGAGAATACTACCTACTATATACATATGAGGTTAAACGAGATAAATCCAAAAATTCCGAGATAAAAAGATGAAATTACAGACTCTAGCTATTACTGTACCAAAATTCATTCATTTTACATTACAGTTAGTGTGTGATTGGCATTCAAATTAATAAGCAGACAAACGTACAAAAATTCTGCTGAGTGGTTTTTTGCGTTTAATATCGATATTTTAAAAAGCGCAGTCAATATTTTTTTCATCTTTAAATGTAAAAAATGTAATTTTCTATCCATTTATACAAGAGCATAATTATTGTGCAACATAATAGCTTATGTATATATAATTCATAACGGGGTTCCTTGACATTACGCTCTATGTGCCTAGTCTAATTTTTAGCGAAAAGATAAATATTTTAAACGAAACACTTTTAACCGGATTAATCGCGTATATTGATTTTTATAATGTCATTAATGTCATTATTACTATCGGATCAAAAAACTTAAAAAAATTGTTGACAAAGACCCTACAACAAAAATACTTAAAAAGACATCCGATTTAATTAAAAAAACATAAAAATCGTTAGATCTCGACATTAATTCCTTTGCAGTGTGCAGGTGTATACAAACTTGATTGTGACTGTGGCTTATCATGCATAGGCCAAACAAAGAGAAACATCGATGTTAGGGTAAAGAAACATATCTCCGATGTCAAGAATGGGCATGAATCGAAGTCAGCTGTGTGTGAGCATACATCCAACGAATTCAACCACTACATCAGGTTTGATAAACCCCACATAGTCGCTAGGGAGAATAGATATATCCCTAGAATGATCCGCGAGGCTATTGAAATACAAAAACATCTTAATTTCAATAGAGAAGATGATTGGAAACTTTTTACCACCAGGGACCCACTCTTAAAAAAATTAAAGTCTCAAGTACACCACACTCTAGTGTGGTGTACTTGAGACTTTAGGACCAGATACAGTAAGCTCATTCTGCAAGAATCCAGGGCAGTACGCAAGGCAATTAAGGAAAGTTTGATATAATAATTATATCAAATGACAGACAAATGCCACCTCAGTCTACCGTGACCATGAACTACTATAAAGTGTTCGAAACGTCGGGTTTCCAAAAAACATGTAAAAAATCAATATACGCGATTAATCCGGTTAAAAGTGTTTCATTTAAAATGTGTAACAATCACGAAAATCAAAGATATTATTAAAGATAAATATATCGTAATATTATATATATACAGTAAATTAATTGAGTTTAAATCTTCACAAAGTACTGTTCCGCAGTTAATACAAGCCAATTTCCGCTTCGGTAGAAACAATTAAAGTATCAGACGCGGTTAGCTGTGGCCGACAGTTTAACAACGTTTGTATTACGAGTACATTGACTATCAAATTCTTTATAAGTTTTACTTAGCTTTAAGCTATAAGACAGGATAGGCAGAAAGAATATAGTGTTATGTTACTATGTTCCCCATTTCCCTAACTTCCTTGTTCCTCAGGTTTTAGGTACAATAGGAGTGAAATGGTAAAACGGAACGCTCTTTTTTATCTTGTTACTACAGTAAGCGAATGGAATTTATACCCACGAACAAGAGTCGAGTCCATGATCGTAATGATTACAGTTAGAGTATGTGGTTGTTCCATTATGATTTTGTATTTCATTTTTATTACTTATGAAGATTTAGGAGCAAAACTCTTTAAACTGCAAGTTATTATCTACTTTAGCTACTTTTAATCTTACTTTTAAATTTTATTTTAAGAAAAGTTTTTAATTTGTTTTAAAATCAGTAAAATACTGAAAATAAGTGATTTATAAACGTTTTTGATGTTCAGAAATATTTAGATTCATCAAAAATTATTCAATAGTAAATTATTAGAGCTTTACTTTACTATAAATATAATTCTTATTGGCCAAACAGTGAAGAAAAACATAATTTTTCATTTGTTTCAAGCAAGAAGTTACCGAATTCCAATTTTCAGTAAATATAAATAAATATTGCAAGAGTGCGATAGTGCGACAATTTACGACACGCGTGGTCGTGCACGTACAAGATAGCCCTGTATCGGGTCCCTGGGGCACGTGACGCTATGGGGTCGAAAGTGGGTACGATTTATTTTATACTGGATAGCTAGCTATATAAACTTGCATTGCAAAGATATAGATATATGAAGGTATGGTAATTGTAAACAGCGTAAAAGTATGTAAACATAATATGTTTTAATTCAGCAAGGGTAGGCGGAGAGCTTTGCGTTTAAGTTGCGGTACTTAACGCCGCGCTTTTCCCCCGAAGAAATGAAAACATTAAATATTCAATTTGAAAATAATAATAATAATACATAAAATATCTAATTTAAAATTTTACATAAGTACGAACATATTAAATATTTAATTGCCTAGAGTGTGGATCGAACCCACAACCTGCTTTACTGTTGCACATTCTACGGCAGTCCTCGAAAATGTTATATAATAAAAGTTATCAAATATTTTCTTCCTAGTTAAGAAACAATCGTAAAAACCGTTCATAAAAAAACAGCGTCACGCTTGCTTAGTTAGGTACAGCCTAATGTAACCAAGATATTTTAATTTCCGCTTTCCATTTGAACTGTGCTGGTTAACAGCGTGTTGAATGGTGAAACTCAATCGTCGTCTTTGTACTTGCCGGAACGGAGATAAATAAATAATTAAGTATTTTATTTTTGTCCACGAAGAAGAATCCAAAGCACAATGATATTTTTTTTTGTAATTTACAATATTAGTTGTATTCTATGAAAAGTGTTAATATAACTACTCATTCACTTACTCAGCTTCATGCCGTATGCTTTAAAATGGTAGGATAGAAAGAGGCAACTTGGAAATCTATAATTAAGACACTCCGTTTAGTTCTCCAATTACCACCTTTGAGGTTTGGCATGTGAAGTGGCGGGACTTAACGCTGCGCTTTGTCTTGTTGCCATAGCGAAGAATTGAAAACATTAAATCTTAAAATATTTCATTTCCTCGAGTGTGAATCGAACCCACAAGCTATCACGTTTAGAGTCACATACATATACCACAACGGGCCTCGAATATTTTGTATATATATACATTATATATTATATAATATGGTATATATATATACATATATATATATATATATATATATATATATATATATATATATATATATATATATATATATATATATATATATATATATATACAAATATATATATATATATATATATATTATATGAAGTACATAAACCAAAAAATATAAATTCTTCAATATCGTGAAACGAAAGTGCTCTATAACATAGTCACTTCCTATTGTTATAATCCCTAGCGAGTCCAATGTTCTTTGTACTTTAATATTGAAGGACGGTAGACAATTTAGGATTCACGCGGGTACGAGACAGATTGTTTACTGTAAATAAAATATGAAATGTACTTTTATTTATGTATGTATTTTTCCAATATGTCAAAGAGTTTTGTACAATTTTCGCAATCTGTGGCAGAATCTAAGATATGTTTTTAAAAAAGAATATTTTCTATTCATACTTTAATTATTATTATTTAAGAAGTCTTCTGATTGGGAAGTGCTCCCACAACCATAGTGTCAGTCACTTCTATACAATTTATCATTAGAAAACTATATGTTGTTGACCTAGAAAATAACATAAAATAATATTTATAAACAATTCAGTTATAATAGATGTAATTTAAAGTTAGAGTTACCAATAGTAAATCCATTTAGAAGAATACCATACGTAAATAATATATTTCAAGTTAAGCGATCCTATCTCAAATTATGTTAACAAGTTCATTTTCATAAAAATCTCTGCTATGTGCGGTATACAGCGAGAAGCTGGAAATTAATGAAATTAAGTACCTTAATTATTTATTGATACTAATCTTGTTCCATATCAGTTTATTAGTACAAATTTTATAGCAGAATTTTATAGCATTGAGGCCTGTTGTGGCGCAGCGGTACAAGCCTGTGACTGTAACCGACAGGTTCTGGGTTCGATCCCCAGTCGAAGAAATGAAATATTTAAAATTTTAAATTTTAAAATTGCATTTCTTCGTTCTGGTACAAGGCAAAACGCGGTGTTGAGTTCCGCTACTCAATGCCCTGCTAAATTCGGCGGAAAGTGGGGAACGGAAGTAGAACGGAGTGTCTTAACACTAGGCTCCCGAGTTCCCTCTGCCTACCATGCCTCTGCCATGTGCGGGATACAGCGTGAAGCTGAGTAATTTTATAGCATTAACAGACATATATGTAAATAAAATCTTACTCGTATATCTAAAAAAGAATGAAAAAAGAGTATTATTCCCCACACATAGCGAGGAAATTAATTATTGAGAAATATTTATAAAAAATGACGAAACTAAATTTCAACCGGCGCCTATTGGACGTCGTCCAAGCGTTCTTAGCCATAAGCCATACGTTATCATCAAGCTATGTTGAATTTCTTACACATTACATAGCTTATCGAATACTTTAACATAGCGAACTAGATTTATATTAGCTGTAGGATAAATTTTCACAATTCAAAATCAAAATCAAAATCAAAATATTCTTTATTCAATTAGGCCATTTAAGCACTTTTGAATCGTCAAGTTACATATAAGTGTCTGTGGTGTCAGTCCTTACAGGAAGCTACCACCGGCTCGGAAGGCAGGTCTGCTGAGAAGAGCCGGCAAGAAACTCAACAGTTGCCCTTTTCAAAATATCAATTAAAGTAAATATATAACATAGCTTCCTGAGTGATTACCAACAGCATTTAATCCCACGCACTCTTATCATTGTAGTATTCTTGAATAGAATAATATGCTTTGCCTAACAATATATTTTTAACATTCACTTTAAATTTTTGAAGTGGCAAATTTAAAATTACTTGTGGAATTTTATTATACATACGTGTACCATGTCCCATAAAAGATTTACTAACTTTTTGAAGACGAAAACTAGGAGTTATCAGCTTGTTTTTACTTCTTGTATTGATATCATGTCGGTCACTGTTTTTTAATAAATTGTGGCTATTTTTCCGAACAAGTATTATATTATCATATATGTACTGTGATGCCACCGTAAGAATACCCGTTTCTTTAAAAAAATCTCTCAGGGATTCCCGAGCTCCCACTTCCAATTTCCACTGCCAAAAGATAACTGTTTAAAATTATCGTTTGGCACGAAAGATAATTATAACAATAATCTTTATTTTCATCTCACAATGCTTGGTCTTAAAAATTAACAAAGACACCAGTGGTGAACAGTAAAAACGAATGAAAGAGACCAATATCCGTACTGGGTATCTATACAACTGTATCACAGATCACAATGAATATATTTAACAATTTTAAAGTCATGTACCTCACTTGGGAAGGAAAAAAATGACTCTTGGACGATTTCCAATATTGAAACGTATAAAAAACCTAATACTTATACGTTTTCTAAATAACCAATAATTTAAACTGCCAAATCATTTTGTGTTTCACAATTAATTTTGAAAACATGCGTAAATGAAAATTAGACAGGTAATTTAATTTCTTTACTTTTAAAATGTAATATCGCTTAGCTACTTAGTGTTTCAGAGAATTAATATCATAAATCAAACAATTAGGTAACAAAGTGCAGAGTGCAAACGTCCGTTTTCCTTAACGGCTCCCCTTGACACCTGTTAAAAGTTTCCCATTTATGGCAAAATTTATATTTTGAACTTTATTTCAGGTGCATAAAGGTCATATCACTTGTAAACTAACCAATCTTAATTTCTATAGTGTAAATGAATGCTTTCAGTAAATAACAATATTACTGAAAGTTCCGAAGAAATTGTACAAAGAGTGTCATAATAAAGTGTAGATTTTAATTTGTACTTTTACTTATACTGCTAAGAGTAAATTTTGTGGAATTCCTACCAAAAGGGGAAATAACGGGATTTTACGTTTTACATTACTAAATATGTATGTGCAAATTAAGTGGCGGGCAGAATTAATATTTTTTTCAGCTTGCCGCTGTATCCGCCCTTAGGTAGGTAGAGGGAACTTGGGAACCTAGACACATAGATAGAGAAAATTCTTTATATATATATATATATATATATATATATATATATATATATATATATATATATATATATATATATATATATATATATATATATATATATATATATATAGATTTAGAGCAGAACTAAACGCCGCGCTTTGCCTTGCTATCAAAGTGTTAATATATATTAACACTATATATTAGAATATATATTCTTGAATGAACTGGCTTAAAACACTCTCTTTCGAGACACCTTTCAACCAATTCATCCGTTAGGGAGCTACAATGCCACACAGAAACATAAAGATCTATCTTTGTATGTGTGTTATACACACGTACAAAGATTCGTCAAACTTACAACCCCTCTAGTTATGTCGGGGGCAAAATAAAAATAATCTAAATTTATAGAATTTTCAAGCCGACGCTTGTTGACTATTAAAAAGTACTGTCATATATTTCAACATATTCCATATGCATTCTGCATCGTCAGATTCCATAGAAAAATCTCTATAAAAATCCCCATGTTCACATCCTGAGATTTCATAAATAAAGCCGACCCTTAGTCGTTCTCAAAAACAAACCCTAAAAATGCATTTTAAAAAGGTTTTTTTCCTAAAAAAAAGGGTAACTCTGTGCCAAAGGGCATACTTATATCCAAAAATTGACTGCTCCATTCCGGTCCGGTTCCCCCTTTGTATTAAAAGCACACTCTGAACGAAAAGCATTTCGTTTTGGACCCGCGCGTCGGCCATCCCTTCTCAAATTTTTTGTTATTATCGAATTATTTAATGTCATGGAAAATTATGTTATTTTTTGCGTCGATTATAAAGAACGTAATATTTCTTGAAATGGGCAGTGTAAATAATTGTAACTATTTTTTATTTACGTTGTATCCCGCATCTTAACAGGGAACTTCAATAGAGGTAGCTTGGGAACCTAACCTATAAACAGAGGTAACTTGGGAACCTGGCGTTAAAACATTCAGTTCCTATTCAAACACTTTCGTTCTCCACATTCCGCGCAGAATTTAGGCATAGCGTGTTAAGTGGCGGAACTCAACGCTGCGCTTTGCTTCGTTATCAGGGCGAGGTAACATAAATATGTAACATTTCTACGAGTGGTGATCGAACCCACTAACTGTTGTATTAACAATTACACGTTTTAGACCCTACGCCATGGCAGGCCTTAAATGTTATTGTTTGTATTCAGTTTAAGGGATTCTTTACAGAAATTTTAATTTTGAGTCCATTAGTTATAGAGACATATTCTTTCTTTTGTAGTTAGTAGACTTTTATTAACTAAGAGATATAATTTTTTTTAATATGACTGTACGATGTTTCACGTTTTTTTTTAGGTACGCCTGTCAATTTTTAATTTGTTACAACTTTTATAAGCGAAATTTAACCTAAAAAAATTAATAATGTTGAGTTTCGCGTCTGAACACGCCATCGCAATCGCCATCGGCGAAAAGTGGGGAATGATAACGGAGTGTTATGTTATGTATTAGGTTCCCAAGTTCTCTCTGCCTACCATGGTGCGCGATACTGTGAGAAAATTCTTTGAGCTTCAATTTCAATTTTTATTTTTACTCCATAATTTGAAATATATTAAAAAAATTATGTAAAATATAAAACCTAGTTTCTAATATGAAAAGATTGGGAACCTTTGATAAAGGAGTTGACAAGCAAGGCAATAAGGTACTATGAGGTACTCGAGTGAGGTGTCGCGAGAGGGACGTGAACTGAATACCGACGATCTGATTTATTTTTTTATTGCTTCAAAATAATTAGGGGACTTAGCTGACGTGGCCGATGTGTTACAGGAAAATTTGGGATATTTTTTTTCTTCTACATTTCATAGTACTTTTCACGTTTTAGATATTATGGAATAACTATCATATGTTTTTTTCACTCACTCAGCTTCATCCTGTATCTCGCTACAGGGTAGGCAGAGGGACCTTGGGAACCTAGTGTTAAGACACACCGTTCCACTTCCGTTTCCCAGGTTCCGTAGAATTTGAGGCATTGCATGTTGAGTGGTGGAACTCAACGCCGGGTTTTGCCTCGTACCAGAGTGAAGAAATGAAAACATTAAATATTTAAATTGAACTCTACTCTAGTCAGCTTCACGCTGTATCCCGCACGAGGCAGGGTAGGCAGAGGGAACCCGGGAACCTAGTGTAAAGACACTCCGTTCCACTTCTGTTCCCCACTTTCCGCCGAATTTGGGGCATTGCGTGTTGAGTGGCGGAACTAAACGCCTCGCTTTGCCTTATTACCAGAGCGGAGAAATGATACATTAAATATTTAAATTGAAAATATTAAATAATTCATTTCCTCGACTGGGGGTCGAACCCAGAACCTGTCGGTTACAGACACACTCTTGTGCCGCTGCGCCACGACAGGCCTTTCAAGTTCAAAATATTCTTTATTCAAATAGGTTTTAGCAAGCACTGTTGAATTTTATATTTTTTAAATATTTATTTTATATTTTTTTAAATTGAAAATATTAAATATTTCATTTCTTCGAGCGGGGATCGAACCCACAACCGGTCGGTTACAGTCACACGCCTGCGTCTTTATTACTTGTGCCTGTATTAAATAAAGAAATAAGTAAAACAATAAATCTCAATAATTTTTTCATGAGTTGAAAATAAATGCATGTATTAATTAAGCTTATTTAGTATAAATCTAAAAAAAATACCATTTTCATTTTGTTAATACTGTATCCAAATAAAATCCCTTGGTTTCCTAATTTGGAACCAACGAAGCGAAAAAAAATATTGCAGTAGGATTATAAGGGACATATATCAGACTTTCTTTTGATATACATATAATAGAAAAATTATGTTATATTTTATTTAAATATGAATTTATGAAACTGCTACGCATGGATACGTAATTTTGCTGTTCCTTCGCATGTGGAGTAGCTTTTATTTTTTTAAACGTATCTTAAGTACTTGCAGAATATTGGGAATGGTGACGTGGTTTACTCCATAAGCTATGCAGATTTCATAAAAAAAAAATTAATAATAATCTCTTTTTTACTACATAGCCGGGTAGGCTGAGGAAACCAGTGTCAAAGCATTAAGTTCTCCTTTTTCCGATAGATTTTTGAAACATTGCGAGTTAAGTTGCGGAACTAAACAGGGAAGTGGAAATCCATTTCTATATAATCTTAGTTCTTTATAGGGATGAGAAACAATTTGCACTTTTTTTTATTGTCTGTATAATCATCTCATAGATTGCTACATGTAATTAGGTATATAGTTCATCTAATTTGACGATGCAACGAAATCTCGCAAATAACCTACCCTCAGGCAGTAACATTTCTTTCTCTATCTTTCGCTTAAATTTGAGAAATGGTAGCGTAATGGATATCGAAATATAGCGACGCCTTTCGTCCCATCTTACCGAGTAAATTAAAACAATTCTTTTTCCTAAAAAGGGGACTTCAGCTCCGCTACAATAAGTATTTATAATTATGTCTCATTCTCGATATTGAAAATATTTTAATAGATATTATTTAAACAATCCAAATTAAACAAAGAAATTTCGCTGTGATAGATATATCCGACCAAAAAAATTTCTTATAAAATATTACCAAGACGAACACATAAGGTTTGCCCTGTGAAAAAGATATCAGTTCTCATATGGCGCCAAGATTCTGAATCTACACGGCCTAACTCTACTGACTCAAACTTCACAAATTCTACATATCTATAATAATATATGGCTTTGCCGTTTCGCTACCGTAGTGCAGGTGATGTTAATATTTAATTTCTGAAGTAAGTAACACCCAAGCCTTACATTTTTCTTACATGTAGAATTTGTGAAGTTTGGGTCGGTAGAGTTAGGATGTCTAAATTCAGAAACTTGGCTCTATATGAGATCTGATATCTTTTTCAACATTTTATAACTCAGCTTCACGCTGTATCCCGCACGAGTCAGGGTAGGCAGAGGGAACCCGGGAACCTAGTGTAAAGACACTCCATTCCACTTTAGTTCCCCACTTTTTATTATTTTACAAGAAATATTCTTATTTATTTTCTCTATATAAGTTTATCTGGGGGCACAGTAGTTTTTTTTTCTAAATTTGTTTGCATACCAAATTTTGGCTTTCTAGCACTTCAGGAAGTATTCTAACACTTAGAAGTCTCATATAAACGTTCACTCCCCAATTTTAGGAGATAGTGAGCGAACGTTATAAGTATATATTTTTTTAATAGATTGTATACTATACTTAGATTACATACTAAATGTAAATGTTAGCTTTCTAGTACTTCAGGTAGTAGCCAAACATTTTGATGATCAGTAGAAACATTTTGTGTGTCAGTGACGAAATCGATGTATTTGAGACTTTGTATGTTTAATTAGTCAAAAGTAATTGACATCAAATCTTGAAAATATGAATTATCTGTTACATCGGATACCATAATGAGGGTTCAAAAAGAACGAAAAACTAACGAGAAAAGGTAGGTAGTTGCGTTTCGTTTTGTTCGACTTGGCGGGGGCAGGTGCCCAGATCAAATCGACTGTGTGTGTGTGTTTTTTTTTCTTCTTTTATAACTAAAAATATATCAAATATTTTGTATTTCAGAAAAGAATTACAAAAAAGAACTAAAATACTCCAAGGGCCTAAATGTCTTTTATTATAAGTAAATTAGCAGCAATTAGTATGGAAAGGAGTACTGAATAATCACATTGAGAAGTAATTACGTTAATCACCACGGGTGTTGATGATCATTGGTCAATTAAGTTTTAAATTATTACTGTCATTTGCATAATTGGGCAACACTGAGATGACTGTATTAACGAAGATCACAAACGTGGCGTTTGGTGCGATTTATTAGCGTTTTATTTGATTTTTTCAATAGACATTCATTAGAGACTTCGTCGTGATGCAGTGGCCAAAGCGTGTGACTTTAAACGTGATGTGTTGTGGTTTCGATCCGCACTCGAGGAAATGAAATATTTTTGTTTCTTTGCTCTGGTAACAAGAAAAAAGTGTGGTGTTGAGTACCGCCACTTAATACGCAAAAGTTCCCTCTGCCTACCATGGACATGCATCTGACATGGGATACAGCGTGTAGCTGAAAAAATGAAATATTAGGAAAATTATTAATTTTACATAAATAATAAAAAGTTTTTCTTCGCCTTTGTAAGAATTGTGGGTACGCCACAGTGTGTTTACGTGTGAATGTTGGCCTTATGATAAAATAAAAACAATTATATTATGATAAGATGACCAAAGTGTTTTTTTTTTTATAGATTATGAGACACAAAAAAGTGTATTATAAACACGCGTTAGAAGTTATACTTCTTTAGTATAACAAGATAAATATATTTTCCAAAAAAATGTCTTTCGCCTTGTTCTAACTTTTGTATAAAAACGATACAATAAAAAAATATTTAAAACATTGAAAGTTTTATTATTACTAAGCATTATCTAGTTAAATAAGTTTATTTAAATATCACAATAAATAAATATTGTGAATAAAGTTGGCAGTTCTCACGCTTTACTTTGTTGGTAACTTTTTTAAAAAACTATAATATTGACCATACGTAAAAAACGTCAAATGAAGTATAACTTCAAGAACATTCGTTATATTAACGCGTATTAATCACTCAGTTTCACGCTGTATTCGGCACATAGCAGGGTAGGCTTTTAGGTAGGTTCTACTTCCGTTCCCCACTTTCCGCCGAATTTGAGACATTGTATGTTGAGTGGCGAACCTCAACGCCGCGTTTTGCCTTGTACCAGAACGAAGAAATGAAAACATAAATTTCATTTTTTCGAGTGGGGATCGAACTCGCCACTTGTTGGTTACAGTCACACGCTGGTGCCGCTGCGCCACAACAGGTGCATTAATCAACCCGGGAAACCGGGAACCTATGTTTTACTATATATTAAAAATACAAAAGTCCATTCAAGACATGAATGAATGTTTATTTTTCAAGTTTTTTTCTTAAATTTTCCTGTTTTTTTTAATTCTTCCCAAATTTTATAATTATATATAGCCGTAAAAATATCCTATATGTTTTAGCAACGCGGCAAAAAGTTTTTTTTGTTTACCAATTTTATTTGCTAAAGTAAAGTTTGCGAGCTAGCATGTACTAATTTTGTATAAAATTAACTACAAGTTCAAGTATGTAGTGTAATTTTTGAGTCTTTATCTTTACTTTTATTGTAAATTATCACTTCAAGCCAAATTTCATGATTGTGGTAGTGAATTTCATATATGCAATGTAGAAACTATGCATAATCGCTAGTCTCTTACGTTGGTTTATTATCTTTACGTTTTTATGCTCCTAAATGCCGTAGTCAAAGAATTTACTGCCTAAATATTTTACATTAGTTTTAACTACATAGCTCTACATGATCTTTAAATAAATATTATAGATTTAACAGAGTTTATTTTTTTTCTTCGGTGATACCTATTATTATTAAGTTAAATATTAACCAAAGAAACAAAAATATCTTACAACTTTTGACGATAATTAGTACGTATCCACAACACCTGTGCCCCCTCTAGTTTCGATACTGCTATATGCGGAAACAGTGTGAAACTATTACTAAATTAAATATTTTTTAAAACATAAATAATAAAACTGAATGTGAACTACATTTTGTATAGGGGTTATGAAAATAACGTTTTCGCGTTTTAAAACCGCAAGTCTGCAGCCAGCCTAATATACTAAATCATTCTTTTCAAATTTAAATTTTATCACTTTTACAGTAAAGTTAAAAATTGCTCAAATGTTCAAAAACGCTTTGTCGTCTATTGTTCTCACATAAGAACAATCGTTGGGAGCAAGTTTTCCGTATAATCAGATTAAGGCAGATGAACGAGAGGCGATTTGCATGCGTAATGCTGCTAAGTGCACTTTTAGACTTGTTTTGCTCTGGATTATGGCTCTCTAGATTTGACGTGTAAGTGTCGGTCCTAGTTTTAAGCCAAATGGGTTTGTAAGCTTTGTTTGGATGCATGTTTGTTTAAGTAAATTAATGTATTTCATTTAATGATATCATCGTAGCCCATAGAACGTATTATTTGACAGTATAAATTTCACGGTTTTTCCTATTTAGTTTTGTTTTTCCATATCTCAAAAGATAAAACCGAAGTCCATGCCCTGCGCGTCGTTGAGTTTCGTCATCCAACACATAATGCCTCGAATTTGGTGAAACGTGAGCAACAAAACATAGTGTCTTTCTAGTCAACGCTACGTTTCTAGTTTACTTTGCCTATTCTAACAGGTGTGGGATACAGCGTGAACCTGAAGGACCCTTAGACACTTTCTTGTACAGCCTTTTCGTCCATAGAGAACAATTCTTGAAATGACGTGGAGATATCAAGCTGAAATGAATATCAAACATTCAAGTCTACGTTCTTCCAGATCTAACTAAATCTAACTTCTACATCAACTTAAAAGTCACGCAACACCCCAGAACCTATGGTTTGCACAAAGTAAGAATGTACAAAGCAAATAATGGGGAAGATACGAAAAGCGAAAATTTATAGGTATTTCATAGGGGAAAATAATTACAAATTAATATTTGCAGTTAGTTTCATATAAAATGAGTACGCACGCTGTTGAAATTGATACGGAATCTACGGTGGACAAGTCCGACTAGCACTTTAACTATTTAGAACTTTCTTTAACTATTTAGAACTAAATTCATTTTAAAATTTACGGAGCCTAGCCTAAACTTATAATATTTTTATTTTGAATTTAAGCTATTCACCAACAGTTTATGCATGGAAGCCGCTGAAAAAAGAAATAGTTTTTTTATAAATCTGAAAAACTAAATTGAATAAAAATTATTAAGGTTCAACTATTAGCACTTCAATTTTCTTTTCTACTGTATTTATCGAAGCATTTCAGTATTCCAGTAAAAAAAAAACAGTGTTAGAAATATTGATAAATATAGACCGTTGTTTAATGTTATATTTTTAACGGTGCTGTGCCACACAGCGGCACAAGCAAGTGATATCATGGTGGCCCGAGCGTAGAGTGTGTGACTGTAAACGATAAGCTGTGGGTTCAATCCCAACTCTAGGAAATGAAATATGTAATATTTTTAAATTAAATATTTAATGTATTCATTTATTCGTTCTGGTAACACGGCAAAGCGCGGTGTTGAGCTCTGCCACTCAACACGCAATATTTCAATTCGGTGGAAAATGGGAAACGGAAGTGGAACGAAGCGTCTTAACTCTAAGTTTCCAAGTTCCCTCTGCCTACCCTGCCATGAGTGGGCTATAGGGTGAAGAAGAGTAGATTACTTTTTTAATATAATAAGAGACAGTCCTGATATTTAATATTTCATTATTCCAAGTGGAAATCAAACCTACTATTGTCGTATGCTTACCTCCGCGTCTCGATATTAGATTTAGCATTAAAAATATAGAATTAAAATTAAAAGACATCTTAAGTGGCCTCAAGCACCGGATGCAGAAGACCGGAAGAAGTACTGCTCGAAACGTTACTTGCGTTGCGTTACTTGTGCTTGTACTTCAACGGATTTTTCGGAATTATTTTTATATTTTCTAAATTTTCTAAAAGATTTTTATCCAAAATAAGGAAACGTTTGGTTTTGTTTTATAAAAATCCTAGCGAAAAAATTGAAAATACGCAATAGCATAATGCAAAAGCTTTTTTATGCCAAATATAAAAATATACTTAATAAAATTTCGCCTTGAACAGCTTCGAAGATTTTATTACTAGTGGCACAGTGAAGCAATATCTGACAGTAAATGCGGTAGGTGCGGGTTCATTCAACACCAAAGGTGGTAAATATTTCTTTATTTTTATTTCCTAGCTCTGGTGGACTAAATGTGGCATTGAGTTGCGCCGGCCAACATGCTATGTCTCATTTTAAATAAACGATTTTGAACAGTTTAATTGCGTATATTGATTTATAAACATTTTTGGAAACTTTACAGTAGTCTACCCGTGAGTGACCACGGACTACTGTACAGTGTTCGAAACGTGGGTTTCCAAAAAAGGTTTATAAATCAATATACACGATTAATACGTTTAAAATCGTTTTATTTAAAATGTAAAAATAATAAACGTGAAAATCTTACTTACTTAGCTTCACACTGTATCCTGCACGAGGCAGGGTAGGCAATGGGAACCTGCGAACCTAGTGTTAAGACTCTCCGTTCCACTTCGGTTCCCCACTTTCCGCCGAATTTGAGGCATAGCGTGTTGAGTGGCGGAACTCAACGCCGCGCTTTGTCCTATTACCAGAGGGAAGAAATGAAACATTAAATATTTTAAATTGAAAATATTAAATATTTCATTTCCTCGACCGGGGATCCAACCCAGAATCTGTCGTTTACAGTCACACGCTAGTGCCGCTGCGCCACGACAGGCCTCTAGATATTATTCTCCTCTGAGATATTATTATGGTATGTCTCGAATATCAGCGGAATTGAAAACGGAGAGTTTTAAACATATTTTTTATATCTTAATATTTTAGAGTATTTGGTTATATGTATAAACTAGGACAACAAATAGTACCCGAAACTTTATATGTAAATTCATTGTACTTTTGCTGGAATATCAGTGAAAAGGCAAAAACAAATGAAAACCCGATTGGTTGCGTTTCCAATAGATTGATTGTCCGCGAATCCATTCGATGAAGATTTATTAGATTTTCCAAATTGATATCAGATACTGTGACATTAAATTTCAATCAAGTAATTAATAATATGACTCCATTCTGAGGAGAAGTTAGATCGTGCCTGAATAATATCCAAGGGTCGCAGATTCAGGTTGTGTTTGAGATAAGGAAAGTTAACATTTTTAGTGAGTAGGTTACGTCTTTATGTTAGATTTTGTGTCGATACCTGAGATATATATATATATATAACAAGGCTCTGTTGTACGTCCTGCAGTGAGTTCACGGAACCACTATACAAAAAGTTATGTCCCGTAAATGCAACGAGAGCAACAAATCAATACATATTGTCACAATTTCGCACGTAAATATATTAAAAGATACACTTCGTTCCACTTCCGTTTCCCACTTTCCGTCGAATTTGAGGCATTGCGTGTTGAGTGGCGGAACTCAACGCCGCGTTTTGCCTTGCAGCAGAGCGAAGAAATGAAAACAATAAATATTTAATTTGAAAATATTAAAAAGTTAAATATCTCATTTCCTCGAGAAGGGATCGAACCCACAGCCTATCGTTTACAGTCACACGCTATTATTATAAAAATGCCATATAATGCCGCATTAAATGCCATATTAAAAACGCAATATTTATATGTGTGCCAAAAAGTCTAGGTGTAAAATCGCAAAAGCTATGTAAGTGTAGTAGATAATCATTTATCTAAGTACTATATTATAAATTCATTCCCTTGACTGGGAATCGAACTAATATTTCATTCCTCTGACTGGGAATCGAACTAGCAAACGTCGCGTTTATTGTAACACGCTAGCTATAGCACCTGTGTCATAACTGTCAAATATTTTTAATTTCTTTGAAATACATTTTTTTCTTTCTCTGATAACAAGATAAGAACTTAAGGTTGAATTTCGCCTCTCAACACGCAATATATAGAAAATTCAGCGGTACACAAGTAAATTGAAATCTTTTTTACTATGTTTTAAAGTGTTATTCCACACTTAGGACAGAAAATACTAAACTTAAATTTAAAAAGCAGTTTAGTAAATTGAAATCTCTTAGTATGAGTTAGCTTAAGTTCTATCTGTCTACTCTGTTTCATGCGGGATATGGTGTGAAACTATAAAAAAACAGTACATATCATCACGTACATGTAAACACGTTAATAGTTAACCATTAAAAACGCCATAGCCAAAGCTTTCTAGTTATCCCTTGTAATAGACGTTATATTTTGTTGGTAAACGTACATTTGGTGTACCTCGGGGACCCTTTTGTTTTCCGTATTCGTTGGGGAGCCGGAATTACAACACCGTTTATCTTTTATGGCGCGATTCGAGTAGCAACTTGACTGTTTGCTAAAGTAAGGGGTAGAGATAATGCGGATCGGTCAGTGAACTTTGGGTAATTAATGCAGCTGGGGCTGCTAAGTTTTTTTTTATTTTTAGGTGATTTTGTGATTTTTTTTTCTTTTCATCACACTTTGTCACTGTGACATCGGGCGCTTTAGCGCGCTTCATCGCACGCGAGCTGACAGAAAGAACCCAGTTATGACTTTTCAACTCTTCATCTCTAAAAAGCGCAGTGTCGAATTAAATGCTTGGTATTAGAGCAAGAGATGAAAAAAGATTTAAGTACAAAAGAGAAAATAAAAATATTTAAATTAAAGCCATGTTTATCGTGCCTTGTCAGTATTATTGTAAAATTAATAAATGTGAATAATCTTGCGATTATCATAGACAAGACATATTTTTTGGTGGATGTCCTCCAGCGGAACTTGAAAGATCTACCCTATTGAAGTTGACTATACAACTTCAATCTTCAATTTCAATCTTCCTTGTTGAAGTTGACTAAACATTTTATATGTGATATGAATCATCGTCAACTAAATTATTTTACCATATAGTTCAACATTAAAGTACTGTCAGCGATAGATTGTAATATAATAATAATTTGTGCCAAGTTTTAAATTCTGTTCATTTCAATAAACATCATCCCAAATTACCTTTAATAGATATTTTTACAAGTTCTCATTTAACTTGGCATGTTTGTTTGTCTTTATGTATGTACATGAAATCTGCAAGCTCAATTTGTCCCACTTCCCAGTGTCCGTTTGAGCTGAAACTTGAATTACGATTTCAGTTCTGATGACAATGTGCTTGCACAAGATGGCCGACTGCCAATTTATGCGCAACATACCCAATATGGGTATCAAATGATAGAGCTTGATTTTAAAATAAAACACTGCGGAGACAAGCGGTTACACACTCAATTAACATCTGTATGAAATTAGGTAAAGATTTTCAAATAAAATTAATTTTACCAGATTAATCGCGTATATGAATATTCCATTCCAGAGGCCTGTCGTGGCGCAGCGGCACAAGAGTGTGACTGTAACCGACAAGTTCTGGGTTCGATCCCCAGTCGAGGAAATGAAATATTTAATATTTTCAATTTAAAATATTTAATGTTTCATTTCTTCGCTCTGGTAATAAGGCAAAGCGCGGCGTTGAGTTCCGCCCCTCAACACGCAATGCCTCAAATTCGGCGGAAAGTGGGGAAAGGAAGTGGAACGGAGTGTCATAACAGTAGGTTCCACTTCCGTTCCCTCTGCCCACCCTGCCTAGTGTGGGATATAGCGTGAAGCTGAAAAAAAAAAGAAAAAAAAATGAATATTCCACTATATTGCTTCACAGTGCCATTTCATGATATCAGTGTCCACTGTAACAGTATAGTTTATATACACGTTGAGTTCTCCAGTTTTCTCCATATATAAAAATAAACAAATATTTGATTTGTCTTAACACTAAGTTCCCAGGTTACCCCTTCCTACCCTGCTATGTTTGGCATGATTTTTTTTAGTGCAACATTTAGTGTGTGTTATTTAAACCTATTGATATCGTCTGCAGTGTTAGTAGCACCATAATAGCGGCTCATTATGCTGAAATAGAAATTACATTAATAATTTCTGCTCTAAATATTTAAAACTGTTCTGAACAGATTTTGCTTTAAAATTTGTAAGCTCTATAAACTTTTGTAGACTGTAGTCGTTTGTTTTTAGCTGTAAATGGACTATTAAAAATACAATACTATTAAAACATGTTTTTGCATTAAAGCGTATTAGTTGAGGCCTGTCGTGGCGCAGCGGCACAAGCGTGTGACTGTAACCGACAGGATCTGGGTTCGATCCCCACTCGAGGAAATGAAATATTTAATATTTTCCATTTAAATATTTAATGTTTTATTTCTTCACACACAGAGTGCTGTAATAAGGCAAAGCGCGGCATTGAGTTCCGCCACTCAGCACGCAATGCCGTGTGATCCCGGCTTAGAATAGGATCACCCTGGTACTGATGGTGTAGTAAGAGGCGACTAAAGCGCGTGTGGTAGAGCCACGTTGCTAGTAATGGCAACACGCATGGGCAGACTCGACCGGATTGTTACCACCCCCGGCATTTAAGACCGGCGTTAAGTAGTGGCTTTGGCCACTGCGTTTCGTATAAGGTAATGCTGGGCCCCGGTGCCCATCCACCCTAAAGACGGCAACGCTCCTGTAGCTCCTCTGGAGTAACACGGGGCCGTGGGCGACGGTGATCACTTACCATCAGGTGACCAGTACGCTCGTTTGCCGTCTCTTCCATAAAAAAAAAATCGGCGGAAAGTGGGGAACGGAAATGGAACGCTGTGTCTTAACACTAGGTTCCCGGGTTCCCTCTGTCTACCCTGCCTCGTGCGGGATACAGCGTGAAGCTGAAAAAAAAAAAAAGAAGTAGTTTATTTAAAACAATCTTTGTATGATTAAATAAGAATATCTAATTTATTTGATACTTGTATGAAAACGTTTGATGCCTCATATAAGTCACATTTAATAGTTTTACGGTGCATCTATCTTTGCTAGTGTTAAGGCATGCTGTTACCCAGGCACCGTTATACATTGAGTAGTGATTACTAAAATGAGTACGTCAAAGTAGCTTAACCCTAGTAGAAGTCGAAACCTCCGTCATCGCGTTGTAAGTGAGAACATGTAGTAGAAAGGCGTTAAAAAAACTTTAAATAACGGTTAATTTTAAATTGGAAAAGTTAATTGGTAGTTTTTCTTCTACAACATTTATTTTATTTTCTACACAATTTCATGACTATGAATGTTTCCTGATGCCCAGTCTCTCCAACCCCGTTGATACACAGCAGAACTCAACGCCGCCTTTATCCACCGTGTGGGAGACGAACCAATCGCTTTTCGGTTTGCAGAAAGATACCGCGGCACTATAGATTTGGGTGATGTAAGATAGTCACTTTTCTTAGCTTGACGCTGTATATTAAATTATTGTATAGCAAATTCTATGCGTGGGTAGATAGACGGAATCTGAGAGCATTCGTTAAGATGCTCCATTACCCACTTTCCATCGAATTTTTCAGGCATGCGTGTTGAGTGGCCGTACCCAATATTACGGTTTTCCTCACAAAGTCTTCCTGAAGTCTTTGAATTACTTATGTTTTCATTCTTAAAAAAAAATGCCAGACACAATATGTCGACACATGTTCAATATAAAAATTTGTATAGACAAATGTATGACTGAAAATTGACTGAAATTGAAAATAGCAAAGACATCGACTCGTATAGTAGTTTCATTTCGTCGCTTCGCGATGAATAGCGCTCTTGAAATGCATTTTACTCATAGACCTTGTTTTCCACAAAAGTCCTATACATATTTTTCAAACAAGTGTTTTTAGCTTACGTTCTTCAATTTATTATTTTTATGTAACAGTTTAAGATAGAAAAAAAAAATGTGTAAAAACAACCATTCTGTCTGTTTGCCCGACAGTTTTGATGTTTACAACAGGTATATTTTAGATATTCATTATTTCCGGTAGGGTACAATTTTTTGTTGTGATTTTAATTTACTTGTACTTTTTTTAACTTCAATTTACTTGTATCTTTTTACAAAAGTAAAAGTATATGAAGTTAATAAATCACAACAAAAAAGAGAAAAATAAAAATAAATATTAACAATTTTAAGCAAACTGGACAGATTCTACAACGAATTAAATTCTTACAGTGAGCCAAATAAATATAAAAAGCCAAAAAAACATAACTATCGTACGGACTTCGACGTTTTGGCTTGTTGTTTTTTTTTTAATTTTAACAATTTATCATTTTAAAATAACCATCTGAACACTTTAAGTAAAGATTTTAACTTTTCGCGGCCGCTTAGAAAAATATTTCGAGGAACTAATAACTAACGCTAAGGACCGTCTATTAAAAAGCTAAATTTTGAAGAAAGATACAGTAGCTATTCCCCAAGATATATCTCTGCCTTACAGCGCCGTAGTAAACTACTTAAACCTAATTTTTCTCGGGCACTTAATAATTTACAGAAACGCGATGGAATAACAGTTCTCAAAGCTGATAAAAGTAACGCGACAGTTATACTAGACATAAACGAGTATATTCAAAATATGTTATTACTACTACCGGACCAAAAAAATCCTAAAAATTATTGACAAAAACTCTACATACTGATAAAGTCATCAGATTTGATTAAAAATACCTGAAAAACATTACATCTTAACATTAGGTCTCTTGTACTTAGTTGTGTAAAGACTTCCAAGTTGAATTGTCCAGCATCTTTTATCCAGCACCGTTAATCGTCCAAGAACAGACGGTCCAGGAAGTGGTGGAACGTTCTGTAATAAACATTTTTTTTATTTTATCTACTGTGAGCTATATTATAATAGCTTTAAGTGGTCACTATCCTTATAAAACCTTACTTAACGACGTACACATAAACATGTGTAGTTGCTATATATTATTGCGCAATAGTACCTTCCAATATCGACAGAATGTATTCAAGAATTTGCTATTACAATGACGTTATATTGTGACATGACTGTACAAAGTTTGTTTTTTTTTTTTTACTTTCTTCACGCTTTTCACACATACTCGTACAATGGTAAAGAAAAAATTGCAGTAAAATACGTTGTTATTTCTATTACTGTACAATTTAGAATATTTCTTATATTATGAATTTAGTGTGAGAGTGAGCCGGAACAAGAAATTAAATAAAAAATAATTTTCTCGGGTCATGATTGATCGTAGATATAGACCGTTTACAGTCAAACTCCACACCACGTGATCATAATGCCATTATATTAATATCAGTATAAAACTTTATTTGGTTCGTGTAGACGAAGCTTTATTTAATTTAAGAAAAGCTTCAACTTCACGCTATATCTCGTATATGACAGGATAGGTAAAGGTAACTTGGAAACTTAGTGCTAAGACACTCCGTTTAATTCTCCAGTTTCTGCCGAATTTGAGGCAATGCGTGTTCAGTGACAGAATTCTACGCCACGCTTCATATCATTACCAGAGTGTAGAAAATTAAAATAATATATATTTTATATATATTGAGTGGTGATCGTTGATAGATGCGTTTAAAGTCGTATGTTTGTGCCCCTGCGCTATCTCAGTCCTTAATAATATATGAAGTGCTGTGTTTAATTTAAGAAAAAGGTAAGATTTTCATATTTGAAGTTGAAGTTGAAGAAGAAGTTTTTTCACTTTATTACGTAAATACATTGTTATCGTCCCGTTTCATCTTTATTTTATATTATTTAAGCATATTGAGAGGAAATTGGTTGGATATTTTAGTATGGTTATCTATGTTATACACTTGATAAGTGATCAAAGTGAATTCTTTCTCCATAACATATAGGTATCAGTCAGTGAAAGTGAAACATAAATAGGAGTAGCTATTTTCTAGATTAGCTCAGAAAAACAGAGAGATAAACGGATAAGAAAAATAGTTGTTTGTGTTTTAGTATCGTTTAAATAAGTATACATATGTACTTGAAACAACAGGCTTGTTTTGATATCACAGACAAACAATTATATTTTATTAGTCTTCCGTCTCCAGGGGCGATTAAGTGAATACAATTTAAACCGCGGCGATAAGTTCCGCCACTTGGTACATAGTACCTCTAAAGTTCAGCGGAAAGCGGAGAACGGAGTGTCTTATCACTAGGTTCCTAGATTGCCTATGCATATATGAGATACGGCGTTAAAAAATACTAAGGAATTAACCAAAACCAAAACAGTTTTTTTTTATTATTTTTATTTATTCGTACTTTCTCTTATCAAACCTAAAACAATCATATTGATTTTAGCACATGCGTACAGTACTTTCAAAAATAGGTCATAATAATATAGCAACCGAGGATATCGTTTAAAGCAATTTCCCCGATAGCGTCCAAGTTAATCTGTTCCCAGGCATAATTCTCCAAAAGGAATCCTTTACTGAAGTATGCCGCGGTTAACACAAGGCATCCGCTTCAAAAGAAGATTGTTCAAAGGAAAAATTGAAAATTATATAAATTTTCATAAAAAATATAGAAAATCGTGAAAAGGCGCTCCTTATACTATTCATGTTTTAAGTTGAGAACAAGGTGGTTGTATTTGTGGTGTATGAGCTGTGTTTTTTTTTAACATTTGTAGGCAGAGAGATTTGGTGGTTTTTTCTGCTTTACGATGTCACACACACACACAACAAGGTCCTCAGGGGAAACTTGGGAACCTAGCGTTAAGACTCCTCACTTCGTTCCCATGAAGCACTTCCGTTTCCCACTTCCTGTCGAATTTGAGGAATTGCTTGAAAAAATTGAGGAATTTCCTCTTGTTACCAGAGCGGAAAACTTTAAGCATAAAATATTTGATTTCTCGGAATCGAACCCATAGTTTGTAACAATTCCTCTTGTCTCTGTATCACAAGCCTCATATTTTAACTGCTAAATATAGAAACGTCATATTTGAATATTCTGTTAAATACACGTGGACTGTTTTAAAATTACTTTTAACTTAGAAATTATTTTGAAAGTAGAAGTGTTTTTTTTCCAGTAGTCTGTATGACTGCGAATATCACAGCCATATCTGTATTGTTTGAATCATGCTTAATGTTAGCGACAAAAGCCTGCAAAATCGCTTTAAAATATTATTTTCTTTTTTAAATTCATTGCGATTCCATAGTCAATTCAAGTCCTTTACAGTCAATGAATCATATATTTTACGGAGATGTTTATTTATACACACGGACATGGCGTTGAGTTACCACTGATCACGTAATGTCCCGCTCTTGCTGGAAAGAGAAGAACGGAGTGTTAAAGGTTCTAAAAATATTCTTTATTGTACTAAATTGTTACATAAGAAATAGTTACATGTAAAAAATGTAAAAAAAAGTGTACAAAGGTGGACTTATCTCTGCTAGAGATCTCTTCGAGCCAACCAGCCAGGAAGTGGATGAGTGACATTAAGCGGGAAAGAACACACTAAGTACAAACAAATAAGTTCTATGCTATACTGGAAGTGAAAGTCTTTATAACGGCACTGCGTCTGACATAGCAGTTGCGCGTTCGATTCCCAGTTTAAGAAATTAACTATTTTTATTACAACACAAGTAACAGTCGCGACGCTGAATTTCGCGATTAAGCTCCTAATGTATTGAATATTGGGCTGGATTGAACGAAGAAGTAATTTGAGATTACGCCCTCTTCTACACATAACGAGGCAGAGGGAACTTGGGAACCTAGGGTTACGTTTTGTTCCCCACGTTTCACCCAGTCCTAGAAGCATTGCGTGTTAAATGGCGAAACTCAACGCCGCATGAAAAAATAACTAATAAAAAAAAAGGACAACAGTAAAACAGTTTTCGATTTTCCAGTCGTACACATTGACCATTTTCTCTCCTGTCGTTAGTTATCAACAGAACGGCGAGGGCCAATATAGTGCACTTTAAAAAAGTCCAAACACCTGGGTTTTATTAAAAAGTAAAAGTATGGCGGTCCTAGAGCATTCGCGGTTCCGTATATTGCTATTCACTTTATGACCGTTGAGTTTTATTTTCCAGATCTGTATTTTTATTTTTCCTCGCTGTTTTCTGTTTAGTACGTTTATTATAGTATTAAACTTGCTTTGAATACGATAATGGTAGAAGCAAATTCGATTCTGTGCAAAGTAAAATTGATTTAGTAGTAAATACCCCGCCAGGGATATAGCGTGAAGCTTAGTTAAGCTAAATTAAGTTATATTATATAGAAAAAAGCTTAATCTTAATGTATGCTTTTTTCATTACCTATGAAATTGTTAGTACATGTTGACTGAAATATGGAAGAATGCTCTACAATTTATTTTATTTAATGTCTAGAATCTGATCTTTCCATTGAATTTTGACATGCAGGGATATTTGGAAGAGTGGAGGTGCAAAGATTTCTCGTAATCTTTATGGGAACAAATAAAAATTAAGAATTTCGTAGAAAGGGTTCCCAAGTTTCCTCAGGTTACCTACTGCCTACTCTGTTAGTTAAGTGCAGAAAACATCACGAATTAATAAAACAAGATTATAAGCAAAATTTGGGCTATAATGGTAAATTTTTTAGTTTGTCCTTGTGGTCTGTTTGTTTGTGCAGAAACAGAATCATATGGCTATAAAAGCGACAGACTGAGGGGTCGATCTACACTAAAAGGAATGAAATCTACACTTTTGATAAATCTGTAACTGATCACTGCCCGTACATGGAAGATATAATACAAAAATCTTATAGGGGACGTTTATTATTGTAATAGGGCTCAAATTAGTTTTTTTTTTTGTGTATCTGTTTGTTTGTTTGCCTGTTAGTTTTCAATTTTATATTTTTGCAACCGTTCATCAACTTATATTGTTTATTTTATTGAGCATTTAAAAAATAAACGAGACGTCGATTTAATATATTTAGTTTGATACAGTTGTAATCGTTTAAGTTGAAATTTAACCAGTCGATATTAAGATATTGTCTTAAAAGTGAAAATTAAAAGAACAAGAAAGTAATTGAGATTATCAAATGAAATAGTGTAATGCAAGCGAGCATAGCCGCGAGTGAGTACAAGTATTTATTATTTTCAGATTCAGTAATTAACATTTTTTTTTCTGAAAGTTACAAAAGAAATAAAAAGTTAGTTGCCGTCATTCAACACCTCCGAAGCATTATTTGGCGGAAAGTGAGAAATGGAATGTCTTAATACTAGGTTCCCAAGTTCCCTCTGCCTATCCTTCTATATACTGGACTAAGCATAAAATAAGAGATAAGCTAAAAAGGAAGAAAAAAAAATCAAACTAAAAGCGAAATCTGCACTTTGCCTATCTCTCGTGTGAAACTTGAAGCTAGTTTATAATATACTTTAAAATGGATCACATTTGGGGCGCTCAGGTGTGTTATCCATAACTCAATTTATATAACCAGATTCAAGATATACCAACAAGAGTAATTTTCATAGCTATAATATATTATATGTATTATTGTCATAATACAGAAAGCCCTGTGTATATAGAGACCTGTCTTGGCATAGGGGCACAAGAGTGCGATCGTTAGACGTGACAGGTTCTAGGTTCGATATCTATTCGAGGATTTTTTTTTTGTTCTTGGAACTGCCATCAGTCGATAGCGATTATAATCAGTTTGGCTGTGTTATTTAGGTCGTTGGGGTTTAGGAGGCCATTGCCTTAGCTAACCCATGGTATTCAACCTTATACAATTTGCTTCCGTTTTAGGCGTGTTACGGCTGAGTTGTTAAATAGTTTAATAGCCAACGGGTTTGGATGGCTTGCTAAACGCTGGATATAGCGTTTTGTGTTCTTCTTTATTTCCTCTTTTATGGTGGGCATGTCAAGGTACACATGAATTTCGTCGCTGCGGGCAAACCAAGGTGCATTAATAATTGTGCGTAAAATTGCGTTTTGTGCTCTTTGCAGGCACATTATGTTGCTGTCACTGGCCCCACAATTGTATGCCATAGTTCCAAATTGGCTTAATGATCGCATTATATAGAAGCAATTTATTGTCCAGGGAGAGGACTGAGTTTCGTCCCATTAGCCAGTGTAGATTTTTATATTTCATGTTCATCTCATGTCGTTTGGTCTTGATGTGCATCTTCCAAGTGAGACCACGATCTAAGTGGAAGCCTAGGTATTTGATACACTCACGATGTGGCAAGATATCACTGCCCAGTTGAACTGGGGGGCAGATCCCTCTTCTCAAACTGAAGGTATTATGGTTCGATTTCAGGGCGCTGGATCTTATCCGCCATTTGGTTAGCCAATGGTACGCTCTGTCCAGTACTTGTTGAAGTGTTTCACTAGCCTTTGCAGCTGAGTCATGACATGAGATGTAAGCAATGTCAGGAAGAAGGCAAGTCGTACGTGAAAATGTTGTAGAGAATGAGGCTAATGACTGAGCCCTGCGGGACACCAGCTTTGATTTGGTGAAAGCTTGATCTGGCTTCACCATGCCTGACCTGAAAAGTTCGATCGGACAGGTACGAGGCTAGAATGCTAAAGAACGAGTGACGTAGCTTTACTTTTATTTTGCAGAGTAAGCCTTTGTGCCAGACGCGGTCAAACGCCTGCTGTATATCCAAGAACGCCGCTGAGCAGTACTCTTTACGTTCGAAGCGCTGATGTATTGCATTATGTACCCGATGCACTTGTTCAATTGTTGAGCGTGACTTTCTAAATCCAAATTGATGCTGTGGTATAATGTCACATTTATCCAGTTGAGATTTTAGTCGAACTAAAAATATTCTTTCCCAGAGTTTTGACAGCACAGGAGTTAAGCTGATAGGTCGATATAATGGCGCTTCATGTGCAGGCTTTACAGGTTTATAAATCATTATGATTTTCGGGATTTTTCATAGTTCTGGAAAGTTGCATGTCCTGAAGATAGCATTAATCAAACACGTGTCATCCACGTGATGGATTTTTTCGGCAGTTCTTTGAGTATCTTTGGAGTAATTAGATCAAAACCTGGAGCTTTCTTGGGGTCCTAATCATGCGTGTTATTCCTCTTGGCGACGTCGCTCTGAGGGGTAGGCATAGTTGTAGGTTCTGGTTTAAAATTGTGTCTAGTTCACTCTCATCGAGTAGGGTATAGTCGTTAGATTGGAACACGTGAGATAGGTGAGTTGCAAAAGCTTCGGCTTTTTCATTGTCACTTTTAGCCCAGGAAGTCTCGGATTTTATGGGATGATTATGCATCTGTGACTGGTGAATATTTCTGGAAGCCTTCCACAGAGAGTGTTCATTATGACCAGTCGGTGACAACAGTTCTAATGTGGCTTTTAGCTTTTTGTTTGCTGACTCTCTGAGCAGACTTTTAAGTTCTCTCTTTGCGCGGTTAAATCTTGTTTTGTCCGCCGGGTGATGTGACTGGTGCCATTTTATCCTTAGACGGCGTTTTCCTCAAGTTTAATTCTAATTTCCAGTGGGTTGATGAAACCTTTGTCAGCATTGGGTAGTCTAGGTGTGTTAATCCAAGCTGCGGTCTGGATCAAATTAGTAATATATAGGCTAGCCTCATCCACATCACTATACGACTTAAGTGGAACCATTAGATTGATTTTATAGTCTAGGTAGATGCCAAAATCATCCCAATCTGTTTTATGGTTATACAGCGCCTCTGGTTTTTCTCGCCTGACAACACTTGCACCTAGGTTAAGGATGACAGGAGTATGGTCAGATGTTCCGTCAAGGCAAGTGCTACTAGTGTACAAGTGGCTCACACCTTTAGCGATAAAAAAGTCAAGAAGATCAGGCATCCTTTTGGGATCAGAAGGCCAGTAGGTGGGACTGCCACATGACTATGTTTACAGCCTCATGTTGTTAACGCAGTCTTTGAGTACGCATCCCCTAGTTACTGTGCAGCGAGAACTCCAATATATGTGTTTGGCATTCCAGTCACCACCAGCAATAAAGCGTTGGCCAAGCGTTTGGAAGTAATGAAGGTACATTGTTTCAGACATCCGGTGTTTCGGTGGACAGTATACCGCGGAGAGTACGATAGATCCGGCACGGTCCTCTAGTCTAATCGAGGTGGCTTGTAGAAAATCAGTGGAGTAAGCTTCCAGGGCTGAATGTTTTAAGTTGGACTTTATGACAAGAGCCGATCCAGCATGTGCACCGCCGTCGGGATGGGGAGTACTGTACACATGGTATCATTCGAGGAAATTAAAATTAAAATATTTTTATTTTTCAACTTTGGCAACAAGGCAATGTGCCTTTTTTCAAATTCGGCGTAAAATTAGGAATGAAACGGAGGGTCTTAACTTTCAGTTCACAAGTTCTCTGCTGAAAGAAATTCACATTATAATATTTTTATCACTTTTTTAAACAACGTGTTTTAGTTTGACGTGTCGTTTTATTTTTTTCCCAGAGTTAATCAGCCTAACCTAACCTAACCTTAGCTAGGTAAAGAGAACCAGGGAACCCAGAACTGTGTATTATTAGAGAAGGCGAATATTAACTAAATAGTTGTTTACTTTGAATGACAACTAAAACTTAAACCACAACGCCATGATGATAATAAATGAGAGAGACGTGTAGAAATACCAACAAAAAGATGTCATTATTTTTTGAAATACCCAATGATATCATAGTATCATAACATTTACACACATTCGTTGTGCCTTTGTTATAAAAGCTATAAACCAAAATTTATTTCATGCCTATATATATTTTGCAAGCGTGACGATATGATAAATGGGAATAAAAGTTAATAGTTTTTTCAACGATTTCAAATAATTTATTGTCGTGTAGGCTTTTGATTAAACACTTTTTAGGGTATCGTATTCAAAAGTACAGAATTCAGTTAGAATATATGCAGGAAATATATTGTCGTGACCCTCATGGCGCAGCGGCACCGTTTTAACTGTAATGGTTGTGGGTTCAATACATCTTCGAAGGATTTAATTATTTGTATTTTCTAACTGTAGTATAATCACAAGTTGAGCCCTGCTGACTTAAAAATTATGCGGAAAGTGGGAAATGAAGTGTCTTAACATTAATTTTTCAAGTCTTTTATACACACCTTGCTATTTACGCTACGTGTATAATATCGTATTTTATCTTACAATAGCAAAAAAATAAAATAATTTAGTGCCTTAACGAAATTTGAACCTGCATCCATCACTTTTACCGTCAGAATCAAACAAAAAATATTTCTATCCTATTAATTCGATGATAGTAAATCAAAATGGAACCTATGCTGAAATTCTACTCAAGTTTAGCTTTTTTATCTAAACAATTGATAGATGACTCTAATATTTCATGTTTGGAAAGCGATTCAATTTGACTTTGACTTGTTGATTTATTTTAAAAATGATATTATAAATTTTATATATATATAAGCTTTTTTTACGTTCAATAGATTTTTTTATGGAATAGACGGCAAACGAGCGTACGGGTCACCTGATGGTAGTGATCACCGTCGCCCACGGCCCCGTGTAACTCTAGAGGAGCTACAGAAGCGTTGCCGTCCTTTAAGGTGGATGGAAACCGAGGCCCAGCATTACTTAATACGAAACGCAGTGGCCGAAGCCACTACTTAATGCCGGTCTTAAATACCGGGGAGGTGGTAAAAATCCGGTCGAGTCTGCCCAAGCGTGTTGTCATTATTGACAATGTGACTCTACCATACGCACTTTAGTCGTTATCAGTACCAGGGTGATCGTATTCTAAGCCGGAATCACACGGCCAAAATGTAGTATTTTTTATTAATAAATATTATATTTCAAAGAAGATTATTAAAACGCTAGAAGAATAATATAAAATTCAATGTTCTGTATTACTTAGGATAATAAGCATTATATCGAATGGGAACTGAACCAAGTCATGGTCGTATTATTATTGTATTTTTATTCTTTATTTTATTTTAAAAGAAAGTAAATATCAATATCTATTCTGAAAAGTAACAAAATTTGAACGTTGTAGATTTGAACCCGTACCTCCTGGAAACTGTCACAAGCACTCTGATCAATAAGCCATGTCCATATCCATCTACCAAAGTACGTCGAAATTCATATACACTTGCTACAACTTATTTATGCTGCTAGCATCTTTGTAGAGACATTTTTACAAATTTCCGCCATCGAAAGAAAATTTTTAAGAATAATAGCTTGGCAAGAGATAATAAAATTTATTAAATTGTAGATTAATACTTTAACAGTCATCTGCAAATTTCAAGCGGAAATGTTTTCTGAACTTCTGTTTGCAGAGGGATCTACTTAATTATAATGTAATATTTAGTATATAAATATTTGATAATTTAATGTTGGAAAAACAAATTTTTGCGTCTATTGATGATAATGCAATAGAAAATATATAGTTCAGTTTCATTTATAGCCATTTCACAATTAACATATTTTGTTCACAGAAAGGTACTTTCGTTTTCCACTTTCTGCCTCGAGTGGAAATTGAATTCACAACCGTTACATTTACAGTTGCACGCTTCTGATACTTCTGTAATCTAACCTCAATTACATAGGATATATAAAAAGGAAGTAGGTACCAAAAATATCATGATCGCGCAGGTGAAGCTACGGGTGGTAGTAAATAATAAGGAAATAAGTTTTAAACAAAGTTATATTTCTGAAAATATACGCATGAACAAATTTTAACATACAACTATTTAAACTTGAAATATATAAGGGCAATGTTTTACAAGTTGAGAGAAAATTCTCAGAGAACAAAGTTTAACTTGATATCGTTTATGGCTGGAGTTAGTTTAATATATTGTAAATCATAAAACGGTCTTTTAATTTAAGTAAATTATGTATATCTTGTAAATTATCAATATCTTGAGATTTTGTTAGTACATATACAAGTATATATTTGTTTCATATGTGAGTGGGAAGAATTTAAAAAATCAATCCCAGTTTCCCATTTATCTATTTCATTCCTGTTAGTAAGAATTAAACTTACATCATCTGATTTCAGAAAAAGAAAAGAGAAGAGAAGGAGAATAAGATGAAAATTAAATATTATATATTTTAACTTCTTCATCTTTGCAAGAGGAGAGATATATTAGGAAAACCTAACGAGGCAACGTGCGGCGTTGAGTTCTTCCGCCAAATATACGATGCCTAAAGATACCGACGACAAGTTGGAAACGGAGGCGAATTAATGGGAACTGTGAATTATCAATTGAGAATAAAGCCCATTACCATTCCGTTTACCGTTATTTTTTTTCAGCTTCACGCTGTATCAAATGGCAGAGGTAATTTGGGAACCTTGTGTTAAGACACTTCCCAAGTTTACGGTCAATGTTATGTGTATTATTAACTCTAGATTTTATTTCTTGAATATTATTGAAAAAAAAGGATATTGGATACAATACCTTCTTTCTCAAAATAATTCAATATTATGTTTTAAATTTTGTAAATTTACCGAGATGTCGACTTCTTTGACTGATGCAATAAAAATTTCATAACCTTGTGGCTAAAAAAAAATAATGCGTTAATAAATAAATATATTCAACACTATACAAATATATTCAACTATATTCAACTATATTTAACTATATTCAACTATATTCAACTATATTCAACTATATTCAACTATATTCAACTATATTCAACTATATTCAACTATATTCAACTATATTCAACTATATTCAACTATATTCAACTATATTCAACTATATTCAACTATATTCAACTATATTCAACTATATTCAACTATATTCAACTATATTCAACTATATTCAACTATATTTAACTATATTCAACTATATTCAACTATACAATTCTTTAACTATATTTAATTATATTCAGTCAGTAACAACGACACCTGTAAAATGAAATATTTAATGTTTTCATTTCTTCGGCTAGTTACAAGGCAAAGCATGGCGTTGAGCACCGCCACTTAACACGCAGTGCTACAAATTCGGTGCTAAGTGGGAATCGGAACGAAGTGTCTTAACACTAGGTCGTAAACGTTTTGAATACATAACGTACACATATATATGTATGTACATATATAGTAGAGCTTTCTGCTTCAATTAACTTTCTAGTTTCAAACTTCCGAATACACCATTCATAGTAGCTGTAGTTCGCAAGAAATTGAGCTGAATTGAATCAAATTAGGGCGTTTGATGTTTCTGCTAGTTATCTATGTTATCTTTTTTAAAAGGAGGGAAATCTATTCGTTATATAATTTGTGGGAGAACGTAATGACTAGATTTTATTGTATAGGGTACCACATAACTGTTTTCATTTCCTTTTTCATAAAATTTTATTTTTTATTCTTTTTTACGTGTATTATGTATCTATCACACAATAAACACTAGTCCGTATTTTTTTATTATTTATTATTATATTTAATTTCCTTATTGTATATATTAAATACAATAATATTTATATATTTTATTTAATTTTATTTTCGTTCAAATTGGGAAACAAACAGCATTAACAATACACATAATTATTACATTAATACATTCTCATATACATATATCTATATATAGGTACATACAAACATATAGTTACATATGCTTATATAATTAAAGTAATAATAACAAAGATAGTATAATAAAAGGAACAAAACTTTTGCCTAAAATTAAAAAATAATATATGTATATACCGATCTATTATGAGACTATGTATGAAACATTAATATTTTTTAATATTAAAAGTTCAAATTAAATAGACAAAAAATATACTAACTTAAATAACAATGTGAAATTCAAGCAATTAACATGATTAACTTCGTCTTAACTCAGCTCCTTGTAGCCAAATGCATACAAAGGAACGCTTGCAACGCCCAGTCCTACTAAGTTTATTGAAGCGAGATTAAGCTTTGTATAAGAAGAGTACTATGTCTTTATATATGTATATTCTATATAAATGTTAGTTTGTCATTTATTTCTTAGCGAATTATACTATATATATTTTACGGCGTTAAGTTACGTTAATTAGCGCCTAGTATACTTATAGACTTCGAAATAAGGTCGAAATTATCTTTTTTTTATATATTTCGTTGTTGTCTCAGCCGTGCGACGCCCACTGCTGGACATTGGCCTCCCCATAGGATTCCAGGTCGATCGGTCTTGCGCCTATAAGTATTATACTCTACTCTACTCAGCTTCACGTTGTATCCCGCACGAGGCAGGGTAGGCAGAGGGAACCCGGGAACCTAGTGTATAGACACTCCGTTCCACTTCTGTTCCCCACTTTCCGCCGAATTTGAGGCATTGCGTGTTGAGTGGCGGAACTCAACGCCGCGCTTAGCCTTATTACCAGAGCGAAGAAATGAAACATTAAATATTTAAATTGAAAATATTAAATATTTCACTTCCTCGACTGGGGATCGAACCCAGGTTACAGTCACTATCGGTTACAGTCACAGTCTTGTGCCGCTGCGCCACGACAGGCCTTTATATAACAGGCTATAAATATTATCTGCCGCGAAAATATTTATCTATCAAAACCTAGAAGCAATTCTCACAAAGTACTAAAGTCAGCTCACCTCTCAACCTCTTTTTCACGTTGTTTTAAAGTTTTTTATTTCGTTTTGAACACTGGTAACACTAATTTTTATTTTAAATTAAACTAGCTCTCCGAGCGTGCTGTGTAGCAAACGTTATTTTTTTTTATTTTTGTGTTTATTATCGCATGTGTTGGCTGCGTTTGTGTTCGCGTACAGAATTCTCGCAAAATTTATATTTTTAATTTAAAAAATTGCTTTGTTATACTACGTAGATGTAGTAATATTTTTAATATTAAGACAAATATAGATAATAATTTTACTAAAAATAAGTTTTATTAATAAATATATATGGTTTTCCAATTTGGCTATTTAAAAATAAAAAAAACGTAGAATCTTAAAAAGAATGTGTTAATACGGCGTTAAATTCCGAGGCTCACCACTGCAATCGCCGCCTAGAGTATTTGTCGGAAAGTAGAGAACGGAAGTGTTTAATAAGATTGGAATGTCTACGCTAGGTGCCCAAGTTCTCTGTTTCTTTGGTATGAGTGGGTGACATCAGATTTCATAATACTATACAAATATAAATAGGCTAATAACCACTGCTACAGTTAAATTCATCAGAAAATGAGGATCAGAACGAAGTCTCAATATTAGGTTCCCAAATTTCCCCTGCCTACCCTGCCACGTGTAGGATGCAGGGGCCTCTGAAACAAAGATTGGTCAGTTCCCCACCAATGTCGTCAGAACATCAACAAGTCACCCACCACGTGAGTGGCAGCTGACACTTTTACTAAAAGTTAAGGGGATTACAAAGACGCTCATCGTGTAAAAAATGTAAAATTATCAGTTTGAGCGATTAATCTGGTCAAATTTGTTTCATTTAAAAAATTGTTTATATATTTTGTATAAATGATACTACAAATCAATTGCTACGGTTAATGTCCAAGTAATTCTACAAAAATTATATTCAGCAAAACCATCTTGTGACCAGCCAAATCTCGACGAAGCTATTGATTTCTCCTTAAAAAGTAATGAAATCTCTCCGTAAAGCCATGCTAAATCTAAGTTTCCTTACTGGGACTTTTTTATTAATATAGTAAAATTGTTTGTCACCGCCGCCAGTTCAAGATTATTTAAGCATAGGCAGGCGTATTGATAATAAACAAATCAACGGCCATGTCATATACAATTCTATATTCTGTATATTATCATATAATCCGTTATAGACCGACATAAAAAATTGGGAAACTTTATAAAAAAAGTACGAAATATACAAGGCGGATACTGGATGTATCAAAAATAAATATAATATTCATTATTTAGATTTACGCTATGTCCCACATATAAAAGTGTAGGCAGAGAATTTTTTAAGATATTCCGTTCTATTGCCTACTATCCATCGAATTTTTGGTATTGCATGTTGAGTCACGCAACCTAACGCCGTGCTTTGTCTTGCTACCAGAACGAAAGGATTAAATGTTTACTTGGAAAATTTTACATATTTAAACTCCTAGAGTGGGGATCGAACTCACAACTGCAAATGAAAATTTAATCTTTATAGTGTGTATACTTTAAAATGTGAATATACAAAGCTTACACTGGAGTGATTTCCATTTAAGATCGGTCACAAAGGCCAAACGTCGATACGAACATACATCGGAAACATAAACTAATTGCTTTGCGGCAAGCACCAGCTACGGCCGGTTGTGTCCGGATATATCCCGTTTTATCCGGTTCAAACTGCCCGCGTCCGGCTCGTACTGGATGTATCAAATATTACGCGAGGTGTAAAAGTTTACGGGTAGATAAACTTTACGCTTCGGTTTGTGGATCGAATAGTTAACTTGCCAAATAAAATAAGCTTCTTTAAAACGGGTTTATGTTTGAGCTTTGGTGTAGAAAGTGGAGCTTGCGTTTATTTTGTGCTATAAGCTTTTCTTTATAGTTGAATGCTTTTGAAAATTTTGAAGGACTTTCGTTCGTAGATATGTGTACTTATCAGTTTTGGCTTTAGTACATTGATAGAATATTAATAATTAAGCAATAATTAATATATTTTTTAGAAAACATATAAAAAATCAAAACGCAGGAATTGTACCCGCGCCTCTTAAAAACCCAATCGTGCTAGTCGTAAAGCCTAAATTTCTTACCTATGTATGTAATTACACTTTAAAATTAATAAAAAATATTAAATAATGTTAAGTATAGTATTTAAATCAATGACATTCACTCTTGCCTAATGATAACTAAATAATTGTCTATTATCCACTAAAGAGACGCTAGCAATACAAATAAATATAAAATTTGTAATAACGTCGTAGATTACTGAGAACTTATGGCTTAGTAGCTAGAGCGCTAGGATATTTTCCTAAAAACCACACTCACTCACTCACTCACCTAGCTTCACGCTGTATCCCGCACATAGCAGGGTAGGCAGAGGGAACTTGGGAACCTAGTGTTCAGACACTCCGTTCCACTTCCGTTCCCCACTTTACCCTAAAAACCACACCGATTTAAAACCCTAATTCATTTCTTAGTATGGATTAATTCGCACTTTAAAATTCTTAATAATGTTTAACTATGATTTAAATATAATATTGCTCAGGTGTTTATTTCAAGAAATATTTTTTGACTATATTGTTGAGTAACCAAATATTGACCGATATCTAGAAAAAAAAACACAATTAAAACTTTTCTTACCATCCCATTATTCGTGGCAAAGGCATTAAGTATTTTTTTTTATGGAAAAACGGCAAACGAGCGTACGGGTCAACTGATGGGAAGTGATCACCGACGCCCACGACCCCGAGTAACTCCAGAGGAGCTACAGGAGCGTTGCCGTCCTTTAAGGGGGAAGGGCACCGGGGCCCGGCATTACCTAATGCGAAACGCAGTGGCCAAAGCCACTACTTAACGCCGGTCTTAAATGCCGAGGGTGGTAATAATCCGGTCGAGTCTGCCCATGCGTGTTGTCATTACTGGCAACGTGACTCTACCACACGCACTTTAGTCGCCTCTTACGACACCATCAGTACCAGGGTGATCCTATTCTAAGCCGGAATCACACGGCAAAAAATATATGCTATTCTTCTTTAACGAATAATATTTATTTGCTTAGATAACTTTAAGCTTTATAAATGTATATGCAGGTGAGTCACAATATGCACGTACGCGGACATCGTCTGCCTTTATGTACTATGGTTGTGGGTTCGATACCCCCGGGCTCTTATGAATTAATTTTATTTCGTTGCTTTGGTTCCAATTTAGTAACGTCACGCCGAGGCTATTCAATACGTTACTCTCCAAAAGTGTGAGGAAAAGTGGTGAAAAGAGCGTTTTAAAATGTGGTCCCCTCTGCCTATTCTGCTTTATGCTAGAAAAAGCTATTGTATGTTTTTTTTTTAATTAGGACTACTTTACTAATACATAGACTAAGTAAAAGTTTTTACAAAGTCAAAAGTTTAATTCAGTTAAAATACAGTAAATAATAAGCAAATTTTTAATAATACAAAATATTTTTTATTAATGTTCATATATCGGGGCCACACTTGGCGTTAAAACTTGTCTTGAAGCTTTAATGTTTCATTTACAGTTGTGGGTACCCACTTAAGAAAATATTTTTTTAAATATTTTTTGCTAACGAGAAAAATCGCTTTCGTTTTCACGAAAAGCTACCATTGTAGTGTAGTGATATTAAATTTGAAAGTGAGTGAGAAAGTGTCTAAGTACCAAAATCTTTGTATCCCTCTGTATCGTGCTTCGGCAGTCAGAAGGATCTTAGGAACCTTTTCAGGATACTTTGTTATTAGAACACTTTTAATTTCACATAATTTATATATATTAAAATACTTTTGTTTTACTTATATATTAAAACTAACTTCAGCAATAAACGATACTAAGTGGAACTTTGTTCTCTGAGAATTTTCTTTCAACTTGTAAAACATTGCTATAATATATTTCAATTTTAAATAGTTGTATGTTAAAATTTATTCATGCGTTTAATTTCAGAAGTATAGTTTTGTTTCTTAAAACTTATTTTCTGGTGGTGTCACTTTCTGTGTGGATCATTATTATTTCGTTATTTCCAGTTAGTCAGAATAGGCTATGTTTTGAGAAATTAGTGGAAACTGGGGAACGGAGTGTCTAAATGAAGAAGATAGTTACTTAACAGTAGAATTATTTTTACAACAAAACAAAACTATATATAAAAAAAACAAGAGCTTGTAACTAACAAGATCATTGTATCTTTAAAATAATTCACGTTGGATATTTTTTATAATTTCCACGAGCGCAGTTACTTTGACGTATAATATTTAGAAAGTTCACACTAGCGTACATATATATGTACATAGATAATTAATTACCTTAAGCTCTTAAAAGCTACCAAGTGAAATGTCCAGCGATAAATTTAAATTTCTAAAACTACACGCGTCGTGACACTGCCGGCTCCAAATTAACTATACATAATTATATAAGATGGCTTTTGGGGCCTACTTGGCGCAGGGGCACAAGTTTCCCATTGTAAACGCGACGTCATTGTTTGACTTTCATTCTGGGGAATGTAATATTTTTTTTTAGCTTCTTAATGTTAAGACACTCCGTTCCACTTCCGTTCCCCACTAACCGCCGAATTTGATGCATTGCGTGTTGAATGGCGGAACTCAACGCCGCGCTTTGCCTTATTATCAGAGCGAAGAAGTGAATCATTAAATATTTAAATTGAAAATATTAAATATTTCATTTCCTCGACTGGGGATCGAACCCAGAACCTGTCGGTTACAGTCACACGCTTGTGCCGCTGCGCCAAGACAGGCCTCAATATTTTATATTTTAATTTCTATGCGCCTTACCTTTTTTTTTACCCCTCTTCCTAACATTAGGTTCCCTCCGAATATCGATACAACGCGAAGCTAAAAGAAATACATTGTTTTAAGAACATAGTTATTAAGACTATTATTTGGTACGTTAAATATTTCAGTCTTTTAACTTTATTTGTCGGCTTACAATTATTTTAAATACTAAACTTAAATTTAAAAAATGAGGAAAAAAAGTGTGGAATAACACTTTAAAACATAGTAAAAATTATTTTAAAGTTAAGTGATTATTTTGTAAGTATTAACATATAGCTTAAGAATTATTAAACAAACAAAATATATTATATCTGGACATCTTTAATATAGTCAATATTCGAACTCGCACTACAACCTCATTCTCTATGCATCTACATTAACAGAATAGCTGACATTAATGGCGTTACACTCTTATATTTTGTTTCTGTGTCGTCTCTTTGTGGATAGTAAGTGGTAATATGTTTGACAAAGTATATTAATGAGCACACTGTATTATGAGGCTTTTATGTGGTTTTTTTTTTTTCATTATAAGAAAATAAAAGTTACGTTATATGAAATAAGAGAAACAATTCTATTATTTTGTGTATTGCGGTTGTGTGTTGATATTTTTGTCGTAGTTATAAGGACTGGTCATCGCGGGGCTACTGACCAAACCCCCCAAGATCAAATAACCATGAAAAATAATAATAAAAATAATGTAAAAATTTGTAAAAATAAAAACAACGTAAGAATGATGGAAAATAAAACAACTAGGATTCAAAAACAAAGACTACGCGTAGCAACACTTAATACAAGATCACTAAAGTCGCAGGAATATCTAACCGAACTTGATCAAGCATTAAATAATATTAGTTGGGACATTCTTGGCATAAGTGATGTACGTCGATCGACGGGAAAGATTGAAGAGCATGAACAACACATTTTATACTATAAAAATGAAATACCAGGGTTGTACGGCGTAGGTTTCTTGGTTAAAAAATATTTGAAAAATAATATATTACAATTTATTGGAGTATCGGACAGAATAGCTGTATTAAATATCACACTACCAGGTCACAAACACCCAACTTCGATAGTACAAATATATGCCCCAACCGAGATAGCAAAGAAAGAAGTTAAAGATAGCTTTTATGAAAGTCTTAGTAAAACAATGGAAAATTTATACAGCACTGTTATTGTGATGGGAGATTTTAATAGTCAAATTGGCCAAAGGCATAAGAAAGAAAATATAATAGATGGACCATATACAACCGGTAAAAGAAATGATAATGGACAAAGACTAATAAACTACGCATTAGAAAATAACTTACATATTATGAATACTTTTTTTAATAGAAAACCCAAAAGAAAATGGACGTGGGAATCTCCCAATGGCCTAGTGCAAAATGAGATAGATTATATAATTACTAACAAACCAAGGCTCTTCCTAAACGTAGAAGTGCTCAGCAGTTTTAATTATAATAGCGATCATAGATTACTAAGAGGTCATTTATATATGCAGGAACCAAAAAAATTTAGGAAAAATATAAACAATACAAAGTTACCAATATTACTACCAATACCAAACCATGTACTAGAACCCTTAAAAACTACGTTGATACTAGTGAATGAACATAAAACAGTCCAGGACAAATATGATTTCATAGAAGACAAACTAAAAGAAATAAGTAAAAAATTGGAAAGAGACAAAACAATAAAAGACAAAATTGGACCAGAAGCAAGAGACTTATTAAAGAGAAGAGCCCTATTAGTGAAAAATAAGAAAAACAACAAACATGAAATAATTAAAATTAGTAAAGAAATAAAAGCAGAAATAAGAAAATATAAAATTAAGCTTAAAACACTGACGCTACAAATGCATATAACAAAATCAGGTGGAATCAAAAACGCATGGAAAGAACTGCAGGAAAATAAAAACTAAATTATTAACATTACCCATGGAAAAATTAAAAAACAAAAAGCAAAAAGAGATGATATACTAGCAGCAGCAACGGATTTCTATCGTGAACTGTACAATGACAATCAAGTAACAACCACTAGGAACAACCAGAAAGACAGTGAAGAACAGATTAAAAAAATATTAAGGGATGAAGTTAGAAAAGCTATTACTACCCAAAAGAGAGGTAAAACACCAGGAGAAGATAACATCTCAAACGAACTCTTAATTGGAACATCTGAAACCATTTTAGACACAATGACAAACTTATTCAACGAAATCTTAACTACTGAATATATTCCTCACCAATGGACTACGTCGACTATAGTTTTATTATACAAGAAAGTGAAAACAGATGATATCTCCAATTATAGGCCGATTTCATTAATGTCCAATATGTATAAAGTATTCACCAAGATAATACTAGAGCGAATAACAAAAACCCTAGATGAAAACCAACCAAAAGAGCAGGCAGGGTTTAGGAGCGGCTTCTCAACTATCGACCACATACATACCATTAAACTATTTAAATTTATATTAATTCAGAAATGCAATGAATACAGAATAACTTACTACTTAGCATACATAGATTATAACAAAGCATTCGACTCACTTAAACACAAGAAAATTTGGGAAGCTCTTAACGAACAAGGAGTCGAAAATAAATACATTAATCTAGTTAAAAACATCTATGGAAATATGAAAGCAAGAGTACGGACAGAAAAGTTAGGAGATTACTTTCCCATTAGAAGAGGAGTCAGACAGGGTGACCCTTTATCACCTAAACTCTTCTCAGCAACCCTAGAACACGTGTTTCGGCAGCTTAATTGGGACAAATTTGGTATAAATATTAATGGAGTACGACTAAACCACTTACGTCTTGCTGACGATCTTATACTGATTAGTGAAGATCCAAAAACTTTACAATGTATGATAGAAGAATTAGTAAATGAAAGTGAACTGGTTGGACTATCAATGAATATGGGAAAAACAAAGGTAATGATTAATCACATAAAGGTTCCTATTAAACCTATCAATGCTAGTGAGCTGGAATATGTTGAAGAATATACATACCTGGGCCAAATAATATCTCCAACAGACCTCACTACAAAAGAAATAAATAACAGGATAAAAATAGGTTGGAGGAAATATTGGGCTCTAAAGGACGTCATGAAAAACCCGAATATACCAATGAAAGGAAAAGAAAAAATATTTAATACATGTATCCTACCCAGCATGACCTACGGTTGTCAAACTTGGAGCGCACCAACAAAAATATCAAAGCACTTGAAACCTGTCAACATAGAATGGAAAGGAGTATACTCAACATAAAACTTAAAGACAGGACTAGATTAACAACAATAAGAAAACGTACAAATGTGATAGATATAAAATACCAAATCAATTCACTAAAATGGAAATGGACTGGGCACATAATGAGAAGTAAGACAGAGAAATGGTCTAAAGAAGTGACAGAATGGTGTCCGAGATATAAAAAGAGAACTAAAGGTAGACAACACCGAAGATGGGAAGATGATATTAAAAAGGTGGCAGGAGAAACTTGGATGAGAAAAGCAGGAGATAGATATTTGTGGAGAGCTCTTGGGGAGGCCTATGCTGTAAAGCACAACAATCCAGAAACCGGTGTCTAAAACATAATATATACTTACTATATATACTTATACATGTTAGAATTAAGATAAAATATAACTATATACTTAAGGATTGTTAATAAAGGCTATTATTATTATTATTATTATTATTATAAGGGCTGCTTAAAAAGCAGGAGAGTTAAAAAAACACGATAAATTATATACAACTATATTATTTTTTAATTTAAATTTATATAATTTTAAAGAAAATACTAACTAAGCCAAAAACTTAATCTAACTTACTCAATACTAGAATCATAAATGTATCGAAAATGTTTTGTTTTGGAAATATAAAAACACACACATATTGAGCGATAAACGTTCACACTTCTTTCTTTAGTTTTCTTATCAGAGCGGAGAAATGAAAACAATTCAAAACAATAATTTTCTTAGGCGATCAAGTTCACAAAAAAAAAACGTTTGCAATAAAGTGCTATTCTACTAGTATTTAGCCATGATGGATTCTGTAGCTGTGTAGTACTTAATTAGAAAATTCAAGTTTTTAAAATATTTTCTGGAATTGACACTTGTCATTTAAAATATTTTTTTCTTGCATTTTATTTTCTGCTTCAGGAAAATTTTCACACAGAGCAGGGTATGCAGAATTAACCTCAGAATCTAGTTTAAAGTCACTCCATTACTATTAAGACTACTGTTCCGATTTCTCTTCCCAATTTTCCACCGAATTCTAAAGGCAATCACTAGAATTCGCAGAAAGTGGTAAAATATGTAGCTTTCTAACTCTACCCTAGACTATACAAGATATAACAGGGTCGGTAGAAGAAACATGGAAACACGAAGATCCTCACGCTTCGCCTAATCACTCAGGTATTACTTTTAGAGTAGTGAAGCTCAACGCTGGGCTTTCCCTCGTTACCAGGCGCCAGTAATAAAATATATTGACTATGTCATATCCCGGAAAAGGCATCGAACCCAGACCTGCAGCGTTTTGCGTACCTGTAACACGACGATCTTGTTCTATATAATGAACAAACATACTCGTAGATAAAAACTGTAAAATAAGATCCGATTCAATCTATTTTCAATTTAAAAAAATCTACCACAAATGGCCATTGCAAAGAGATCATTAAAGGATTTCAGTCGAAACACCGCTAATTTTCGTAACAGATTTCACCCGTTTGCCGTTAAACGGATTAAAAAAGTATATATTGTTACTTTAGAACGTTCATTCAGATAGGGATTTTATATTTTGAATTAAATACTAAGTACTTTTAACTATTTTTTTATAGCTTTATGCTAACTAGCGGGATAGATAGAGGGCACGTAGTGTTAGGATACTCCATTTTCGTAGAACTTTGTCATTTTGCTTGTTAAGTCGGGATGCATTACGTTAGGCTGTCCAATTAAAAAATGAAACTAAAATAACACATTTATCCGAAAGAGAATCAAACTGACAATTATTTCGTTTACAGTGAGGCGCGATGTCGCTGCACCATCAGAACCTCTCACTCTTACAACCCAAAAATTACTACCTCATCTTGGCAAACTCCTCATAGCTCATAAGTTGCAGATTAGATTTACAGGAGCTATGCTGCCACAGACAGATACACAGTCAGACAATTCAAATTTAAGACTCCCTCTTTTGCTTTGGAGGTTCAAAATGACCAGTATTTTAAAACAGTTAAATGAAGAATAATAACGTGTATTTATTCTCCATCCATTTCTTCTCAAAATACCTAGCCAGCAATAAATTGTTATACCAATAAAAATCTAAGTAAAACGATAAAACCGCGCTTACCCCGCATAGCATATTTGGGCGTTTTATAATGTATATTCTGAACAATACATTATGGTCGGGCTTTGTTATTTTATAGTCCTACAGCGACTCATAAAAGTTACCCACAAGCCTGCTTAAGTGAAATTTGTGTTAGAAAATTCTTGCACAAACTGATTCTTTATGTTATTTATTGTTGAAGTGTTAAGCGTTTTGTTTTATTATAGATTCCTTTAAGGTATTTTTTGCTTCACGCATCTTTTATATTTTTCTTATATCAGTTTCTTCACTCTCCTTTATTTTAAATATACATCAACTGAAACAAAGTATATATTGAAATGTTTTCACTAGTAAGTTGTATGGAAAATGACTGTGGTAACCTTTAAGAAAATAATATTGAGGATATTGGAGGAAGATCACAAAAACACGTAGGATTCCCGATTGTGTTTATTCAGAGATTGATGACAGTGGACGAAGCGAAGGAGATAGTACCGTGAGGTAATAGGGCTTGAAGCTAAAAAAATGTGCAGTACTTAACTTTAAATTAATAAAAGATAAGATATTTTCCTTTTTATAGACGAGAACAGAGGAACATGAGAACATTATTCGTATATATATTTTATATGAAGATACTATACTGATTTTTTTAGCTAATTAAGTATACATATTGGTATTAAATGTGCATACAAAGAAGGTAGTGTCCATTTCTGATAAAGTTGTGTACAACGATGTACAAGTACTATGCTTTAGTTCACCTCACTATAAATTAATTTAGTGCTATCTAGTTTTCGCTTCAATGCCACCTATTGTTCTAACCCTATCTCAGTCGCCAGACAGGTATCATAGACTAAATATGCTATCAAATTAAAATTATGTTTTAATTAACAAAATTTGCTGTATTCCTTGCAGTGAAGTGGGGAATTTGGCTATGAATGGACTTGTTTTGGGTTGATTCCCAATTGTGGGGAATGTTTAAAATTTTATTTTTATTATTGCCATTTCTTTGTTTTGCTTAGACAGCGGCGTTGGGTTCTGCTGAAATGATAAGGAATAAGTGATGTATTGAATATTTTCATTTCCTCGCTCTGGAAACGAGATATATTCCGCTAACACAAAACGAAGAGTGACCTAACACTGAATTCTCTCTGCCGAATCTGTTACTTGCGGGATACAGCGTGAATGCTAAAAAATAAAAAAGTGTTGAAATATAATTTTTATTTATTTAAATAGATTAAAAATTTAAAATAATAATAAAAAAAAGTTATTTATAGTAAAAAATATTTTAAGCACCATATTCTATGACCAGTTGCCTATTTATTGGCACCGTACAATGTTTATCTGACTGAATAACCGCAGTATGAATAGACCACAAGCGATAATATTCATAGTTGAAAGTCTATAATTTCTTATAAATATAAATAAATATTGGGCCTATCTCTGCTTGAATAAAACAATGTATATTACAAGCATCAGTAGCAGTACTTTATAAAGTAAAACTTAAAAAATAATCTCCATACATCTTTCTTTATAGCAGAACATAGACAAAGGGAACTGAATTGAGAACGGAAACGCAAAACGGAAGGGTTAACAACTTAGCTGTCCACTTTCCGCATATATTTTTAAAACTTTGCGTGATTGATTGACGTTTTCCCGTTATACTTATATTAATAAATAAAAAATTAGATATGTCCACCCACTATAACAATGACAAAAGATTCATGCCAACACCGATATATTTAACAATCTACAATACTTTCTCTCTAATACTTTTTCAATTCTGTGTAAAAACTTTGAACGTAGCAGAATTTGAACCCGCGCCTCTTAAAAACCGCCCAAGCGCTCTGATCATTTTAATTTAGTAATTTCTGTCCTAAATGTGGAATAACACATTAAAAATAGTAAAAATATCTTTCAATCTCATTGTTTCGTTTAATCGAGGTAATTGGTATTACCTCGATTATCGAGGTATTATTCTCTAGGTCTGATAAAAAGACAAAGTGCGGTTTTGAAATCAGGATAGGCAAAAGATAAGTATCAAACTACTAACTAATAGAACTTTACATTAAATACTCTTTGACTACTCTGCTAAGAAAGACAATGTTTCTGTTAGAAAAAACCTTATTTTTATAAATGGTAATATAATAATTAATGAAAAAATACAACAAAAACATAATATTACCACCTATTATTAAACAAGGCATATGTCCAAATGTCCAAAACCATGTCCTATGCCTCAGAATACCTACATATTATCATTAATTTAAGTAAAGCTCATACAAAATGTGACCCAAAATTCCTGAGCCAGTACAGTATCTACATAGAGGCTGGTCAAAAAACTTTTGAATGACTCGCCACTAGCGGCTTAGCGGAACGAATGGAAAACTTCTTTATGGAACGGATTAAGCCCAAATGAGTTTTTTCTGTGAAATTCAAATTGTTTGTACAAAAGGTTTGTTATTTGGCGATTGTATGGTTATTGTTGATTAGTTTATTGAGCTCTTGTTTGTTCAGTGGGAATTAACGAGGATTTCTACTATAAAAACAAGAATACACAGTATATAAAAAGTAAATAAAAATTGAAGGCGTCTTTAGCTGGCACTAGCTTATGTATTGAGAAATATACGTATACCATATTATAAGTATATAAGTGAGGATTGTGGCATAGTTGGTCAGAGCCTGCCCATAAACGCAATTATTGTGACTTCAATTACTATGTGGAGAAATTAATTAAAATATTTTTTCCGATTTGGTGAGACAAAATGCAGCGTTAAACTAACACTACGTAAGACTTGAATAAACGATTTTGACTTGAATAAATTATCTGTATATACATATATTAACTTTATTTTTTTACTGTATCCCGCGTATTGCAGAGGAGGCAGAGGGAGTTTGAAAACTTAATATTAAGACGCCTCTACGCCCAGGCCTTATTACTTATTTCATAATAATGTTCTGTATACATATATTCCTCAACCGAAAATCGAACCTGAAATATATTAATTATAAGGTAATTGTACACAGAAGCGCGCCTCGCTTTAACTAATTGAGTAGAACTAGTAAATAAACACCAATGAAACTAATTCGCTACAGACGATTGCTACTTTCAAGTTTTCCGTGCACTTTAAGATTTTCATACCAGTTTTATCGTGTGGAAGAATGCTCACAAGAATACGTTCTTGAAATAAAGTAGCCTGTATTTTAAGGTATTTTAGAGACAAAGAGAATTTGCTCTAGTAAATTTTAATAATATTACAAGACTAACGTGGGTTAGTCGAGACATACCGTATTAAATATAATGAATTCAGATTCAGATGTGGATTAAACTTTAATATAAAAATGTATATGTTTTAAATATTTAATGTTTTCATTTCTTCGCCCTGGTAAAAGGCAAAATGCGGCGTTGAGTTCCGCCACTCAACACGCCATGCTTCAAATTCGGCGGAAAGTGGGGAACGGAAGTGGAACGAGAGTGTCTTAGCACTAGGTTCCCAAGTTCCCTCTGTCTACACTATTATGTGCGGGATAAAGCGTGAAGCTGAGTATTCGATTATTAAAACCAATATTTGTTTAGTAATAGGCGAGACTTCGCGGTCTGGGATGTAGAAAACCTAAGTTTCACCAGCGTTCACGAAAAAAAATTTATGGCACCCATAGTGTAGGCCCGAAGGTGGAATTTTTCCCTAATTTGAACTTCAACTTACAATAATCGTTGCTAATTCAAATCCCATAACATTATTAATGTACGACACTCAACGCGTTCGTTTTGATTTGCTAGTTAGTAGAAAAAGACAAATGAAAATAATTGCTTATCTCAGAAATCAAAACAACTTTCGCGTCATTCAGACGTAAGTCAGTAAGATTTACATTTCTTAACTAGTTTAAAGGTGCTTGCAATAGCAGACATGGCTGTCATACTTTTATTTGAAACTAAACATCAGTCATTCTCCACTTTCCGACCAAGTTTGAAGCATTGTTTGTTGAGTGGTGGGGATTTAATGTTTCCTATCCTCGAGTGGGTAACGAACCCACGATATGTCGTCTTCACCCTTATGTCCCTTAGCCAATTGTAACTTTTGACAAAAATATATAAAAAAAAACTGTTTCCTTTCTGACAGAAATATACTAGTAAGTAACTATGTTAAAAAGACCGTTCCAAGCAAGATATCGTGGTAGGTAATTCAGGTTAAAGCGTACACAGGCAAGTCCGAGCAAATAAACGATATTAAAGCAACTGGCTACAAACCGTTGAGACTTTGTAGTGCTTAGGATATTGTAAGATTTTTCTATTTCCTAGTATTTACTTTCTTATATATTATACGAAGCCATCGTGGCGCAGTGCGATAGCGTTAGACTGGTTGTTGGTTCGATTATGTACGTTGTTGGTGGATTCACTTTGCGCCGAATTAATTGCATAGCTTTATATATAAATAAGCGGAGCTTAACACCGCGCCTTAATATTTTATCATATCACTCAAGAGTTAAGTAGGAATGGAACTTATAATCAACGGATTTCCAGTAACTTTGTTATGCCACTAGGCCACGACAGCCTTAAAAAACTATTAAAATTATTTATTATCGCCGTTTTGGTAGACAAAGTTCGGCGATGAGTTCCACGACTCAACACATTTGTTTAGAAACTGGTTAATAAAGTGTCTTAGTAGGTTAACGTTGTTATTTTTATCAAAAAAAAAAACTATTTAAATATTATACTTTAGTCGGCATCGAAACTATACCATTCTCATTTACAGTTATATACTGACTCACTGCGTCATGATAGCCTTAAAATCCTGATACCTTCAGTATGCAATTGAACAGTTTTTTTTTAGTTCATGCTAAATCCTGCCCATGGCAGGTTAAAGTTAAAGGTAGACAGAAGGTACTTGAGAAACTAGTGCAAACGCATTACTTTCTTTTTCCTACTTTCCGCCAAAATTTAAGGCAATTTCGTACTCAACACGCAAATTTGCCTTGTTACCAGAACGAAAATATGAAAATAAGTAATAATAAATTTAAAAAAATTAAATATTTCACTTTTTCGAGTGGCGATTGAACCAACAACCTGTCGTTTACAATCACACTTTTGTGCCGTTGCGCCAAGACGAGCTTCAAATGAAGCTACATATTGTATTACAAGAAAGAAAAAACAGTTTCACAGACATACTTAAAGAGCTAAAGCTCTTGTTAATAGAGCAAAAACAATAAAATAATGTATATTTCGAGTAGAGATTGAACCCACCACAAGTCACGTTTAAGTTCCCCACTTTCCACCGAATTTTGAGGCACAGCGTGTTGAATGGCGGGACTCAACGCCGCGTTTGCCTTGTACCAGAGTGAAGAAATGAAAACATTGAATATTTAAATTGAAAATATATTAAATATTTCATTTCCTCGAGTGGGGATCGAACCCACAATCCATCGGTTACAGTCACACGTTTTGTGCCGCTGTGCCACGACAGGCCTCAGTATATGAGTACGTTTCCACAAAAATGAAAGCCGTAAAGGATATCAATGATGCTATTCCTCTAGCCTTTTCTTTATCGAAGCTACTGATATATGGACAGTATTAACCCAATATGAGGTATTAAATAGAAGTATTAGATGAGAATGGGGATATATTGAGGATAAAAGATAGAAGACGCGGTTATTTTAGTTTTAAAAGCGTATATTATTTTCAAGATAGGTTTATGGTATATATAGAAGAAGATTAATTTAGTTTTGTTGTGTTTTTAGTGCAAGTGAGTTTATTTCAAGTTTTTACATAATATATGATTAAACTGGTCAAGTGTGAATTGAATTCGCCAATCGACAGTATTTAAATATTTAATGTTTCATTTCTTCGCTCTGGTAATAAGGCAAAGCGCGGCGTTGAGTTCCGCCACTCAACACGCAATGCCTCAAATTCGGCGGAAAGTGGGGAACGGAAGTGGAACGGAGTGTCATAACACTAGGTTTCACTTTCGTTCCCTTTGCCTACCCTGCCTAGTGCGGGATACAGCGTGAAGCTGACAGGGTTTCGTAATATTGTAATGATTTTAGGTCTAAGGGAAGAATAATTTATGAAAGTTAACCAGTTTAAAGTTGTGAGTGTATACGCTGTTTTTTATTTAATTAATTACAATTATAACTTTGTAATGATTTTTTTTCCTTTAAAATTTTGACTTTTATATTTCTATCTTCTAAATAAATAATACTGATATAAATATTATACATTAATGCAATTAACCAATATGAAGAAAGCAGCAGCATAGTGGCGAAACTCTTTACCGCGTTTGATATCTGAGACATAATATAAAAATAATATGTTCTAAACGGGAATCGAACCTACAGCCTCACATGCACATATAATATAAAATAAAAACACATACGAAGAAGCACATCTATAAATATATACGTCAAAAGTATATCTTTACGTACAACGTTTTAACATTTACGATCCAGGTATGGAGGGTTATGAGGCTATAATACTAACAATAATATGACGTACTAAACGTCCACAAGTTCCTTCATTATCGTAGGTCCGGAAACGTTATATGTTTATTGTAGTTAAAATAGAAAATGGACAGTGGAAATACACCATGTAGGCAATTTTCATTTACATATAAATTTAATAGAAAATTGGGGGTTGCCTTGCGTAGAAAGACCATGTTGATTGTAAGTAGGTTGAGAAAAAATATATTATCTGTGGTATTATTATAGACAAATTATGAATTTGTTTTTTGTCTGTTCGTTTAAATCGTTTTTTTTTTTATGGAAAAGACGGCAAACGAGCGTACGGGTCACCTGGTGGTAAGTGATCACCGTCGCCCACGGCCCCGAGTAACTTCAGAGGAGCTACAGGAGCGTTGCCGTCCTTTAAGGTGGAAGGGCACCGGGGCCCGGCATTACCTAATGCGAAACGCAGTGGCCAAAGCCACTACTTAACGCCGGTCTTAAATGCCGGGGGTGGTAATAATCCGGTCGAGTCTGCCCATGCGTGTTGCCATTACTGGCAACGTGAGTCTACTACACGCAGAAAATAAAAGGCGTTAAATAAAAGGCTTGGATGCGAAGAAAATGAATTGGCGTTGTCTTGTGTCATGGTAGAATACGCAATTCCCATGTTGTTATTAAAATAGTGCAAGGATTTTAAATTAAAAGGCTGAAGTCTCTCGGCTAAAGTCCTGCCATCGCGCAGCGGCACTATGACTGTAAATACGAAATATTTCATTCAAACTAATTTTTTGTGTGTATTTTAAATTTAATAATTAAGGTTTTCATTTTTTCGCTCTGGTAACAAGGCCAGGGAAACTTAACACGTAATGCCTCAAATCGATTGAGAATGGAACAGAGTGTCTTAATACTACGTTCCTAAATTCAGTCTGAAAAAGAAATCTCTTACACTGTTTGATTATAAAACTACGTGATACTATTTTCTATTTTTTACCTAGTTGCAAGAGCGAGAAAATATTATTGTTTTCCAAGGGGGATTCAAACTGGCGACCGTCGCATTTAAAGTTGCCTACGCTACTACCAACCCATTTATATTCAAATTCAAAACATTCTTTAGCTTTCGCTAGTACTTTGAAACGTCATTAGACGATTACAATATAAGGTTACCACTTTTTTTTTTTTAGCTTCACGCTGTATCCCGCACGAGGCAGGGTAGGCAGAGGGAACCCGGGAACCTAGTGTTAAGACACTCCGTTCCACTTCCGTTCTCCACTTTCCGCCGAATTTGAGGCATTGCGTGTCGAGAGGCGGAACTCAACGCCGCGCTTTGCCTTTTTACCAGAGCGAAGAAATGAAACACTAAATATTTAAATTGAAAATATTTAATATTTCATTTCCTCGACTGGGGATCGAACCCAGAACCTATCGGTAACAGTCACACGCTTGCGCGCCACGACAGGCCTCTCAGGTTACCACTACTGGCAAGAAGTTCAACGTTGCTCTATATATAAAGTTTATTTTAGGTTCAAACTGTATATATCCCATGTAGCAGGACAAACAGAGAAAAATTAAAAAATATATTTCAAATATTTTACTTCCTCAAGTGGAGGATGAAATTTAATTCATTATAATATAATTTTATCGATAAATTTGTTTGTATATAATATTGTTGCGAAATATATCATTTAGTAAGAGAGGTAATAGATATATTGAGTCATCAGTCGGAAACAGCTAGTTATTTCTATTGATAATATCGTTTGTTAGGTGCAAAACAGTAAGACGGAGAAGAGAAGTCAACGGAGCAGTACCTCTAAATGAGAAAACGGAACCCCATTTCGATGTCCAAAATCGGTATGAAATCAGGAAAATTTAAATATTTCAATACTTACGGAAATGATTATTCATGTTGTTAGACACCGGTATTGCTTTTAAAACTATGAATAACTTTTTGGCGCTAAATGTAAGTATGACATATATCATCCACTCTTCCTGGATATACAATATTAAAAACTTATAGAATACTAAATATATAGTTTTTCAATTATTTTTCTAAGTGATATCAAATAACAGGCAGTTCCACAGCTTAGTTGCTAATAACATTCAAGTGACCATAAAGGTTGCTAATATCATTATGGATTCCACAGGGCTAGGCGCTTGGCATTCCACGCACAGAGGTATTACCTACATGTAATTACTCTCGTATTGTGTTGTTTTCTGGTTTCATTTAAGAGTAACACCATACTATTTCTTTATTTTGTTTTTCGTATGTCTATACTTTAATCTGTATGTGAAAGAGAATTGATAAAGGGAACGTTTTGTAACTACATTCAATTAATCAAGAAGTGTCGAATTTTTGAAAAACCTGGTGTTGAGTGGCGCAACTTAACGCCGTGTATTGTTTTGTTATCGAGCTCAGGACAGAAAAAATATTTCCTGAGTTTGATTAAAACCTATAATTGTCTTGTTTACTGCCTCACGCTGTGCCGTTGTGCCTTGACGGTTATTTCATCTTAGGTCACTTATAACAGACCAAATAGAGTTAATTTTATCAGTTGAATGATAGCTCAAATGTTCAATCATAATATATAGATAATTAAAAATAGAGCGGCCTGTCGTGGCGAAAGGGTATAATAGTGCGACTCTAAAAACGACAAGTTGTGAGTTCCTCCCACTCGAGTAAATTAAATATTTCTTATCTTCTAATTTATTGTTTTTATTTCTTCGCTCTAGTAACAATGCAAAGCGCGGCGTTGAATTCCGCTACTGCCGGGATACAGCGTGAAGCTGAGTGAGAGTTAACATTAATTTTATTATTACTTCAAATTATTTCCATCGTCCGGACGACAAAACAAGATTATTTTCCCTTCTTAACACTCAATAGTTTTAAAATTTGGCAAAAACATAGCATAAGATAACAGAATGTTCCCATTTGGTTACTTGTACCGGATAGGTAAAAAAACTCTTCTACAAAAGAAAAAGCGTATTCGGATACTATTGATACGATACACTATAAATACAAAAATATATACAAAAATAAGAACTATATATACAAAAATAAGAATCTCTTTTCTAGTTTCACACTATATCCCCAGCGTAGCAGGGTAGGTAGAGTTAACTTGGGAACATAGTATCAACACTTCGCTTACAATTAATCTGAAACGCAACGCTGCAAGTTGGAATGGAATCCACAAGCATCGTGTTTACCTTCACATTGTTGTACCACTACACCACGATGGCCTCTTTATTATAAAATATATAGAAAATACTTATCACTTCATATTTTTTTGTAACTGTAAACATTGTTGCCACAAAACTAATATTATCGGTGTGATGGAATCCCTTGTAATGTCCGAAGTCGTTGTTTTTAATGTGAGATCCTGTGTTCGGTTTAGCTACATGACCATTCTAATTGGTAGAGACCATAGAATAAGGATCGCTATCTGTACGTGGAATACTTATATATTAAAAATAATATTATATTTTTTGTTAACATAATAGTGATTTTGATTTTTTGTTTTTTTTTGTCTGTTTGTTTGTACGCTATAATAGAAACGGCTAATCAGACGTAAATGTAATTTTCATTGTTATAGTTTGGAAAATTTCCTTCAGCATTTAGTGCTTGGTTTATTTAAAACGATTAATAACAGTTGCGTCAATTCAAAATATTTTGTTTGATAAAAATTTTACATATTTTTTTTAAATAAAGTGTCATTTTTGTCTTTTATGTATAATGTACATATTGTCATGAAAGTGTGAATTATATTAAAGCAAGAATTCAATTCCGTTTAGTGAATAAAATAGTATAATTTAGACGGGCGAAGCCTCGGGTGGGCCGTTAGTATATAATAAAGTAATGAAAAAATAATCATCAATTCAATATTGGGTTTTAATTTATACATTATACATTGCATTACATATGGAACTTAGTGTTAAGACCTTCCACCAGCAAAATTAGAGAAAGGAGAGAAAATTTCGAGAGAAAATACACTGTAGTTAGTGGACTTTCCAGAGCTTCTAATTAACACAAGGACGTTTAAAATTTTAGACGTTATTAAAAGAAAATACGAATTAGCGTATAAAAGGAAAGGCAGCTGTTGATTTTAGGTATTGACGTAACCAGCGGTACAGATTTAATATTTTAAAACCTAAGCATTTACTAACCTAATCTAAACTGAATTAAAAAAAATCCGTTAATACTTAAGTACCAAGAATATGTTTCTTTTCCTTGTATGGAAGAAAAGTTCAAAAGTAATGAAAATTTTAAACTTTTCATCATTAAAACTGTTATTTATCATCATATCTGACAACGCCTGTTGGGTCTATCATTAATCTAAACATACATCCAAAATCATTGAAACTTGTACGCAATTTACATACGATGAGAGTTCGCTCCCTCATTACTGTTTAACTCGATATTAATTGAAGTTGATAACTTCAACGGTTTTTCATTATGTCAAAATGAGATCGTTTTAAGGCTTCTACAAACGTTTCTACTGTAAGGTATATATTTTATTTATTTTCAATTTATTACGTGTCTTTATAAAAAAAATATAAGTTAAAAAAACAAACAAAATGTACGTTTTTATATAAAAAAAAACTGATGTAAAGTATAAACGTTGCCTCCTAGAAATATTATTCAGAGTGCATCTGGATTTTTATATAAACAGAATAAAAGAGATATTAAGAAATTTTATGAAAAGTGAAATAATACGATTTCTTGCTTTAAAATTAATTTAAAGTTGTGGTTGGATGTCCATTGGAACACTATTTATCTATGTTACCATAGTTGCCATCATGTATATATTTTTAGATCACACTTTGTTCCGGACGTGGCAGGGTAGGCAAATGGATCTTGGGGATCTATTATTAAGACTAAGATTAGTGTTTCGTTTTCCATGTTATCAGTGCGAAGAAATAATAATATGTAAGATGTAACTGACCACGTTTACAGTCACACGTTTTTGCCCATACACTTATAACACTTAAATTGAAAGATTAAATTAGATGTGCTCCTTTCATTAGGTATATTGTCCACTTCACGTTGCCGATCATTAATTTTATATTGAGAAAGTTTATGCAAATATCCAAACTCGAAACTCCTCATGAAGTCCTCTAATATGCTTAACTTTGATGCATAATTTGAAATCAAGATAAACAACTTAAAGTTACAAAATAACTTATAATTCCCGTCTCATATTTATTAAGGTCATTTATTCGTAGCTTCAATAAAGATCTATAGGTCAATATTGTTTTTTAAGCTGTATATGTCACAATTAGTAGCAAGGTAGGAAACAAACCAGTGTTGAAACACTCCGTTCTCCAGTTAACGCCCAAATAGAGACCCTGGGTAAAGTGGTAAAATTCGTTCTTAATAGTAATTAAGAAAATGCGAGGACTGTCGTGGCGCAGAAGCACAATGCTGTGGGTTCGATCAACACTTGAGAAAGTATTAAATATTTCATTTAATATTTTCATTTCTTACCTCTGGTAGCGCAAAAAGGCAACGCGCCTCGTTGAGTGTCCTCACTCGGTAGACAATGTCTCCAATACGGCAAATAGTGGAGATTTTTATTTTTTTGGAAACGAAGTATCTTAACACTAGGTTCCATAGATCCCTCTGACGGCTTTGTAACGGGATATAACGTGAAGCTATAACGAATATATTTGATTTTGATAATTTTAAGACAGAAATTAAACACAGTTCATTTGGTTTCTAGCATTCTAATTACAAATAATTGTGGTTTACTTTTTTAATATTATTATTACTCTATATAGATCAAGCTATCGTGGCGCAGCGGCACAAGCACGATGCTTGTGGGTTCGATTCCCACAAGAGGGAATAAAAATATATATATATTTTTTTATTTTGATAATGAGGCAAAACGAGGGGCTATCACTCAAACATGTTGGCGAAACGTGTGCAATAGAAGTGTCTTAATGAGAACGCGACAGTCAAAAGTCGCAAGCTTGTGCCCCAGCGAGACAACGGGCCTCATATGCTACATAATTTCCACTATGTCATTTAACGGCCGTCCCTCTTATAATGGACCCTAATAAAATTAATCATTTTGGGGTTTCGTCGTTAAAAGATAATAGAACTTTCACTGATAGTCTTTAATCTTTTGTGTAATATTTTCTAATGATTATGTTTGTATGCAAAATTAAACTTTTGAACAATAGCTTCATATAATAATTTTGATTTATGTATATATTAATTTAATATGTAATGTTTTTTTTATGAAAAATAGCTGAATTTTACACTTTGAAAGTTCTCTATATTAAAGAAAAAAAAAATAGGTCCCCTTTTATCTCTATTAAGCTGAAATTAATTGATACTTGAAAAATCTTGCTTCTATGTTAAAATGAATCAAAAGACACTAGCACTCCTCCGCATACCTTTAGGAATATTTTTGTAATTCGTATGGGCATACGATTTTTTTTTTGCAACACACACAACACAATTTTTTAACATGTTTTTATATCATAAATTGTACTTTCCGTTTACTTACAATACTTAAATTGATATGCAAACCTTAGTGGACAAGCCCGAATCGCACTTGACCGGTATTATATATTCAACTCTCTGTACGGGTAAAGTAAAGGGATAAAAGTAATAAAATATTATAGAAAATAATTATGATCGTGGAGAGCAATTAAACAATATGTATTTATAAAAAAATATTTTACTTTTTACTTCTATTCTATTTTTAATGTAGTAAACAACTATAATTATACGTGCCATATTCATAAAATTATGAAACGACGATCCCAGGTTTGACCCGAAGAAAAGGCACAGTCGTGCAACTGTATCCGCGACAACTTGTAAATATTGATATTTTGTGTGGATGAAATGAAATATCTACTTTATTTTCTAAAGCGTGGTTAAACTCCGCCACTCATCACAGAAATCGGAAAATGGAGAACTGAGTGTCTTAACACTAGGTTCCCAAGTTCCCTCTGCCTAACCACCACATGCAGGATACAGCGTGAAGCTAATAAAATGTTCCTTACAATCAGACGCAATCAGGTCAAACTAGTAAGCAATAAATCTTTAAACCGTCTAAATTGCTCATATTAATACGTTTGCGTAGACCCTAAAGGCCCTTGAATTCATTATATAGCCTCGTTAGTATGAATGGAAGAATGCTCGCATGTCACGTCCTTCCACAATGCTTTGTCAAATGATTTGCTAACAATGAGTATTTTAATATGACGTAGCGTCGTTAGCCTACATTATCTTTTCTTTTCTTGTGAATGATAATTTTTAAAATTCATGCTCTAAATATGGCTAAAGTTAAACAATGAAGCTTAACGCTTTACGCCTTTACGAGAAAGAAGTAGTTGAGGCACGTCGTTGTCCATTTTCGCCCGAATTCAATAATTTACGTTTGTTTTTACCTTGTTACCAGTGCGAAAAATATTGTAATAATGTATCATCGATAATCGATATCCAATAACCAAAAATCGATGATACTTAATCAATGAATGATACTTAATCGATGAATGATACTAAATCCATGAAATTTGATTTTCACGCCACAGTTCAAAAATGAGAAATGAAGAGTAAGAAGAGTTAACCGTTTTGACAGTCCTGTTGTACGTTATTAAAGTTGAGATGTTAGATTTTTATATTTTTTAAAAGTAAAATTATGTCTGTGAAAAATAAATATACATATGTATTGTTTAATACATTGTTACATGCATTTGAGGCCTGTCGTGGCGCAGCGGCACAAACGTGTGACTGTAACCGATGGATTGTGGGTATGATCCCCACTCGAGGAAATGAAATATTTAACATTTTCAATTTCAATATTTAATGTTTTCGTTTCTTCGCTATAGTTCAAGGCAAAATGCGACGTTGAGTTCCGCCACTCAACACGCTATGCCTCAAAATTCGGCGGAAAGTGAGGAACGGAAGTGGAACGGAGTGTCCTAACACTAGGTTCCCAAGTTCCCTCTGCCTACCTTGCCATGTGCGGGATACGGCGTGAAGCTGAATTCGAATTCGAATAATACATTGTTGTTTCTTTATTATCTATTTCCACTAAAAATCATAAGTACAACAGTAACAGTAACATAAGTAGTATTACTACACAAATTTATAATACCATAATTTACCCGCCCTACGACAAAATTAATGTAAAAATTACATCATTCATAGATTTTTTTTAAAACAGATTAACAAAGCGAACGATGTGTTAGAAATACTATATGTTAATTTTTACCCTTCAAATTTCAATATGGATTCCCAATGTAGCCTGCATAAATACAACATTGATAACGTCAGTATTGTATTCATATAAATGATATACTCTAAGAGGCGAAATATATTTTCCTCCTATATGACACTACAAAATATATCTCGATTTTATAATTGTACTATTATTAATAATAAGTAAAATATAAAAATTAATATTCGGAAAACATATAAAAATAAGGACGTAGAGGGATCATTGAGGCCTGTCGTCGCGCATGGAACATGGGAACCTACTGTTAAGACACTCCGTTCCACTTCTGTTCCCGACTTTCCGCCGAATTTGAGGCATTGTGTGTTGAGTGGCGGAATTCAACGCCGCGTTTTGTCTTTCACCAGAGCGAGGAAATGAAAACATTAAATATTTAAATTAAAAATATTTTTTTATTTGCGCCACGACAGGACTCATATAATTTATATAGAAACATATGCTGTGCGCCGTATTAAAAAGAAAGATATAACATTTCAGTAGACACAGACTTCTAAAAGATGCATGAAGAAATACCAGATGGCTATAAAATATTGCATCAGTGAGAAATTAATTTCCTGTACAGTTCGTTTTACGTAATTTTACTGCCACTTTTTTTGGAAAATAACTTAAAAATTAAAGGCAGTGCGTGTTCGCGAAGTTATTCTTTCGTTATTTTTTAGTTTGCAAACAATTCTAGTGTAAAATACACTTAATTTTTTATTAGCTTCACGCTGTATCCCTCACGAGGCAGGGTAGGCAGAGGGAACTCCGGAACCTAGTGTTAAGACACTCCGTTCCACTTCCGTTCCCTACTTTCCACCAAATTTGAGGCATTGCGTGTTGAGTGGCGGAAGTCAACGCCGCGCTTTGCCTTATTACCAGAGCGAAGAAATGAAACATTAAATATTTAAGTTGAAAATATTAAATATTTCATTTCGTCGACTGTAGATCGAACCCAGAACCTGTCGGTTACAGCCACACGCTTGTGCCGCTGCGCCACGACAGGCCTCAAATACACTTAATAATTTAAAAAACTAAATTTCTACTTATATCAATATGTCCGTTATAATTATCACATATAAAATTCAATTTGGTTATCCACTAAAGTAATTTTATTAATCAATGACGGATTCTATAGGTTTTTTTTATAGAGCTTATTTCTTTCGCTGCGGACGTATGGTCCTCATTGATTTATTTTCATATGTATTATTAATATTACTAAAACGACTATACTTATGTGATGTGTGATAAAGACATTTTCATTTGAAATTCCTAAAATCGTCAAGTTATTATTTTAGGTAGCCAACTTGACTTAATTTAAATCTAAACATTTTTTTTTGTATACTATATGCTAGTTAACATATATAATCAGTAAAATTAACTTGAATTAGATGTTCTATTGCTTCAAAATAAAAGGAATCCATGGATTCGTTTTATATAATATTTTTGTAAATATTTAAATAATATTCTCCATTTTGCGGAAATTGGAGAAAGTATCGGATTGTCTCAAGTTCCCTCTGCCTATCCTGTCATGTGCAGGATAGAACGTAAAGCTAGTAAGCATATAAAATAGCGGAACTCAATTCTATATATTGTTTTCTTATTAGAGTTAGACGGTAATCAAATTCACAACCATGATATTTACAGTCCAACACTATACTACTCCGCCAATATGGCCTGTATATATGTATGAATATATTTACATGTATAAAAGTATATGTAAAATATTTCAACCTTATAATTTAAGCATAACGTTAACCAGTTAATTTAAACAACGCGCTCTTAGCCTATAACAAGAACGGTTCAGATAATCTTCAAACAAGAACAAAACCATTATAAACTTGATCAATCAAAGTTCAAAACGAAATCGCTCCGGAAAAGGATTTAATATGTATTTACTTTGTATTTAAATTTTGATATCGAAATTTTCTTTGCCTTATTACCAGAGCGAAGAAATGAAACATTAAATATTTAAGTTGAAAATATTAAATATTTCATTTCCTCGAGTGTAGATCGAACCCAGAACCTGTCGGTTACAGTCACACGCTTGTGCCGCTGCGCCACGACAGGCCTCAAATACACTTAATAATTTAAAAAACTAAATTTCCACTTATATCAATATGTCCGTTATAATTATCACATATAAAATTCAATTTGGTTATCCACTAAAGTAATTTTATTAATCAATGACGGATTCTATAGGTTTTTTTTTTATAGAGCTTATTTCTTTCGGTTCGGACGTATGGTCCTCATTGATTTATTTTCATATGTATTATTAATATTACTAAAACGACTATACTTATGTGATGTGTGACAAAGACATTTCCATTTGAAATTCCTAAAATCGTCAAGTTATTATTTTAGGTAGCCAACTTGACTTAATTTAAATCTAAACATTTTTTTTTTGTATACTATATGCTAGTTAACATATATAATCAGTAAAATTAACTTGAATTAGATGTTCTATTGCTTCAAAATAAAAGGAATCTATAGATTCGTCTTATATAATATTTTTGTAAATATTTAAATAATATTCTCCATTTTGCGGAAATTGGAGAAAGTATCGGATTGTCTCAAGTTCCCTCTGCCTATCCTGTAATGTGCAGGATACAACGTGAAGCTAGTAAGCGTATAAAATAGCGGAACTCAATTCTACATATTGTTTTCTTATTAGAGTTAGACGGTAAACAAATTCACAACCGTGATATTTACAGTCCAACGCTATACTACTGCGCCACCACGGCCTGTATACATATATATGTATGAATATATTTGCATGTATAAAAAATATGTGTAAAATATTTAAACCTTATAATTTAAGCGTAACGTTAACCAGTTAATTTAAACAACGCGCTCTTAGCCTATAACAAGAACGGTTAAGATAATCTTTAAACAAGAACAAAACCATTATAAACTTGATCAATCAAAGTTCAAAACGAAATCGCTCCGGAAAAGGATTTAATATGTATTTACTTTGTATTTAAATTTTGATATCGAAATTTTCTAAGCCGAACTGATATAACAGTAATGGGCGGTAAATGTTATTATATTGTTTAATTTAAAATGTTGAAAAATATGTTATTTATTTTGGTAAGAATAATATTAAAACATCTATTTCTTATTTTAGTAAGAATAATTCTGAAAAAGTAGGACTGTCCTGCCATTGAGGCAAAAAAACGCCACAGGTCGTGGGTTCGATACTCACTCGAGGAAAAGTAATATTAACTATTTTCAATTTTATTATTGAATATTTTCTTGGTTCTGGTAACAAGGTAAAACGTAGCGTTGAGTTACGCTAGTCAACAAGCACTGCCTCAACTACGACGGAAAGTAGGGAATAAAACGGAGTGGCTTAACACTACATAGGTTCCCAAATGCCCTCTGCTTATCCTGTCATGTGTGAGATGCAGCGTGAAGGTAAAGCAGTTGTGATGTAACAATAAAAGAAGTTTCGGCGTTGAGTTTCGCCACCTCAGGCCAAATGTCTCGATAGTCAGGTGCTGGTCGGCGGCGACGGAATGTGGTAATATGTTCCTTCTGTTAGCACTGCCCTCCTGGTGTGACCTTAAGGTTGGTACAGAAGGACAGTATAACATAAACGGTTAGTCCCGAAAGAGAATGAGAAGTATAATGTATAATAAACATACATAGTGTCATACATAATACGTAATTATATTTAAATTACAACACTGCCTCAAAAAGAATTCAAAGTCAAAAATATTATATAACTTAAAAAAAATATTAATAAAATAAACTAAACTCTTTCAATACAATGAAGTATAAAAAATAATACTTTCAATAGAATTAATAAGAAGAATTTGGCACATTTGGCTTTAAGTCAAGTTAATAATGAGACTTAATTAACGAAAAATAAAAATATAAATAGGATTTCACACTATATTGAAGTGGTATTCAATTCATAAGCTTTGTCACTTGTAAGTCGGCGGTCACATTATATAAGAAAGCGCGAGCGAGTTACTCTGTTATTTCATGTTATATTTCTATAAAGTTTTATTTCTATATGTTCAGAAGGTTTTCTATGAAAAGTGAAACATACACTCTCACAAGCTTTTACAATAAAAAACATTAGTAGGGATTTGGCAATGTATTGATATTTAAATAAAAACTGAATCAAGTGTCAGTCGGACTGAATCTTACAGGAGATCGAAGGCAAGCTCAATTTGTAAAAATTATATAAATATATGAGGCCTGTCGTTGCGCAGCGGCACAAACGTGTGACTGTATCCGACAGGTTCTGGGTTCGATCACCGGTCGAGGAAGTGAAATATTTAATATTTTCAATTTAAATATTTAATGTTTTAGTTCTTCGCTCTGGTGATAAGGCAAAGCGCGCCGTTGATTTCCACCACTCAACACGCAATGCTTCAAATTCGGCGGAAAGTGGGGAACGGAAGTGGAACGGAGTGTCTTAACACTAGGTTCCCGGGTTCCCTCTGCCTACCTTGCCTCGTGCGGGATACAGCGTGATCCTAAAAAAATATAAATATATACTTTCATTTTTATTTTTCGTTAATTTGTACTGCATGTTCTCACTTTTGCCTAAATTTCATAACTATAAGGTTATGGGAAATAACCTATAGGTTTTGATAAAAAATATGCAAAAATGCTCATAGCATGGCTTAGAAATTTGATTTTTTTTGTGATCTAAGGGACCGTGGATTTAAATATTTCATAATAATTTTAGACGATCTTGACGCACAGGGAGGGAGAACGATCATTGATGGATAGTGCTGCCGTAGACTGCCGTGTTATTCTGGCTTGCCGTGTGATTCCGGCTTAGAATAGGATCACCCTGGTACTGATGGTGTCGTAAGAGGCGACTAAAGTGCGTGTGGTAGAGTCACGTTGCCAATAATGGCAACACGCATGGGCAGACTCGACCGGATTATTACCACCCCCGGCATTTAAGACCGGCGTTAAGTAGTGGCTTTGGCCACTGCGTTTCGCATTAGGTAATGCCGGGCCCCGGTGCCCTTCCAATTTAAAGACGGCAACGCTCCTGTAGCTCCTCTGGAGTTACTCGGGGCCGTGGGCGACGTGATCACTTACCACCAGGTGACCTGTACGCTCGTTTGCCGTCTTTTCCATAAAAAGAAAGTTTAGGATAAATCATGCCTTCTTTGTATTTGATAAAGAGAGCTAAAACTTGTTCCCAAGCAGCAGTGTTGCTTGGAAAAATATTTTTAATAATATTATTAATAGATAATTAATAATATTATTAAAAAATATTTTTCTTTTCTAAGATTATAAAAAAAAATAGTTTATTATTTAGTGCACCCCACTAAGTATAAATTGTGCAGAAACTAGAAAACAAAATGACACAAACATTTTAGCAATGAAATCTTCCAAAATAATTTGCTTGAATCCGCTACATCACTCCAATATGTGCTAACCATGTATTCTCAAGAGCTTCTATTTAAGGAGCAAGAGGCGGTGCAGAGTGGCGTACACGTCGCAATTAGAATTGGGGGTGGTTCAAATTAAGAGGTTCATGCCGTAAAGCTCTAAGAGGTTGGTTGGTAATGTCTTAACGCTTTGTACCACAAAAGTTAATTTTCAACTGAAATTTCGAAATATGTGGAAATTAATGAGTATCTTGTTTGATTTTAATGAAAATATTCTTGGATATGTATTTATAAAAGTGAAAGACTGTTTTATGATTATTATTTTATAGATATTATTTTATATATATTTTATTAGGAAATTCCAATCTTTTTTTAAGCTACATTCCAAATTTCAGAGTTATACTCCTCAAAGTTTCACTGTTTATGTTCAGTAACCAAAATGTTTCTTAAAAAGGTGATTGGTCATATCATCATACATATTATAGTCATTGTATTATATTATATTTATCACATTTCAGATGCACCCTTTTTCATGAATTAAACGATAAAACATTTTGTGTCCTATGCACCATCCAATATTTGAGACATTGCGTGTAGAGTGTTATACCATAACGCCACCTTGCTTCGATAACAGAACGAGAATAATATAAAAAAAGAATAATTCATTCCCCTAAGGGGACATCGAACCTACAATGTTGATATTTATAATCAGGAGCTATCCCACTGCGCCACGAGGACCCTAAATACTTACTCGTAGTCTTAATAAAACTGTTATAAATTCATTATTAAATAATAAAGTACAGCCTCGTCTCATCTACTAACGTAAAATCTAATAAATAAAATGGCCGCTCGTAAAATTCTTCAGGAAACATGGCTAAAGCAAACTTCTTGACATTTTTATCGTCAGCCATATCACGTAGCGACTCCCGCCACCGTATACTATAAACAAAACGAAAATTTAAGAGATATAAAGTTGATTTCAATAATTGAAGTGGGATTTTAGGGGAGGTGTACAGTGTACGACAGTTTTGTCTTGCATTTTTTTAGATATACATATATTTTAATTTATATACAACTAAGTACACATGCAGGGATCCATATGTTATATAAATTATAAAAAAAATTGTGTATGGAAAGTAAAAAAGATAAAAAATAAAGCTTTCAACAAACATTAAAAAAAACTTTTTCAAGAAACTATGATGTTTTTAAGAGTTTCAAACTTCAAAAAATTAAAACGGAATCCTTATGGGATTACTTTGTTGTTAATCTGTTTATCAAAGCAATGTAGTTAATGTTATGTTAATACAGTGCATACGCCATTAAACTTAATTTTGTCAATTTTTGTACATTATACTACCTGTTGACCGATAATCCTGAAAATGGTACCCTCAGTGGGCGAGTCGAACTCGCATTCGTCTTTTTTATCATGCTCGTAAATTTAACAATAACGTATATACAAAATTCTTAATTACTCACTGTAGTATATATTTTTTTAAGAATATTCAGCTTCCCACTTTATCCCGCACATGGTAAGGTAGGCAGAAGGAATTTGGGAACCTAGTGTTAAGATACTCCGTTTCACTTCTGTCCCTCACTTTCCGCCAAAGTTCAGGCATTGCATTGTTGAGTGGCGGAACTTAACCCCGCGCTTAGGGTAAGCGCGGGGTTAAAATCCGCATTACCAAAGCGAAGAAATAAAAACATACATTTTCTCGAGTTGAGATCCAACCTATCGTTTACAGTCATACGCTAGTGCTGCTGCGCCACAAGAAGCCTTATTTTGTAAATCATAAATAATATAAATATATTAAATAAAATCTCAAGTGTGTTATCGGACTTAGCTGTAAACTTTTCTCATCTCTAAATACTTTTTCGCTGATATCCTGTAAGTTACTAAGATATAATAAGTTTCTGTAAAATATTATTATGTTTTTTTTATTACTAAAATGTACGCATATTACTGGTTACGCAAGGGAACTTGGAGAAAATATTTCACTCAATATTTTAACACACCATGTGTCAAAGAAGAAGAAGAAGAAGAAGAAGGAGAAAAAATAATTCATTCCCTCGGGTGAGAATCGAACTCACAACCCTCGCGTTTACAATCAGGCGCTTAGCCACTGCGCCATGATGGCCTCTTTCACATTATTTTATATATTCCCTAAGATATTAACCTATATTGTTTTTTTTTTAAATCAATATACAACCATATGGCAATAGTGCGTGTTAATGGTGTATTTCCTTCAATAATTTCCTTTAACAGTAAGTAGATTTAAAATATTTTAAGATAGATACACTTGGTCTTTTGGTTGAGTCATTATTGGTTTTCTAGAATTATTTTATTGTCTGTATATGTTCCTATTGAAATAAGCCCTCGGTAACATTACTTATTCCATTTCTTTCAATTGAATTATGGAGGCACAGCGGCACAAGCGCGTGACTGTAACCTACAGATTGTGAGTTCGATCCTCACTCTAGGACATGAAATATTTAATATTTTTAAAATAAATATTTAATGTATTCATTTCTTCGTTCTGGCAACAAGTCAAAAAAAAGTCTAAGTCACTCAACACGCTATGCCTCATATTCAGCGGTAAGTGTGGAACGGAAGTGGAACGGAGTGTCTTAACACTAGGTTCCCTCTGCCTACCCTGTCGTGTGCAGGATACAGCGTGAAGCTGAGTCTATACTAAGCCAACTAAGAACAAAATTAAATTACTTTGATATTCCTCCTTTTATAGATCGGAGTGCTGACTTTACAGATTTCAAATATTAGGGAGAAGTCGGGAATATAGTTGGTTCCCGGAAGTGAAACTGCTTATAAATCATAAAGTTTAAAAAATATAAATGTATACAACATATGTAAGATACAATCAAATACTAAGTATAGAACAAAAAATCCCTTTTCAAAGCAAGTGTGTATATATGTAGAGTGCCGATAAGCGGATTGGTAAATGTATAAGTCCTATTGAAATATTTCGCTATATTTTTTAGAAGAATATTTTCTTTTCATGATAGTAAATTATATTTATTTTATAATTCATAAAAATTTTATAATAAATTAAGGAGGAGATTTTTGAAGATTGACGTGGCACAGTGGCACAGCATTTTGATGTGTAGTGAATTCTTTGCAGGAACGACTTTGGTTTTTTGACGAAAAAGTTGAGAATGAAAAGTTTGAAGAAGGTTCCCTCTGATTATCCTACTTGGTGAAAAGTTATGTTTTATTGGATAAAAGTGTGGAGACACTGCTTTTTTAATAGAATCACGGTACTTATCTAAGGTAACAGAACCGAGACCCATATATTATTTTTACTACTTTCTTATCATTATTTAAAGAATATAACTTGATCAATAGAAAACTTATTTCATCAAGTTAAAGTACTAATATACGATAAGGGACGGAATAGTGCTGTTTTATTACAAGGTTTTACGTAACAGCTCAATTTATATATATATATATATATATATATATATATATATATATATATATATATATATATATATATATATATATATATATATATATATATATATATATATATATATATATATATATATATATATATATATATATATATATATATATATATATATATATATATATATATATATATATTGTTAGAAATCAGAAGTAGATGTATTTAAAAAACTAATATTTATCTCTTAAAAAGTAATTTTAACAATAAATTAACTAAATAGAAGGAACAACATCTTATTAATTAAACGACATAACTAAATTACACGACCGGTGTGCACAATACGAACGCTACAAGCTAAGTGGCGTGATGCTTTATAAAGAGAGATACCTGTAATAATGAGGGTAGTAGCTGATTGCTTAAACAAGTATTAGTGGGGGTAGTAGCTGATTGCTTATACGGCCTCTCCTGACATAGTGTCGTCCTCGACACGAGCCTCTTTAGCGGCCGGCACTTGGTCCAGCGCCATCTTCTTCGACGTCTTCGTCCAACAAGGTCAGCGAAAGACCGACCTTAAGCTGGGTTACCAGATCGCTGTGACCAGCGACGCAAACAACTTCGGTGTCTGGGTTTTCATTCAAAGAAAACATCGGGAGACATGTCCTCGAAGGTGATGTTCTCTCCAGTGACATGTGTTTGTTATTATGCTCACCTGTAAATCAGTTACGGTTATTGAAACTTAGTTTAGCCTAAGAGGCACATTCAACCTTACAGACATCATCATTCAATCAATTCAAACTTCATCTATCATACACTCATGGAAATCGTGCATTCTATCACCCTTTAAATAATAACAGAGACGTCTCTTAAAATAAAAAGCTTAGCCTAAGCGCTTTCCTTAACGGTAGTAGACTCCTTGCAAGCCGCATCTCTTGCCCACCACCTGTGGAACTAAAACTAGAACGCCAAGGTAATATACCTGAAGTTCCGTGAACGCCAAGACAGTATGTCTGTAGTTCAATGAACGCCAAGACAATACGTCTGAAGTTCGACGAACGCCAGGGCCAATTGCCCGAAGTTCGACAATAAAACGCCAAGGCTTTTCGCCTGAAGTTCTTAATTAGACGCCAAGGCCTGGAGCCTGAAGTCACAATATTTAACGCCAAGACAGTATGTCTGTAGTTCAATGAACGCCAAGACAATACGTCTGAAGTTCGACGAACGCCAGGGCCAATTGCCCGAAGTTCGACAATAAAACGCCAAGGCTTTTCGCCTGAAGTTCTTAATTAGACGCCAAGGCCTGGAGCCTGAAGTCACAATATTTAACGCCAAGACAGTATGTCTGTAGTTCAATGAACGCCAAGACAATACGTCTGAAGTTCGACGAACGCCAGGGCCAATTGCCCGAAGTTCGACAATAAAACGCCAAGGCTTTTCGCCTGAAGTTCTTAATTAGACGCCAAGGCCTGGAGCCTGAAGTCACAATATTTAACGCCAAGACAGTATGTCTGTAGTTCAATGAACGCCAAGACAATACGTCTGAAGTTCGACGAACGCCAGGGCCAATTGCCCGAAGTTCGACAATAAAACGCCAAGGCTTTACGCCTGAAGTTCTTAATTAGACGCCAAGGCCTGGAGCCTGAAGTCACAATACTCAACGCCAAGACAGTATGTCTGTAGTTCAATGAACGCCAAGACAATACGTCTGAAGTTGGGAAATAGACGACAAGGCCTTGGGCCTTAAGTCTCAACACTGAACGCCGAGGCCAAGCAGGCCTGTAGTTCTTATATCAAACACTCGTTTATACCCTCAAAGAAGGCTGCACATGACTCGGGACATCAATCACCATGCCAAGGCATGTATTGTGCCGCTACTTGTGTGGTCTTACCGTAGCTACCACTGAGTTATTTTAGGTCATAACGTCCGTTCAATGGAGCTGTCATAACTCGGTAAGGGCTACGTATTCCTGGGTCGCATTTTTCAGTGGACTGTGAGTACTTAATGTCAAAGAACACTTCGTCAAGTTCGTACTTGCAAGGCTAGCGTTGCAATCGGTGAATTTACGAGAGCTTCGACTATATGTGGGCTCGGCCGTACCTGACCCTGACTTCCACTTGCCCAAGATATTCAACCTCTATGGTACAAGCACTTACGTACATTTATAGAGAACCCAGCCGTAGTAAGCGTTTGCAGGACGTCTCTTATAAGGGAGATACCCTCAAAGACGGTGAAGCTCATGATGAGCACGTCATCAACGTAAACCAGAACCTAACCTGCTTTTATAAAGCGTTGAAGAGTTTTCGGTCCGAACCATCCTTTTTCTTAACGAGTATGACCGGACTCGCGTACTCTGAGTTTGAATCCCTGATAATTCCTTTTTCTAAAAGATCGTCAATAATTTTGCGAACCCGGAGCTTTTCATCGTAGGAAAGCTTATAGGGTCGGTAAACCACCGGGGTTGTATCTGATAATTGAATATTCATTTCACCGGTGTTAACAGTGGTAGTAGCTGTACCGGTAATAAAAAACTCAGAGAACTCGTTCATTGTTTTAAGCAACGATTCATAACTATCTCCCTTAAGGGGCGTGTTTACCTCAAGACAGTGCGTCGCGTTAATATGAATCGGGGAATCAGTGGACCTAGTCAAATATTGATTATCCTTAGTGCGAATATACACGATACCGTCGCGATTCAGTAAGTCCGTTCCTACAACACTAAACTCGAGTACTCAATACTAACTCGACTCGATAATTTGACTAAACTCGAGAGTAAAGGTCACGTAAGCTTTGACTAATATTTCTTTGTCGCTTATACCCTTTAAAACACAATGGGAAGACTTTAGTTAGCAGGCAAGGTAACTCAGAATATCCGATGAAATGAGCGACACGTTAAAAGCACCACTATCAATAACAGCGTCCATAGGAATGCCATCCACCACAACAGCAACAACATTTGCACCTGCGCTACTAGAATTATTCTCTGTACAAAGGTTAATATTTCTCTCGTTTCGCGGTTGAGAACGATTTTTTTCAAAACAATTTTCTTCCCCGTGACCTGGCTTTTTGCAAAAAGCACAAGTAATACTGTTCGTGTAGCTAGAGGAAGGTATTTTATTATTTACTTTCGGGTTTGAGCGACAATAACGAGTGATATGTCCTTTACGACCACACGAGAAACACTTTTGTTCGTTGCGATTCGGTTGATTAAAATTTTTATTTAATAGGTAATGAAATGTGGGTACCAGTTTTTACACGACTCGGTTTGGTATAGATTGATAAAAACGAAACTATTGTTTCTGGATTCAAAACGGCGTTAGCCGCGGTAGCTCCTATTTGAGGGTTATCAATACCACGGATCACTATTAAAGTTATTACGCTCGTCACTTAAACCATTAACTATTCGTAAACGTAAAAGGGTGCGTCGTGCATATTCCGCATATGTAACGTACCTATCGGATGTGGTATTCATGGTTTCAAAAAGTATGTTGGCGTAATCTAACTTGCGCGGACGCAGTGATTAGAATTCGCGTTTGAAATTTGTCCATGTGCGATCTGTCGTAACCCACTCGTTTAGCCAAATTTGTGCGTCACCCTTGAGACACGAACAATACGCGATAAGCACTCAGAATCAGTTGAACCATTAGTCACTTGAGCGCGATCAACCTCTTCGCACCATGAGTCTATATTATGAATAGAAGGATCAAAGTTTGATACGAAATAATTGTGTGACCTAATTAATTGCAATGATTTAATAGCTACCAGGGCCCTAGTTGAGCCGGGCATATCAATATCTAAATAAATTGTTTGTGCTGTAAATGCCTGAGTATTCGATAAATGTTTTGTAGTTCGTGTGTCATGGGTACTCACCCGAGCTTCCGGCGTGCAGCATCTAGACACGTTTGATTGTGATGTGTTCAACTCGCCTTCAGTTGTATTACACGTGGAACTGGGATTACAACGCGCTGTTGTTTTTTTTTCTATCGGTGTTAAACGGTTCATAATCGAATTCAGTGTATTCTGAATAGACACATTCGTGGTATTTTGCATACGCGGAGACCAAGACCTATTATGGTGGTAACGATGGCGTACACGATTACGACGCGACGTATTACGAGATCAGGCATGACTTATACTTCGTACTCTGCTACGGGAACGGCGGTTATGGTTTGACACATTAGAATAGCTACGCGAGCGATATCGCGATCTACCACTCGTACGACTGCGAGAACGATGTCGCGACCTACGCTCGTTATGGCTAGATCTGCCAGCCAGGTCAAAATAAACACGAAAACTAAAAAAAAAATGTTAACGAGACTTTGTTCCTCCTTTTTGTGGGCGAAAAGTAATTTATCCCACTTCTGATGTTAGAAATCAGAAGTAGATGTATTTAAAAAACTATTATTTATCTCTTAAAAAGTAATTTTAACAATAAATTAACTAAATAGAAGGAACAACATCTTATTAGGGTAGTAGCTGATTGCTTAAACAAGTATTAGTGGGGGTAGTAGCCGATTGCTTATAATATATATATATATATATATATATATATATATATATATATATATATATATATATATATATATATATATATATATATATTTATATATAATATTGTTAAGACACTCTTACTAAGACGTTCTGAACATACCGCGGAAATGAAGTTATTACGTATTGAGTAGCAGTAAAAAAAGCCACGCTTTCCAATGTCATCAAAGAGAAGAAACATAAACATTAAATATTTAATTTAAAATATTTTTTTATTTCCGATCTTCGAGTGGTAATCAAACCCCCATCTGTCACATATACATTCACGCGCTTGAGCCGCTGCGCTACGACAGGCCTCTTTATTACAAAAAAATGATAACAATATATAATAATATATATTGTCGTGGCGTAGCGGTACATTTTCGATTCCCATTTAAAGAAAAGAAATATTTAATATTTTCAATTTAAATACTTAATGTTTACATTTCTTCGCTCTGGTACAAGACAAAACGTGGCGTTGAGTTGCGCCACTCGTGGCGTGGATAGTGGAACAGTGCTGTTGTACGTTATTAAAGTTGAGATATTAGATTTTTATATTTTTAATAAGTAAAATTATGCTTGTGAAAAATGAATATACATATGTATTGTTTAATACATTGTTACATGCATTTGATGCATGTCGTGGCGCAGCGGCTCAAGCGTGTGACTGTAACCAATGGGCTGTGGGTTCGATCCCCAGTCGAGGATATGAAATATTTAATATTTTCAATTTAAATATTTAATGTTTTCGTTTCTTCGCTCTAGTAGAAGGCCAAATGCGGCGTTGAGTTCCGCCACTCAACACGCTATGCTTCAAAATTCGGCGAAAAGCGAGGAATGGAAGTGGAACGAAGTGTCTTAACACTAGGTTCCCAAGTTCCCTCTGCCTACCCTGATGTGTGCGGGATACAGAGTGAAGCTGAGTCTATACAAAAGCAACCTAAGAACAAAAAACTACTATACTGTTAAACGCATGTAATTTAGATTTAAAATTGAACTTGCAAGTTCCGCTTGGTCAAAACAAACATAATGCACCGTTGTGAACTAAATGGAAAAACTTTTGATATTTCAACTTTACTATAGAGCTCGCTATTTATTGGAATTACTTTTAATCGATAGTTTCTTGGAGTTTATTGTTCAAAAATTCATATAATTTTATAGAAATAGTTTAGCCGTGTGATCCCGGCCTAGAATAGGATCACCCTGGTACTGATGGTGTCGTAAGAGGCGACTAAAGTGCGTGTGGTAGAGTCACGTTGCCAGCAATGGCAACACGCACGGGCAGTCTCGACCGAATTGTTACCACCCCCGGCATTTAAGACCGGCGTTAAGTAGTGGCTTTGGCCACTGCGTTTCGCATTAGGTAATGCCGGGCCCCGGTGCCCATCCACATTAAAAGACGGCAACGCTCCTGTAGCTCCTCTGGAGTTACTCGGGGCCGTGGGCGACAGTGATCACTTACCATCAGGTGACCCGTACGCTCGTTTGCCGTCTTGCCCATAAAAAAAAAGATAAAAATATAGGACTAATGTAGCTTATTGGTGAAAATATCTGAATGTAAAATGAGTTTACATCGGCGTCGGAAGACGTAAGAAAGAATTATATTCGTAATAAGATCTTTGATATCCCCGATTTTTACACATTTTTTATCAAACTATTTTAACCTAGCCATCCGCGTGGTCACCAGTAACCTCGGACTATTACAATTAACTCAGTCAAAATAGTGTCATTAAAAACGTTCAAGAAATCACTAACTTAAATTGCTGCACTAAAATTAAACGGAAAGTGAAAAACGGAGGGTCTATTATGTTCTCTTTTCTCACTCAGCTAAATAGGTAATACAATGATAACCTTAAAAATATAGGTATATTTATTTTTAATACTAAATTTCCTCGAATTCCTCTGTCTACCCCGCCATGTACCAGATATAGGGAGAAGAAAATGATATATGAAGATATAGAATGAACATAGAAACTGAACAAAATATTAGAAAGAATATTAAATGACTCTTCACTTTGCTCAGCTTTTCTCCTGTCAGCTGATTTCGAGCGAAGAGGTACAATATTAATAATAAAAACAAAATTTTTTATTCAAAACAAAAAATACATGTTGAATTGAGGTCTATCGTGGCGCAGCGGCACAAGCGTGTGACTGTAACCGACAGGTTCTGGGTTCGATCCCCAGTCGAGGAAATGAAATATTTCATATTTTCAATTTAAATATTTAATATTTCATTTCTTCGCTCTGGTAATAAGGCAAAGCGCGGCGTTGAGTTCCGCATAAAACTAACGCTGGTGCTGGCGCTGGTGATGCATAAAAATAGGAGTACCCAAGGAAACGTGTACGTTAAGCCTACACCTGAGGGCCTACATCCTACGGACCATATGCGCCTGAACTTCATTAAAGCACTGTATTGGGCCGAACTTCAGGCCATATGTGACGGAGCGAGGTCGGCCTTCAGTCGTAGCAAGCTGTTGTTAACGATACCCTATTGCAACGAACAAAATGAAAAAATGAAGACCATTTTCAACCCTGAATAAGAAATTCCGGGTATACTTGAAAATAGGGATCGCAAATCTTCGGGTAAACAAATGCAGAATCTTCACAATTTGGCAGCATCTGTAAGAAACAACACATATATTAGGAAATAGAAATAAAATAGTAAAAGAAAGTAAAAAAGGTTTAAAGAAGTATATTAGAGGGAACGAGAATCGGACAAGATATATATTATGAATTATTCTAGAAAATCAATAAAAAAATTCAATTAAAGAAAATTCAAGACATTATAGAAAACATACAAAGTATAGCAAAAATATAGCATTCAACAGTACTGTCAAATAAAAACAATATAAAATGGAAATAAAAACATAAACTCACGAAGAAAAGGTTTCTGATTACGTCAGAGGTTGCTAGTATTAAAAAAAAAAAAAAAAAAAAAAAAAAAAAAAAAAAAAAAAAAAAAAAAAACAAAAAGAAGAGTGTGACTGTAAACGATAAGATGTGAGTTCGATCCCCACTCGAGGAAATGAAATATTAAATATTTTCACAATAAATATTTAATGTTTTCATTTTTTTGCTCAGGTAACAAGGCAAAGCGCGGTGTTGAGTTCTGCCGCTCAACCCACAATGCCTCTACTTTGTCGGAAAGTGGGTAACGGAAGTGGAACGGAGTGTCTTTACACTAGGTTCCCAAGTTCCCTCTGCCTACCCCGCCATGTGCGGGATACAGCGTGAAGCTGAAAGCAATATAACTTATATAACCTGATTCACATGGTTATAGGGACGATTAAATTTTAACAAATATTCATAGGTACGCCTTATATTATATGTAGTATACTTTAACTAATATACGTTAAATCCAACTGAGTATAAGATAACGCTAATTAAACCAATACCAATACTCAAATTCGGCGGAAAGTGGGGAACGGAAGTGGAACGGAGTGTCTTTACACTAGGTTCCCGGGTTCCCTCTGCCTACCCTGCCTCGTGCGGGATACAGCGTGAAGCTGAGTAAGAGTTAACCAATACCCTAAAACAAAATCTTATTAGTTAGTACTTTAGAGTAACAATTAAAATTTCTCAGTCACGTCACAGTCGCGAACAGATGTAACCGCATAACATTCGGACGTGTACAGCGTGTGTAATGGGTTTTGTATCACAAGTTTATATTAAATATTACTGTGTCCATTATAATTATTGTTTTGGTATTTTCAGCTTGACGATGTATCCTACACAAGGCGGGGTAGACAGAGGGAACTTGGGAACCTAGTGTAAGGATACTTCGTCCCGATTCCCACTTTTCGCCGAATTGGAGGCACTGCGTTCTAAGTGGCGGAACTCAACGCTGCACTTTGTCTTGTTATCAGAACTAAGAAATGTAATAATGAATACTGAAATTGAAAATGTAAAATATTTTATTTCCTCGAGTGGGGGTGGATCCCACAACCTTTCGCGTTTACGGACACGCTTTTGGCCCTTGCCTTGCCCAACTCGGTGTAGTGAAATATTTAATACTTTCAATTTAAATATTTAATATCTTCATTTATTCGTTCTGGTAACACTACTCAACACACACTGCCTCAAATTCGGGGATAAATGGGAAACGGAGTAGAATATCTTAACTTTAGGTTCCCAAGTTCCTTCTGCTACCCTGCCATGTGCGGGATACAGCGTGAAGCTGAATAAGTAATTATTTTCTGATTCGTTATTTTGAAATAAAGAGCTGTTACATGGCCCGTAATTTATTTTCTATAGAAAAAAATCTATTTCAACAAAGAGTTTCTGAAATTAGCATATTCTACTATACAAATTCATCACTTTTATAATATTACTTTGGCTAACGACCACATTTTCCAACGAAACATAGCTAATTTGGGTTATATTTTGACACAGAAACGTTTAAATGTTAGTTATTAAGTATAACTTGTAGTTTGTAGCTATCGCGTGAGCGTTACATTGGGTGGGCCAAATGTTGGCAATTTACATTATCTTTTAGGATACTAGGGTGAAGAGGTTTTAGTGCGCGTGGAGGGTGACATTAACATCGTATAATAGGATACGCTTACAAATTTAACTGTATTATACTTTATTTCAATTTCCATGTATCTAACAAAATTTTAAGTATCTATGAAATATAACGGTTATAAGTAAATAAATGTGTTCTTTTTTACTAAATTTATCTAAGAAAACAATAGTGTTTTAAATTTAATTTATTTAATTCTTCCACTTTGTAAGGAAATGTTTGAAAATAAAACAATACTAAGCATTTTGCGACTACAATTAGAGTTAAATCTCTAAGCAAGTTGGTTCATACTTTAAAATACATTAACGAACATTTTTTATCTTTGGTAAGAAATAATAATATGTGAGATACTATATATCGTTATTCGCAAATAATTATTAAAAAAAATATATATTTTACTGTAATAAGAGTGAGAGCTATGATACATGATGACATTCTAAAAGTTTTAGAAAATTATTATTGTAGATAGATTAGATGAAATAGTTAAACGTAATCCTTACTTGATAAGTTTAATATCGAATACAGTACAATAAAAAAAACTATTTCTATCAGTACTTTCTGGGATTTGCCCGTACAAACAAACGAAATCTTTAGCAATAGAATCCAAAAATATAGTAGAAGAGATAAAAAAAGCATTTTTTAAAAAATTCACAGAAATTTAAAAAGAATTCACAAGAAAAATACACTTTCTAATATTAATACTAAAAGAAGCGAGTAAATATGTCTGGCTCGGAACTCAATAACGTGAGTGCACACGACGACCATCAGTTTGTGACTGTGAGTGACGCGCACGTGACCTGATTTTCATATGCTCCAGCAGTTTAAGAAAGTCTAGCTCTTTAAGAATATCTGGGAAACTGTTTCTTTTTTGTTGTAAAAAAATATGTAGCTTCACTTTAGGCCTGTCGTGGTGCAACGGCGCAAATGTGTGATTGTAAACGACGGGTTCGATGCCCACTCGACGAAGTGATACATTTAATATTTTAAAATTAAATATTAATCATTTTCATATGTTTGTTCTGGTAACAAGGCATAGCGCGTCTTTGAGTTCCATCACTTGACACGCAATACCTAAAACTCGGTGAAAAGTCGGGAAGGGAATGGAATGTCTTAACTCTAGGTTCCTAAGTTCCCTCTGTTTACCTTGCCATGTGTGGCATACGGCGTGAAGGTGAGAGTAAGAGAGAGCACTGCATTCTATATTTTTAAACTAAATATTAATATTTTTCATATGTTTGCTGTGCTAACAAGGCAAATCGCGGCTCTAAGTTCCGCAAGTCAATACGCAATCCCTAAAGTTCGACGAAAAGTGGGTAAACGACGAAAAGGGAAGGAAACGGAATGTCTTAACAGGGTTCCAATGTTCCTTTTGCGTACCTTGCCACGTGCTGAATACAGCGTGATGCTGAGAGTGAGAGACAGAGCACTCTATATTTTACATATATCAAGATAGGCAGAAGACTCTTAATGTTAAAACACTTCGTTCCAAATTTTCTAAATAGTGCTTGTTGAGTGACGAATCTCTACGACGTAAAACACGTCTTGTTATTAGGGATTTAAAAGGATATAAAAATAATTCATTTCCCCAAGCTGGAATAAAACCCAAACTCATTGTTTTCACAATCGATTTTTATTATTTTGAACATTATTTTTCTTATGTTCAGCTAGAAATACATGTATATAGATGATAGATTTTATGTGACGCTTGCAAAGATGATAATTTCAAGCCAAACAAGATGAAATATATGAAAAACTACATAAGCTGATTTTTTTTTATTTAAATTGAAATATTTATATAATATATAAATATTTCAAATAAAAATATTAAAATATGTATTTTTATAACTTATTTACCTATATATTGTTAATATTATAAATAAGTTATGAAAAGCGTTAAGAATTTCAACACAGCCAGCCTGATAAGATCGTATGGCTTCGTGTGTCGGGGCAGGTAGGTGCGAGTTCAAATCCAAAAAAAATTACACGTTTATATGAAACTTCGAAAAAAAAATGCTTATTGTATATAGTTTTTAAGCTAGACCATATGTAAGTATATTTTAAATCCAATCAATATGTAATATTTTATTATTTTATTTTTAATGTTTTCATTTTTTCACTCTGGCGACAAGGCCAAGCGCGGCGTTGAGTCCCGCCATTAAACACGCAACGTCTTAAATTCAGCGCCTTTTTCCGCTGAATTTAAGGACGAAAGTGAAACGCAGTGTCTTAACAGTAGGTACTCAAGCTCCCTCTGCCTACCTTGCCATCTGCGGTATACATCGTGAAGCTGAGTATTATTACCTTTCATACAAAAAGGAAACACAATTCAGCAAAGCGTCCATCAAAACACAAAAAGAGCTTGATTTTTAAAAAGAACAATCGCAAAGTTCTTTAACAAATTAAGTAATCCCATTAAAAACAAATGGTGGGTTGGTTAAAACAATTAGAACGGCAAGATCAATCTAATTTGTACGGGAAATTTTATTAAGTAGAATTTACAAAGGGTTCCTTCGGGCTATTTATTCGTGCCACGTACGTGGCCCACACAAATCTACAGCGGCGTTTCAGATTAAAATTCGGTATGCGAGGCATTGTTCATTGTCTATACAAATATTCTCTAATTATGTCCGAATGTTGTTACTTTTATATAGCGTAAGTGATAAGCCGGTAGCTGTTTTAGTGTTCCCATTTATAATATAAGAATAATTTTGAGGGGCAAGGGTGCTGTAAACACTGGATGTGGCTACGATTCCCACTGGGTGCAAATGAATATCTATTACTATAAATTATTCGCGCTGATGACGAGACAAGGCGCGGCGTTAGGTTACGCCTTTACATACCTTAATTTCGGCAAAATGTGACAAACGGAACGGAAGGTCTTAAAACTGGAAATCCGAGCCCCCTCTTTACACCCTCCGATGATATTGTGAGAAAGAAGTGACTTGACACTTAGTTTACTCTGCCTATTTTGCTATATGATGGATATTATTATGTAAATAGCTATTAGAAAAATTCCTTAGGCCTGTTGTGGCGCAGTGGCACAAGCGTGTGACTGTAACCGACAGGTTCTGGGTTCGATCCCCAGTAGAGGAAATGAAATATTTAATATTTTCAATTTAAATATTTCCCTCTGTCTACCCTGCTTCGTGCGGGATACAGCGTGAAGCTAAAAGTTAAAAAAAAAAGATAATTTGTCATCAAAAATAATGATTATACCGCTATTACTTATAGCTTGTATTGAAAATATTTAACCGAATACTCTATATATGTATAATAGAGATAAAAACTGCAGATGTCATAACAAAATTATTAGTAAATGCTATGAGGGGAAGATAGATAAATAATAATTTTATAATGAAAGTTATATGCAGAATAGAATGGTTCAATGGTTTGCATTGCAAAAGATATGGGATTATTTATAGTTGTAACATTAGATTATTTATATGAATTTCATATATTTTTATAGAATTAATAAAGTTTCACTTCCATTCCCCACTTTCCGCCGAATTTGGGGCATTGCGTGTTGAGTGGCGGAACTTAACGCCGCACTTTGCCTTATTTATTACAAAAAAGACAAAAATATAAAAAATCAAATCATTTGATGCGCACATGCAACCCTACTGAGTAGGCGGAAGCAAACTGGGAAAATAATGTTGAGAAACTTCGCTTACATTAGAACATTTCTATTGCCAAATTTTCCTTAAATCTTAAAGATATTGCGTGTTGATTTATGGATCTTAACGCTGCGCTTTACATAGTAACCACACTGAGGAAATTGCAATGAAAATATTAAATATTTAATTTCATTGACTTGGAATCCGATAATAAGTAATAATTAATATTTTACAAGAATGAATAGTATTTGTTATTATTTTCGAGAGAGAACCGAACCCCAAAAAGATCGTGAAGCTCTTCTTTTACTTCTATATATTTATTTTTTGATTTCTCTTCTTGAACAAATGAAAAACAATAAATCAAAAAAGGAACAAAAAACATTACATACACCATGTAAAGCCAAAGCGAAAAACCATTAATTAGAAATTGAAACACTTCGCGTACAGCTACATCGTTTATAAAAGCTAACTGTAAAGGATGATTGTTCCTTTTAATTGCTTTCAACTAAAAGAAGTTAACTGAGTTAAGTTTATATAAGCCCGGTAGTGGCGCAATGACTTAATGAATGACTTTAAACGTGACAGGTTGTAGGTTCAATCCCCACTCGAGGAAATAAAATATTTAATATTTTTAATTTAAATATTCAACGTGTTTATTTTTTCGCTGTGGGGAAAAGGCAAAGCGCGGCGTTGAGTTCCACAAATCAACACGCAATGCCGCAAATTCTGCAGAAAGTGAGATTTGAAACGAAGTCTCAGGGGTGAACTATGTTTCCCACATCGACCCTGCTATATGAAGCATACAGCGTGAAGCTAAGAAGAAGAAGAGTAAATAGAACAGTTATACTGTAGTACAAATTCTCAGTAACTGAGTTTAATTTTTGTTTATAATAATTAATACTATCAAGACTGATATTATTCGCTGAAGAGTTTGAGGTCTATCGTGCAGCAGTAGCATAATCGTGACATTGTAAACGAGACGTACGATTGTACGTACGATTTCTTCCAGGGAAAATGAAACGTTTAGTAAAATATGAGGTTGATTAGCGCCACTTTCCCACCAACTTTCCGCTAAACTTTCGGGGCATTCAGCGGAAAGTGGGAAATCAAAGGGTCTTCATGAGAATGGAGTGTCGTTATACTAAACAAGAGTGTTAAATTATTCAAGAAATGTACTAAAATTAATAGTTATAGTTAAATGTTGTAATTTAAAAATTGTTTTTGTGTTAGAAATTTGGTTTATCGAAGAATGTTGAATAAAATATCCTTTTTATACAACCCCTAGCAGGTACCTACAGTTACCTAAGATATAATACAGATATTTTATACCATTGTTATTCCTTTTCATTTGACCACAGGATCGAAGCCAGCACAAAATTTAGTTTTTATCGCAAAATCATTTCATTTAGGAAGCATAAAAATAATTGTCGCACATAACACTTGGGCCCTTATCACTGAAACGCACGCCCGAAATCAAATAAAAAAATGTTACACAAGGGAAGTCAACAAAGCACAAAATTAGTTTTATCCGAAAAATAGGAGGGAGAATGAAACGAAATGCGATAGAATTGCCGAGCTATTTGCGGTATTGTTGTACGATATGATGCCATTTTGGGTACTTCACTCATTCTATACGAGGATAACGATTTACGTATTTGGCAAAATTGAGTTTTTTCTTTTACATTACGCTATATTGATGTAGAGATGAAGATACTTAACTGTGTTGGTTCGATTCTCACTCGAGGAAATAAAATATTAATTTCTTCGCTCTGGTATCAAGGTGAAAAAGCGCGGCGTTGAGTTCTTCCAGTGAACACACTGCCTCATATTCGTCGGTAAGTAGGAAATGGAACAGAGTGTCTTTACACTTAGGTTTTCACGTGCGTGTAGCTCTGAAAAAAACACTATGTTATGGAGCTATATTGGAAGAAAATATGTAGGTTTGTCTGTAATTGGCTTTTCAGCAATATAGCAACGTTATGTAGCCCCCCTACAACCCCCTAACTTCCAGGAAATCGCTGGCTGAATGTCGTGATGCAGGACATGAGAGCTAATGGACAGATAGTAGGATGAATCGGAAGCCAGATTCTGGCAGCAAATTTGAAATACAGGTATTGAAATTTATAACATTTCTCATAGTTACATTGCTATATTGCTTGCATATATTGCACCATTAATTGCATAGTGTAGGCACTACAGTTACTAAGATCACATGACGTAGACCATGTGTAGTTCGTAAATCCTGGAGAATTCGGCAGAAAGCGGGGATCGAATATATCTGTTATATATGTGACTATCTTATAATTTTTTATAGTTTTAAATTTTTTTCTAAGCAAATATATTTTCTATTAACGTGAAAACACATTTCATGTCGTTCCGTCCTTCTGCTTTAAATGAATGGTAACATATCATTGATACATTAACATATATGTTAATGGAGGGATGCTTGGGATTAATATATAAAGTACATTAGTTACGTTACGTTATATAAGTAATGTAGTAAAAAAATAAAACGGTACGAAAGCTTTAAAATATATTATTAAAAACCCGCTGGCGAAATGACCACCTGAAACCGTTTACCCTTGTCTTCCCTAATTTAATCTTATGAAATAATAAAAAAATAAACCAAACCAACCCAAACAAAAGCCGTCGTGGCGTGAATACTTGGTTAGCGTCAATTATAAATGCTATAATAGTACATTCGAACTGAATTTGACGGAATAATTACATTTAAAACATAATTAAATCTAGGCCTGTCGTGGCGCAGCGGCACAAGCGTGTGACTGTAACCGACAGGTTCTGGGTTCGATCCCCAGTCGAGGAAATGAAATATTTAATATTTTCAATTTAAATATTTAATGTTTTATTTCTTCGCTCTGATAATAAGGCAAAGCGCGGCGTTGAGTTCCGACACTCAACACGCAATGCCTCAAATTCGGCGGAAAGTGGGGAACGGAAGTGGAACGGAGTGTCTTAACACTAGGTTTCCGGGTTCCCTCTGCCTACCCTGCCTCGTGCGGGATGCAGCGTGAAGCTGAAAAAAAATAATATGATTTACGCGATATTTTAACTGAATTAATCACGTATAATTAGTATTATAGGTTTTTGGAAACCGGAAGTTTTGATGCTGTTTTGAGCTGACCGCACCTTGCCCTCTAGTGTTGTAGATTTGAGATTTCAAATTTTATTCAAGGTCGAAAGATTTAAGACTTTTAAAATCTTAAAGTTTATTTTTGTGTCCAACCATAACACAAACAACTGCAAAGTGTTCGTAACGTTGGGTTTCCAAAAAAATATAAATTATTCTTATAATGAAGCTGTAATTCATCAGTGTCTGTTCAAGGAATATATATTCATACAATACCTATTATAAAGGACGTTTATTAATATAATAGTGAGTTTTTAAATATGTTTAAACTAAGCTCAATGGGACAATTGGACAATTTGCAATAGTCCGTTGAAAACAAATGTAAAATGTACCAAACTAAATATATATGAATAATTCGGCTTAAGACTTTCATACATTTTTTTTAAAAAATCGCAATAGTTTTATTAGTTTTATTTAGTCACATTAGTCATTAAATCTTTTTTGTTACATTAGTCATTAAATCTTTTTAATTATATTTAAATAATATATATAGCAAATTAAAATTCCTTTCTTCCTCCTTTTAAATTTCCTCGTCGAAGCTAAAAAAGACTAAATAAAGTTACATTAACGGAAATACATAAAAGACATTCAATCCTCGTGTCATTTCAACTTGACGTTCCGTTAATACCACAATCACAACGTGCAAAGGCTTGGAGTATTCAATAAGGGCCTATTTGTAATTTTATTATAAACTTTTTTTTTATTATTTTTACAATTTTTTGTGTTATTCCATACTTAGGTCAGAAAAATATTTGTTTAGAAAACGTATAAAAGATTTAACTTAGCTGGATTTGAACAGGCACTTCTTGGAAGCCGTCAAAACGCTTTGACCACCAAGCGATACATACTTGTAGCTTCACACTGTATCCAACACATGGTAAGACAATCCGTACCGTTTCCCAATTTTACCGAAATTAAGTACGTGGTGAGTGGGTGGAACTCAATGCCGCGTTTTACCTTGTTTTACCTTGTACTACTTTTAAAAACGTTTAAAAATTCAAAATATACGTCTTTTTCTCCTGAATGTAGATTAACATTTTAAAAAAAGAAAAAAAAATATATAAAAGCATTCTCCTCTGTTGCTAAATTAGCGACAACTTTGAAAAAATCTCCCTACAGATATGCTAACAATATAAATAAGTTGTAACAAGCGTATAAGAATTTCGATGTAGCTTGATGACAACGTATTGCTTAGTAGGTCAGAGTGCTTGGACGTTTTCTAAGAGGCGCAGGATCGAATCCTTCTACTGTTCAATATATATAAGTTTTTAAAATTAGACATATTCTTGCCTTAGTGTGGAATAACACTTTGAAATTAGCATAAAATGAATATTTCTTTATTAGGTATTTTTGTATATACACTTTCTACAAAATCTATAAATACACTACCTACGCTGGTTTCAAACACTTCTAAGACCTGATATCCTATTTTTCAAGAAACACGAGAATTAAAGCGTGTTTGCGCCGGCGTTCGATCACACTATTCCATTAGGGTTCCTTTAGTCACAATCTCGAGTCGACTGCAAGGGGTAAAGAAGCTCGGCAAATAAACTACTTGAAGCTTTTGGCAAGACCGAGATCGATTGGTATATCGAATAGGTTACTTTAGTGTTTATAAAGTATTTTCGCTAAGAATTTTATTTGAGTCAATTTAATTTATTGGTTAAGTTTCAAAATGGGAGATGTAGTTCTAGTTCTGTTTACTTATTTTCTTGTACGAAATTTGAAAAATTGTTAATTTCGATTGCAGTTGAGTTATGCTTGTGATTACTCAGCTTCACGCTGTATCCCGCACGAGGCAGGGTAGGCAGAGGGAACACGGGAACCTAATGCTAAGACACTCCGTTCCACCTCCGTTCTCCACTTTCCGCCGAATTTGAGGCATTACATGTTGAGTGGCGGAACTGAACGCCGCAATTATATAAATATGCTTGTGATTAATACTAATATTATAAAATATAATGCTTCTTATCTACTAGGAATAAATTTACAAATTATTTGGGATAATTTGGGTTTTCACGATTCCTTATAAAGTGTTTAATATATTTATTTTCTCCCTATACGGCGAGGCGTTGAAGGTTCCACCAATCAACACGCAATATCTCAGGAGTTCGAGAACATTGGTGTACGAAAATGTCTGAATAGAGTGCAGAGTGTCTTATCATAACGTTTCCAGGTTTCACCTGCCTAAACTCCTGTATATGGAATGCAGTGTTAAGCTAAAAACAAGTATTTCTTGCATAATCTTTAAAAAAATATGTACCTGAAAACCGCGACCGTTTATCAATTATATTTAAGTACATATAGTGTATAATTTTTGAAGGCATGACAGGAAAAAATATTTATTTATGATTTTCAAATTTTATATTATTATATGTACATTTTATGATGAAAGATCATTACTGTATTACGAGTAAAATATCATGATGAAAACATCAATACACCTCACATGGCAGGGTAGGTCGAGGGAATTTGGGAAAAATATTTGTATGTTTTTTTTTTATGGATAAAGCTACAGGAGCGTTGCCGGCTTTTAAGATGAATGGGCATTAGGGCCCGGCGTTACCTAATGCAAAACGCAGTGGCTGAAGCCATTTCTAAACACCGGTTTTAAATGTCAGGTGTAGTAATAATCACCGGTCGAGTCTGCCCATGCGTGTTGTCATTGCTGACAACGTGACTCTTCCACACGTACTTTAGTCGCCTCTTACGACACCATTCACCCACCCACCAGTACCAGGGTGGTCCTATTCTAAGCCGGAATCACACGGCAATCTATTCCGGAATCATACGGCATGTTTATAATTCATTGAGTGTAGCAAATTTAAAAATGAATGTATAGAAAATCAACTGACAACATAATTAAAAATAAAAAAAAGTATTTAAAATAATAATAAATAGTAAATCTCTGAAACCTTACAATTAAAATTTAATTGAAAAATGTTAAATATTTCACTTTTTCTAGTGGGAATAGAACCCACAACATGTCGTTTTCAGTCACACGCTTATACCACTGCATCATAACAGGTCTCCTTATCATCTATGTTATTCCTAATAATTTATTTCATATTTGTACGATTGTAAAGAGTATTTAAAATTATGATTTAATTTAGTATCAAAAAAATGTTATAAGTTTCGAAATAAAAAACACTATATACATACTTACAAAATTGTGGGGCAGATTCTCAATGGGGACGACGTTGAGTACTCTGCTACCCAACAGTCAATGTCTCGAAAATTGAGCGAAAAAAAGGGGAACGGAATGTCTTAACATTAGGTTCCCTCCACTTACTTTAACATACATAACAATATTATGTAAAAAATAACGACACACTAAATTTACAGAAGCCTAAGTCTAGACAAAACGTTACTCCAGCCCAAACGAAAAAGCTAATGGAATATAAATCTGAAAACGAGATCTGCCAGGCACTTTGTCATAAAAACCCAACTTTATGTACGGCCCTTTAATAATAATGCTATAAAAATCATGAGACACAGTGAATAAAGTCCTTTGAATTTATATATTTTTTCCTTTATTTGGGATACAATATGGCCCCGTTTTATTATGAAAAGCATAAACCCTACCTAGAAGTTATGGGTAGAAATTTAATTAAGCTACCTATTAAGTTTCTTAAATTGATAATAAGGAGCGTTGTTTATATTTATAATGGTTTCTCTTTTATTATAAAAGCGTAGTGACTGTTCACTACTTTGCTTTACCGATTTCTAAGAAGAAGAGTTTGTAAAGAAATATTAGCTAATTCTATAAATATAATATATTATGTAATTAAATATATCAGGTAATTTATAAAAATCTCCCTACATAGATGTTAACTATTAAAATAAATTGTAACAATCGTATAAGAATTTCGACATGCGCTTGGACCGTTTCCACGAGACGCAGGTTCAAATCTCGCTACTTTCAAATATGTATACGTTAAACTTAAATTTTTAAAATTTTAAAACATAGTAAAAATATTTATACGTTTATCAAACAGAATATGTTTCTTTCCTAAATGTGGATTGATACAAATAAAGGTAGGTACTATTTACTATTATTTTTTAGTAGGTAGTAGTAGGTATAGGCACCTTGGGAACCTAGTGTTAAGATACTCCGTTTCACTTCCGTTCCGCACTTTCCGCCAAATATCAGGTATTGCGTGTTGAGCGGCGGGACTCAACGCCGCACTTTGCCTTGTTACAAGAGTGAAGACAGTGTAGATATTAAATATTTGTTTTTCTCGAGTGGGAATCGAATCCACAACTTGTGCGTTAACTATCATCAATGTAATATGTGTATAGCGAAATATGAAATACCTCGTATTTAAATACTTACTTACTTAACTTCACGCTGTATACCGCACGAGGCAGGGTAGGCCGAGGGAACCTAGTGTTAAGACACTCCGTTCCACTTCGGTTCCCCACTTTCCGCAGAGTTGAGTGGCGGAACTCAACGCCGCGCTGTTGCCTTATTACCAGAGCGAAGAAATGAAACATTAAATATTTCAAATTGAAAATATTAAATATTTCATTTCCTCGACCGGGGATCGAACCCAGAACCTGTCGTTTACAGTCACACGCTTGTGCCCCTGCGCCACGACAGGCCTCAAATATACAGGCGTATATAAATAATATACTAGATATCATTTACTTTTATTTACACATTTCCTTACTTTACGCTAGGTTCTGAAAGTCCATCTGCCTACTCTGTCAGGTGCAGGATACTGTGTGAAGCCGAAAAATACTACTACAATTATATCTAATTTCACATTTTTCTGTCCTTGATTTTTTTTTATTAACATCCATTCCATTACACAGTCAGTTAAAAACAAAATCTATGGACATTTCAACAAATAAAGATAGTATAATGATTTATCACTACGTTTTTCAACAAAAAAAAAACGAATTAACAACGGAGATATTAAAAAGATATTGTCATCCAAATACTATAGAGCTACCCCACTCGACTCGAGGCAAAGTAATAAAGAAGCTAAATTGGGCAAATTCTAATTTTGGATTCTGTCCCGGCGCGTCATAAAGACGTATACAGACGGTTCAAGTACTACTAAGTATTAAGCGTTTTATGAATTTTGCATAGTACACGGTTATTTGAGCAGATGTCGCCACTCGCACTGGCTTATTAAACTTTAGCCTCTCGTTAGCCTAGTGTGTTGTTTTGTTGTGTGGCAGTTCTGTGATTTTATATAGGTAGTGTTTGAAATATTCAATAGATGGATAAAAAAAAATGCCTCGTTACCATGGGCAGAAATATATGTAATATGAAATATTTCACTTCGTTAAGTGGGAATTCAATCCGTAGACAGGCTCAGACGTAGTCATTTCTTCGCTCTAGCAGTGCTCTAGCTCTTTATGCTGTGTGATTCCGGCTTAGAATAGGATCACCCTGGTACTGATGGTGTCGTAAGAGGCGGCTAAAATGCGTGTGGAAGAGTCACGTTGCCAGTAATGGCAACACGCATGGGCAGACTTGACCGGATTATTACCACCCTCGGCATTCAAGACCGGCGTTAAGTAGTGGCTTTGGCCACTGCGTTTCGCATTAGGTAATGCCGGGCCCCGGTGCCCTTCCACCTTAAAAGACGGCAACGCTCCTGTAGCTCCTCTGGAGTTACTCGGGGCCGTGGGCGACGGTAATCACTTACCACCAGGTGACCCGTACGCTCGTTTGCAGTCTTTTCCATTAAAAAAAAAGTGCGGCGTTGAGTTACGCCACTCAACACGCAATGCCTCAGTTTACCGGAAAAGGAAGAACGGATCGCATTTTTTGACACAAGGTTACCTACTACTGCACAAAAAAAATATAGTTGTAGTGTAAATTTATGGTATCCATATATATACTTGACAAAATGATAATATTCTGATCCGGTCTGATTTATTCGTCCACCCAAATACGATCCCACTGAAGGTAAGGTAGTAAACTTTTATTTTTGCGCTATAAGAATTGTTTTACCGCTAATTCGTCTTTCTCTTTGATTTCTATAATATAATTCTTCTAATGTAACGTATTACTGTACTACTTTCAAATATATATTTATATTTTATGTAAGTAAATAATTTTGAGGCCTGTCGTGGCGCAGCGGCACACGAGTGTGACTGTAACCGACAGGTTCTGGGTTCGATCCCCAGTCGAGGAAATGAAATATTTAATATTTTCAATTTAAATATTTAATGTTTCATTTCTTCGCTCTGGTAATAAGGCAAAGCGCGGCGTTGAGTTCCGCCACTCAACACGCAATGCCTCGAATTCGGCGGAAAGTGGGGAACGGAAGTGGAACGGAGTGTCTTTACACTAGGTTCCCGGGTTCCCTCTGCCTACCCTGCCTCGTGCGGGATACAGCGTGAAGCTAAATAATTTTGTCTAAAAGTTACAATTAAGTAGAAGTTTTTTATTTCCTAAGGCCTGTCGTGGCTTAGGGTAAACAGGGTAAACGCGATGAATTGTAGGTTCGATCCCCACTCGTGGCAATTAAATATTTAATACTGTCGCGTTCAGTCGCATGCTTGAGCCTCTACGCCACAACGGGCCTCAGAAAATTAGTGGTGAAAGAAGCTATATCAGAGGTGATGTTTAAAAATGTTGTCTAAATATCTGCAATTGTACATGCTACATGTTAAACTACTTTATAAAAAATGAAAAAGAAACGAGTATATTAAATAATTATTACATTATTAGCTCTGATAACAAATTAAAGCGGGGCGTTTACTTCCGGAAAACGGTGGACAGACGGAGTGTTAAGACACTCATGTCCCCAAATACCCTTTCCCTACCATGTGTGCGGATAAAGCGTGACGTGAAAACCAAAATCAAAATCTAAATATTCAAAAAAAATAAATATTTAGATTTCGATTTTTTGTTTACCATTCAATATACGCGATTAATCCGTTTAAAGTGTTTCATTTAAAATGTATAACAATCGCGGAAATCAAAGACATTATTATTCTTTATTCAATTAGGCAATTATATTTTTTTTTCCAGTTACATAGAAATGTCTGTAGTGTGAGCAAGCTACCAACGGCTCGGAAGGCGGATCTTCTAAGAAGAGCCGTCATCAAGAAACTCAACAGTTGCTCTTTTCAAAGTATAACTTACAGTAAATGTATTAACTGATTAGCTTCCAGCCAAAGCAAATAGCACTTAATCCCACGTCCTAAGAAAAATAATATACTTATTATAACTTAAAAAAAAAAGACATAATATGGAAAACGGAATGTCATAACACATTCTCAAAGTTCTCTTTGTCTACGCTTCTATGCTTAAAAAGGCATGCAACCGTTCCTTGGCCTGAGTCTAAGAAGCGTGTAAGGTGCGAAAACAAAACTAAAGCCAACCTTTGATCTTCAAGATTTCCCTATGTTCCATAGCAGTAAAGTAAACCTCACTCGGTAGACACAGTAAGCAATGCGTGCTATTAAATTTTCAGCGGTAAGAATGAGTCCACTTTGAGCTGAGTGATATCCCTAGAGAAATTCGAATATTGCAAGGCAAAGCGGATGAATACGTTGGAAATTTCTTTTATGAAAGCATAATATTACCCTTGTTCAGGACACTGTTAGGTATAATTGATATTTAAGATTGGACAAGGGGCAATTTTCATTTTTCATATATAATGTTTGCAGATGTGCAGATTTAATGTGATGTAAAATATATATATATATATATATATATATATATATATATATATATATATATATATATATATATATATATATATATATATATATATATAAATATATATATATATATATATATATATATATATATATATATATATATATATATATATATATATATATATATATATATATATATATATATATATATATATATATATATATATATATATATATATATATATATATATATATGTAATTTATTTTTTGATTTAAAGTCTGTCGTAGCGCAGCGGCATAATCGTGTGACTGTCAACGATGGGTTGTGGGTTTGATATCCTCAATATATGCCTCAAATTCGGCATAAAGTGAGGAACAGAAGTGAAACGGAGTGTCTTAGCACTAAGTACCCAAGTTCTCTCTGCCTACCCTGCTATGTGTAGGATACAACGTGAAGCTGAGTAAAATTTATTTTTCATTTTAACTAATCTAGCGTTAGGATACTTCGGTGCCCTTAAAAAAATCTGTTCCTCATTTTCCGCCGAACTCTGGAGACAGTTAGCGGAAATCAGTTCCGCACTTTGCCTTGATACTAGATCGAGAGATAGCAATGTTAGGTATTTCATTTTTCCGAGTGGGAATCGACCTGCCTTATATGTCACTATGCCACGACTGGACTCCTAATAACTACTTAATTTTAAATGTTTTTCTTATAAATTTTAAAACTGCAATGACTACAAGTTTAGAGGCCTAAGTGAGGCAGTAGATGGTGAAATGTAATTCATATTTCAATATATAATTGTGAGATAGAAAATCGAAGAGAAGAAGGCTTTGCTTAATGTACACGTGACAGTTCTGGGTTCTATTTGGAATAGGGTAGTAGTAAATTATTTTTATTTACAGCTCTGGTAATAATATTGGCATTGAGTTCCGTTCAATCCAAACGTAATGTCCTAAAATATTATAGGAAAATTAAAAAAAATAAAGATTTTTAAATTTAAAGTTCATATTTAGACTAGCTTTTTCAGCTTTTTCACTATAAAAGCACCATATATAGATTTCGTTGGTGACAAAGTGAAGAGAAACAATGCTTTATCTAGTTAGCCAGTAAGTAAAGTAGTAAGTCCATCAAATATGTACATATGTATATTCATTTACTCCGGCCTCATAAAGAAAAAATGAACACTTCTTCATATAACAATGCAATAAAAACTAACATAATATAACAAAACAAATAAAAAACAAAAGCTCCAAATGTATATATTTAAGGAGAAACATATAAAAATACCGTAAATATGAGCGCCTTGTAGTAAAAACCGTTCATTTTGATCCAAATGTTAACGTGGGTTTATGCGAACAGAATTCAAGCTTATGAAAAAAGTCTTACTTCCATAGTTTGCTTTCATTTCAGGATCAGTCGGGCTTATGAAAACATCGACACCAGTTATAGAGTAGAATTTGAATTTAATTTTCATCGTGTTGTAATATTTCTGAAATGTTTTCATTAGCGGGTCCGTTTGGAAAACATTTACATACTTTTACCTTTTAACTTGTATAGTTTTACCACCTCAAAAAATGACTACTAATTTCGTTACTTAATCGGCTTCAAGTTGTATTCAGGACATGGCAGGGTAGGCAGAGAGAACTTAGGAACCTAGTGTTAAGACACTATTTAGTCACTTATTTAGTTAAGAACGCTAAAATATTGTGTGAAAACAAAATATATATAATTCTCATCGGTAATAATTCTGTAACTGACATGTCTGAACATGGACGATATAGTTATTTTATATGGGACTTTTATAACCGTTTAAAGTTTTTTTGTTATGTATAAATATAAAGTTTCAAACTATTAATAATCGCACCTCGGATTTACTTACGATATTGCATCTGCGAAAAAAACATGTCGTGGCGCAGCGACACAAGCGTGTGACTGTAAATGACAGGTTGTGGGTTCGATTTCTAATCGAGGAAATTAATTATTTAATATTTTCAAATTAATTTTTTAATGTTTTCATTTATTCGCTCTGGTAACAAGGAAAGGTGCGGCGTTGAGTTCAGCCACTCAACACGCAAAAGTGGGGAACAGAAGTGGAACGGAGTGTTTTAACATTAGGTTCTCAAGTTCCCTGTGCCTACCCTGCCATGTGCGGGAACAGCGTGAAGCTAAGTGAGTGAGAGTGTAATAATATAAAAATAGTAATATAAAATAATGTTTGTCTGTTTGCTCGTTGTGCGCTTGTTTGTGTATTATCTCAGAAACAGCCAATCAGATTTAAATGTAAATTTGTTTTATTAGATAGCAATTAAAAAAGTTATGTCAATTTTTAAATATTTAGCTCTACGAAATTGCTACAACGTTTTTGTTATTTTGGTGATATTTTATTTTCAATGTCATCAAAAGTTACAATGGTATAAGAACAAGAAAGTAGATCAAGCGTCGACGAGAGAGAGAGAGAGAGAGAGAGAGAGAGAGAGAAATAATCAACGTGTTATTTACATTTTCTTTCACGCTTAGGTAATTTTTTTAAGTGCTTTTCTATAATTTAATAGAAAGAATCGAATCTAGTTATTTATAGGGAATAAATTATCTTTTGGGTTAGAACGCCACTCGAAAAAGTGCAATTTTTTATATTTTCATTTCTTCACTTTGGTAGGAAGCAAATGCGTTGAATTGCACCACTCAATAGGTAATTTCCCAAATTTAGCGGAAAATGGAGAATGGAATGGAGTGTAAATACTAGATATATGAACACTAGGTTCCCAAGTTCCTTCTACCTACCGTATATGGGATACAGCTGAGAGAGCGAGCAAGTGTAGATATAATATTACTATAGTAATATATGTCTACCAGAAAGGCCAGAAAGGAAGAGGCCTGTCGTGGCGCAGAGGCACAAGAGTGTGACTGTAACCGATAGGTTCTGGGTTCGATCCCCAGTCGAGGAAATGAAATATTTAATATTTTCAATTTTAATGTTTCAATTCTTCGCTCTGGTAATAAGGCAAAGCGCGGCGTTGAGTTCCGCCACTCAACACGCATGCCTCAAGTTCGGCGGAAAGTGGGGAACGGAAGTGGAACGGAGTGTCTTTACACTAGGTTCCCGGGTTCCCTCTGCCTACCCTGCCTCGTGCGGGATACAGCGTGAAGCTGAGTCTACCAGAAATTCATTTAATACATTATCGCTTTCATAATGAACGCTAAACAATAAAAAGGATGATAAAAAAAAACAAATTTAGAAATAAATAATCACAATTTGATTCATCGGTAAAAAGGTGTGGCGCATGATTTTAATTTTGTTATCTCAGCCATCCACATATTATTTTAACTTTATCATTTAATTTAATGTCATTTGACATAACGCGTAAAAGCTATGTTGCAAGAGCCAATATAGAAAAATCATACAAATTGCGAGTAACTAGTAAATGTTGAAATTTTTTTTCTATCAAAGAATATTTTTTTCTATCCCGCTCTGGTCCCGCTCAGATGAAGGGTGGCGTTGATATACGAAAGTTACAAGATAATGCCTCAATTGAATTTGTTTCTAAACTATAACCCAAGGTACCTTTGACTCTTCTGCCATGTGCGGATGTAGCGTAATACAACGTGAAACTAAAAAGAATATATTTCTTAAAATTCTAATAAATTCACGTGTGCATTAAAATGCGTTTTAATATAAGAAAAAATATTATATTGAACGAGTCAATCTCTTGTTGACATAGACAAATGGATATAGCTCTGTCTATCATATTAAGTCTGTTTTCTCAACCGCGTAATGCCACTGGCCAATATCATTGACCTTTCTTACACCAAAGCTCTTGGATCCGCCTTAAGATTTTCCAAGCTTTGGCGAAGCGGAGAGCTTTTATTAATCTGGTCTCCACATTTCGTCCGAATGCGTCGACTAGTTGACCCGGCCTCTTAATAGGGTCACCCATCACTCAAACTGTCCCTTCAAATGAACGTTTTCCTCGTTCCGATCCTGTGAAAGTCAGGTTTTGTTATTTCATAACGTCTGTAATAGTATAAGATTACATGAGGATAAAGGGTATTGGGATACAGATATTAATATTGATATTATAGTTTATTCTGGTGCAGTTTTTAGTATTTTTTTTATATTTATATTTAAAAACAAACATACAAACTCTTTATTTCACACCAGAAAATTAACAGATATTTTAAAACAAAATAGCCGTCATGGGACGCCTAGCAGATGTGAAACATCGTGTATGTACAAGTAATATGCATAAAAGATAATATTATTACAGGAATTAAATATAGCCTAATGAGAAAATACGAGGCAACCTGCTTCATAGATGTGCACCCACCTCCCCTTGCTGTTTCGCCGTGCGACATATATCGGCCGGCGGCCATCATTCATTTTAATACCAATTACAATTTTAAATTCGTAATATCTTTTGAATGGATTGTCCGATTAGAATAAAATAAAAGTTACTTATAGCTATTGAAACAATCTTGTTCAATAAATAGTTTATTTGGATAAGGATTAATATATGACGATAATATGATCAATAAACTTAGGCTAATAATTTTAATTACTTTTATTCTATGGAAAATTGGTTATAATGGCTAAAATATAAATGTTTGGTTTATACTATCACTGACTTTTTTGTGGGCATTGTTGAGTTCTACAACTTTTCTATACAAATCAACCATACATCTCTAACCATTTAGGCAGCGTTCGCGAGAATCGCTAACATACGGCAGTTTTTTCGTCGACTTACTCCACAGTTTTCACTACCACGAAAAATCCTATCTATTTTCCGGGATAAAATATAGCCTATACGGATTCGGAAGAGTCCCTCTAAGTAATCGTAAAAGAAATTTTGAAATCGGTCCAGTAGTTTTTGAGCCTATTCTATACAAACATACAAAAATACAAAATACAAAGGTTTCCTCTTTATAATATTAGTATACATAGCGTGGCGACCCACGGCAAGCGTCGCCACGCCAACAATTCGTTTTACAAGTAAGCCTATAGATGTTTCACACAAAAAAAAAACACGTGAAAAGGCGGCCTTTTCACTAAGAGTGATCTCTACCAGGCAACCTATTTATAAAGATCAGTTTAGAAGAGTTTGGTTCTTTAATTGTTTTTATTACCTCAGCTAAACTTTGTTTTCTACATATTTATATATTTAGCTTTCCGTCTACACTGTTGAATAAAAAAAACACCTGGTGTTTAAATACCACGTCCCCACTTACCACACAATTATCAAGAGCGGAACTTATCGCCGAAGCTTATCTTCTAAGCAATGTGAGAAAATTGAAACGTGTCGTGTCAGTCATAAAACATAATATGGTTAATTTTCTTGCTAATTTAAGCCCAAATTTAGAATTACTGTGTAAGAATAGAAAGGGTTCAATCCATCCATTTGGGTTAAAAAAAAATAACTAACTAAAAGTACATTAAACAAAAGAATATTCCGTTCATAGGGTAAGCATAGGGAGCCTCCCAAATTCTGGTTTTCCGTGTTGAGTAACGAAACTCTACGCTGTGCTTTAGCTCGTTAGGAACAAGAAAATGAATATATTAAAGCTGGAGCCTCGAGCTTGGAGCCTAGAAGCCACACTTTCACACGTTTACAGTCGCGCGCTTTTGACCCTGCCCTGATATGTACACAGATAAGATTTAGAAAAGAAATATCTTAGCATTAGGCTTTCAACTACTTTCTTCTTTGTCATATTAGGGATATACCGGGAAGCTAATAAATATTTTTATCTTTTCGTCACTAAGTAACTGACATACAATGTACAGCCAAAACTCCACGGCGTAGACCGCTAAAAGTCCTTAGAAATTCTAGGGGAACAATAATATAAGATTTCTCAATATTCTAGCAGTAACGGAAAAAAATATAACAAGATTTTTATAAGTAATAATTAAAACAGTGCGAGCGTTACGCAATAGTAATACTTGAACATAGCCTAGACTATCGTACATTAGCTGTAATTAATTCCATAACCTATGGTTTACCACATATTATCGGTTATAATATGTCAAATTAAGGTTGATGAGGATATTGATGCGTTTACGTGGATTATAGTCTATCAAAGTTGCGGCTTGCACCCTGCTCTTGTATATAAAACTTGTTTGAAAAATAGTTATAAAATGATATATATTGCAGATAAAACAGTATACGAAATGTCAAGTTTTTTTTACTTGGGTATATTCAGAAAATGGCATCTCTGTCGGTTGTTTCTTTTTCGTTATTATTATTTATTAATGATAACACGCTTTGAGAATAAAATGCTCGCTCCAGGCTATTTCAAATATTATTGTCACATAATTATATAAGTTAATAAAGTTTTGATTAAAAAAAAAAGACCCGCTGTGTTTCTTTCACAGTTCTTCTCAGGTCTGAGGCAGTAACTTTAGTGAACTGGTGGTAAATAGTTTGACTTTCAAAAAACAAAGCTTGTAACTTCTTATTTTGAATAAAAATGTTTGAATTTGAGTTTGAATTTTTAGAGTGGTGGATGAACACACTGTTCTTGAATAGCGGGGACGAGCGATGCGAAGTCACTTGTCATTTGTCTGGTATATTGAATGGTTGTTATGAAAACTCTGTGGTGGAAATATTTTACAATCGAACAAATTGCAGTTCCAACGATTTTGGCGCATATAACTTAAATGGAACAGCACGTTTAGCGCCTACAACATGAATTGGAAGTAACCTCCTTTTAGAAAAGGAAACCTTGTCATTCGAACGAGCGTGTTTACGATTCGAAAAGTTTACGTTTCAATAATGGAACACTATCTGCAAAGTGTTATTTGGGTGGCTACTCAGCTCATATATCCCGCACATAGCAGGGTAGACCGAGGGAGTTTGGGAACCCAGTGTTAAGACATTCCGTTCCACTTCCGTTCCCTACCTTCCGCCGAATTTGAGGCATTGTGTATTGAGAGGCGGAAATTAACACCGCGTTTTGACTTGTACCAGAGGAAAAAAAATAAAAACATTGAATATTTGAATTGAAAATAAAAAATATTTCATTTCGTCAAGTGAGGATCGATCCTACAACCTGTCAGCTACAATAATAGTCAAGATACAGGGTAAGAACATAAACATAATCCAATCTTCTAAGTGAGAATTGAGGCCACTCGTAACGCAAGTTCACAAACGCGTGGCTGTAAAGGCGACAGGTTGTGAGTTCGAATCCCATTAAAAATATATAAATTATTTTTTTAGTTCTAGTTAGTAAAGCAAAGCGCGGCGTTGAGTTTTGTCAATCAACAGGCAATGCTGAAAATTCGATGGAATGTGAGGTACAGAACGAAGTGTCTTTAGCTCCCAACTCTAGGTTATTAAGTTCCCTTTGCCATTCTGCTATGTCTATATATATATATATATATATATATATATATATATATATATATATATATATATATATATATATATATATATATATATATATATATATATATATATATATATATATATATATATATATATATATATATATATATATATATATATATATATATATATATATATATATATATATATTGACACATGATTATTTTTTATTTATTATCAGAAACTGCAGCATACTGTGGAGAAATCACTTTCCCTTTTCGACTTTCTGGCAAGTTTATAGCCATCGTATGATGACAGGCTCTTGAAGCCAGCGGCAAAGCATCAGTTTGTGGATTCTACAGATTACTACGGATTCTATTCTCAGTCTAGAGGTTTAATTATTTTCACTCGCTTTGGTAACAATATAGAACGCGTAGAGAATGTTGGCTAAGCATCCATGCTTAGCCAACCTTCTCTACGCGTCACGAGAGATATTACATCTCAAAAATTCTGCCAAAAGGTACAAGCAATATGTCTTTATCTAGATATGGCTAGATTCCCTAAGCCTGCTTTTCTATATGCGAAAAAAAACGAAAAGCTTTATGAGAAAAAAAAGCAACAGAGCTCAACGTTATACTTCGTCCATAAGCAAAATTTTTTTTAAATGTGAGTTTGACCTAACGTCATCGGATTTAGCTATTGTTCCATCGTGCAAACGTGGCCTTGTAAAAGATTTTATACATTATATTACGCTTATAAACTAGCGTGTTAGTATTTCTATTAATGTATTACAGTTCGGTTAACCACTGTACCATTTTGTGAATTATCTATTAGACAAATTTAATATAGAGTCTATTTAGTACAGAAGCTTGTTTGTTCGTACTCTATGTATTGAAATTTGAATCCATATTTGCAAGTATGAAAATAAATACCTACATATATATATATATATATATATATATATATATATATATATATATATATATATATATATATATATATATATATATATATATATATATATATATATATATATATATATATATATATATTTTCTATTTTTTTTTTACTAAGAGTAAAGGGCTCCACTTGCCTACCTCATTCCTTTTTTTTATGGGAAAGACGGCAAACGAGCGTACGGGTCACCTGATGGTAACTGATCACCGTCGCCCACGGCCCCGTGTAACTCCAGAGGAGCTACAGGAGAGTTGCCGTCTTTTAAGTTGTATGGGCACCGGGGCCCTGCATTAATCCTAATGCAAAACACATTGGCCAAAGCCATTACTTAACGCCGGTTTTCAATGCTGGGTGTGGTAACAATCCGGTCGAGTCTGCCCATTCGTGTTGCCATTACTGACAACGTGACTCTCCCACACGTACTTTAGTCGCCTCTTACGACTCCATCAGTAATAGGGTGATCCTATTCTAAGCCGGAATCTCATTCTTCATTATTGTTAAAAATTACTTAGGCTATAAATTCTATGTACTTTTATATTAGTTTATAGATATACTTATATATGTATTATTTACAGCCAAAAGTCATATATATATATATATATATATATATATATATATATATATATATATATATATATATATATATATATATATATATATATATATATATATATATATATATATATATATATATATATATATATCAGATAAAGAAAGATTAATATGTTTTTAAGCCTGTCGTGGTGTAGCGCCATAATGACTGTAAAAGTGTTAGAGTTCTATATCCACTCGAGCAAATTAAATGTTTAATATTTTAAAGTTAAATATTGAAGGTTTTTATTTCTTCGTTCTGGTAACAAGGCAATAGCTCAAATTTGGAGTATATAGCAGTCTTAACACTAAGTTCCCATGTTCCCTCAGCCTACCCTGCCATGTGCAGGATACAGCGTGATTCTACTTCACCACGTGATCGTGGTATCCTAAAAAGGTTTTTTTGGGCCTTAATTATATTTAAACGAGGCAAAGCGCGGCGATTACTTCGTCAACGATGGCATTAATAGTAATGAAGTATTTTAACACCAATTTTTGCCCAATCCAAATTTCAATTTTTCGCAGACAATGCGTTTTCTGGCGGAACTTAACGTCGTGAAACAGAGTGAAACAATTGCAATAATTAATTTTCTCGAGGGAAAATCGATCGGACTACCATTGCGTGTACAGTCACACGCTGTTCTGCTGCGCCAAGTAGGAATAAAACATTAATAAAAGTATTATATTGGGCATACAGCAACCGCATTTCACCTTAAGCTTTCATACATTGCGAACAAAACTCAAATATTTATAGAATTTACGCGCGAGTCGAGTATTTTGGAGGTAACTTACAAATATTACCGCGATTCTGTACGTAGATGAAGTGAATTTAAAAATAAATACGACAAGCCATTTTAATCTGAATTCTGTAAAGTATAGAGAATATATTCCTATGAAATATTTTAAGCCTTAAAAGATTTTAATAAAAGGTGCCTCAGAAATTTGTATGTAAAGCTATGGGGTAAGAATATTTATGAGAGGAAATAAGTGTATATATGTCAGGAGATTTGCAATAAATATGATAATTTTTCATTTGCAATTGAAAATGCATATATACTATGTACCTAATTAAATAAAGCAACTGAGTGGATTAAAGGACGGCGGCATATGTGCATGTATAACGTTTTGAGGCAATTGTGATTCCTTAGCTTAGAATAGGATCACCCTGGTACTGATGGTGTCGTAAGAGGTGACTAAAGTACGTGTGGGAGAATCACGTTGTCAGCAATGACAGCACGCATGGGCAGACTTAACTGAATACCACCCACTAGTATGAAAATATATCAGTTAATAAAAATCAAAAATATCGCAAAGCATCCGTTATTAATATTGCCTTTATAATGTCACAGGCACAAAGTTTTTATGATACAATTACATATATAATTGCTAAATTATTATTCCAGGCGGTAAATCGTTATAAAATTCGTTAGAAACATATATTTTAATAACTAATAAATAATTATTTAATATTTTTTTAGCTTGAGAACCTAGAGTTAAAAAATCCGTTTCCATTTATACACTTTCATTGCCCATTTTTCAACGAATTTAAAGCACTGTATGTTGAGTGGCGAAACTGGACTTTACCTTCTTACGAGCGAAGAAATGAAAATATAAATATTTAATTCCCTCGAGCAAGGATCGAACCCACAACCTGTCGAGCTTTCAGTAGTACGTTTGTGCTACGCTTCGACAGGCCTCGTATAAATTTAGTTAGATATTATCGAAAATGTAATACAATTTAAATTCTATAAACATTATTTTAACTAATTAGGTTAATTTGCATAACGTCGTTTAGTGATAAAAGCAGTATCTAACAAATTTTGTTCCACAAATATTATGTGCAAATTATGTATGTCATTATATAATAATAGCTCTTTATTACACACTCATACACTTATACACACATACACACACACACTTAGGGACGTCAATTATTTCTATTATATATGTATTACTTGTAACTAATATTACTCAACTTCACGCTGTATCCTGCTGGTAGGCAGAGGGAACTTGGAAACTTAATGTTAAGACACTCCATTCCACTACCGATCCCCACTTTCCACCGCATTTGAGACAATGCGTGTTGAGTGGCGGAACTCATCACCGCGGTTTTGATTTGTACCAGAGCGAAGAAATGTAAGCATTAAATATTTAAATTGACAATATTAAATATTTAATTTCCTCGAGTGGGAATCGAACCCACAACCTGCCGGTTGCAGTGCACGCGAAAGTAATATTAAAATATAAAAATATAAATATATATACATATCAACTAACGACACTAGGGATGGATTCTATATTTATTATGTTATTTCAATAAAATAGTTGGTAAATGAAAAACGTTACCAAGGTATTCGTATCCTTCATATTTATTAAATAGTGATTTTTTAGCCTTAAGTTGTTACTCGTATTTAGCAAAATAGTTAGACGGAACCTGGGAACCTAGGGTAATACAGCCTGTTGCAGGCTGTATTAACCCTAGGTTCCCAGGGCTAGGGTTAATAAAGCACTGCGTGTTCAATGGTGCAATTCAACGCCATGCGTTACCATAGCGTAACTTGTGGCTGTAGAAATGAGTGCATTATATATCAACAATTATAGAACTGATTCAAGATCTATATTTTTGAGAGTAAAAAAGTGAGTATTTTTTTTAAAAATATGACTTTTTTTTTGTATTTTTGCAAAAATTTAAAACATTTTAATAACATGTTTGTAAACCTTTTAATAATTTTAGTAAATTTAAATTACAATTATACTTAATTATTCATCGGGACTTTCATCAATTTGTTATCATGAGATATTTGGTTTGATTTTTAGCGAGACTTAGAATAATTCAATTAATATTATAATACAATTACGATAGAAAATCTTAAATTAGATATTACTTAATCGCATAAAATTACCTTTTTGACTTACTTAAATGGGTACATCAAAAGACTGTGATTTTATTTTATAGTACATAAAGCTTCACGCTGTATCCCGCCAATAGCAGGGTAGGCAAAGGAAACTTGGGAACCTAGAGTTAAGACACTCGTTCTTTGTTATCAAAGCGATGAAATAATATATATTTAAAATTTTATTTCTAGAGTGGGGTCGAAACCACAATCTGTGGCGTCTACAGTCGCATGACTATACTCCTATATCAAAAAGTCCTCGCAGTTTTCTATTTATAAATGTTCTATCCACTTTTTCGCTAAACGCTTTATGAGAGACTATGTATGACATGTCTAAGCTAAATGAATTTGCATTCGTTGAGTACATATAAAATGCACTCAACGTATGCAATTTCATAATATATTATCTAAAACGTTATTAGATTTATGAAACGTTGTATAGTATTTTATAAGTTGTTTTTTATTTTTAATTTACATGTTTTCTCGTTTTCTCCAAAGTTATGGTTGCAGAGAGTTTTGAGAGTTTACCTAGTGTTAGTAGAACGAGAGAGTAACTTACTGCAAAATACTTAAAGTGATGAGATCTAACGCCACCCCAACCGGAGCAGGAAAATTATATAAAAAATATTTAATTAATATCAATCTAACGTTTTTTTTATCCGACTGCAGCGAAAGTCATAGAGTTATAATAATTAAAAAGTATAATTAGTAGTTTTGGCAATCCAAAATGGCCGCCAGCACAAAATGGCGGACATATTTTTGAACAAGCCACTTAATGTAGAATAAAATAAACGGCCTTGATTTGAAAAGTACAATAGATTGTGATAAAAAGTAGAGTTAGATGATGGAAGAAGGTGGCTAAAATGACTTTTAAACTAAGAAAGATAGGCAGGTCATTTTCAGAGTGGGGCGTTATGGGGATAAATAGTTTTCTCAACAATTTTTCGGTGTGTTATTTCCGACATACTTTATCGTGAATAATTCATTCGCGAATAATGTATTCATGTATAATTTGTCTATGAATAATTTAAATGTGATTTTAATCGTTATTTTAAATAAAGAAAAAAATAATCTTTAAAGGCTAAATAATTGTAAGTCACTAGAGGAACTAAAAAGTCATAAAATAATATTGATAGTTTGTAGCTTATGAAATCGTTGTTATATTTATTCCAAAACACCATGTGTTTCGTTTATGCAATGAAATAATGATAACGGAGATTATTCACACATTTTATCTTAAGTCTAGCCAAACTATAAGTAATTGAGTGACTATTTTTTTTACTTATAAATAAACATACACAAGTTAAGTCAGTATAGCATCACAGTAGAGAAAATGAATATGAACTGCATGGTATGAGGCAGTGATGATTGAAATATGATTTGTTTAATCTGTTAATAGCCTCACGCTATATCCCACATATGGCAAAGTAGGCACAGGGAACTTGATAACCTAGTTTTAAACCACTCAATTCCCTACTTTCCGCCAAATTTGAGTGTTTTTGTGTGTTGAGTGGTCAATAAAAACTCAACTCCGCGCTTTGCCTTTAAAATAAACTACTAAATCGGTCTCAGAACCTACTATTACCGTTGCACGCTCGTATCCCTGCACCATGAGAGGCCTCAATTGCCTTTCTTAATAAGTCTTTTATAAAAAAAATGTCCACTAGAGGCATTTCGAAGTTATTTTGTCTGCGTAATGGTTTATACTAAAACTTAAAATGTCTGGAATGTAAAATACTGTTTGTGGTACAACTGAAGTATGAAAACTTTGTTATAATCCAAAGTTTATGTATGTGGTATACTTAGTTAAGTAATTATGTGCTTGAAAATTATATATTCATTTGTTTCGTTTCCTAAAGCTATTAAGATAAGTAGGGCACATACTGTTTTTTACTCAGTTTAACGCTGTATCCTGCACATAGCAGGGTAGAAATTTGTGGCATTGCGTATTGAGTGGCGGAACTCAACGCCGCGTTTTGCCTTGTACCAGAACGAAGAAACGAAAACATTAAATATTTATATTTAAATTGAAAATAATAAATATTTCATTTCCTCGAGTTTGGATCGAATCCACAACCTGTCGGTTACAGTCACACACATGTGCCACTGCGTCACGACAGGCCATCAACTGCTTTTGTTTTCAATTTAATTTCCTCTTTACAAAAAAGCCTTTGTTTAGCGTAATCGTCTTTATCAATATTTTGGCTAGAGCTAGCTACATTTGAAATCATTATCATTCTCGTGATTTGATAAGACAAATTAAGATAAATTCGCGGCATGTCGTTGTGTAGAGTAAAAGCGTACGTCTGGAGACACAAAAGGTGAGAAATTCACTCAAGAATATTAAGAAAAACATTTTTATTCTCTTGCTCTGGTAACGATTTAAAGAACATATTCTTTTATTAATTTTCTAATTTTGTTCTGGAAATTTATTTATTTATAACAATCATATCATATAATAGCTATATACTTACGTTACGCTGTTTCCTCCATATGGCAAGGTAGATAGAATAGTTTTATATTTTAATGCACCACCTACCCATCTTTTTATACAACTCCTATAACCAAAGGTTGCCTGGAAGAGATCGCTTCAATAAGTCAACCTTATTGTACAATTTTGTTTTGTTAGTGTGTCTCTTTTTATGTGCAATATAATATACTTTTATTGTATTGGCAGAAGGAACTTGGGAACCTAGTGTTAAGACACTCCGTTCTCCTGCAGTTCCCTCCTTTCACTGTAATTGAGGCATTGCGTGTTGAGTGGCGGAGCTCAAACCCGCGCTTCGCCAAGTTACTAGAGCGATAAAATGAAAATATTAAATATTTAAAAAGAAAATATTAAATATTTCATTTCCTCGACTGGCGATCGAACCCACAACCTGTCGTTTTTAGTCGCACGGTCATGACATAGTTCACTATGCTCTTATAACTAAACTTTAAAGGTGAATACCACATGCAATAATATAGATTATATAAACTTATAACATTTTACTGTTCCGGTCATATGTTGTTTTAATTTTCAATAATTTTCATTAAAAGGCAGAACTTAACGCTACACAAGCTTTGTCTATCAAAAAAAAATCAAACAAATAAATTTAAATTGAAAGAATATTATAATATGTACTTATATTCGAAATGACGTAAACTTATAAAGGTAACATAAATTCTATAGAAAAACTAAAAAGTACAAATATCGTAGGATTCAGAAGTTGCTTATTAAGCTTACGTTTGTTATTTTAGGTTTTCTTAATGAGTTTATTTTCCACGAACTAACAGTGGCCAAAAAACTTTGTAGTAAGTAGTTAAATTACTTTCAATAGTGACTATATAATACATTCTTACAAAACATCTATATTTAAAGAACAATAATAAATAATTTAATGTCTGAATTACAAACGGATAATCACTTTTTGTAGCCCTCTACTTTATTTTGTACTCTGTACTCTGTACTTTGCACTTTGTACTCTATATTCTGTACTCTGTACTTTGTACTCTAAACTCTGTACTACTGCGTCGTATATTTATAGCTAGAAGTATATACGGAACCTAGTGTTAAGTCACGTCATTTCTTACTTTTTTCTTAATTTTTGACATCGAATGATACTCAATACAGTGCATTGTCGTGTTACTATAACAAAAAAAAATAAAAAAGTTTATTCCTACAAGTGGGAATCAAACCCACTTTCTTCGCGTCAATAGGTTAGGGCAGTACCTTTACTCTACACAAAGGTGTCGTTCTCTCTTCTTCATATTTATTGTAGCGTCTGATGAGAGGTTAAATCTTTTTAAACAGACTTTTTATAGCTTCTAAATTTCGTAAAAGTCGCTTATGAAAGTTAGAAAAGAGTTTCTTATCAATAGATTTATAACTTTTACAGAGTTTCTTATCAATAGATTCCCAAGTTCCTTCTCCCAACCCTGCCATATGGTGATGCTGAAAAAAAAATATTAATAAAGAATATTCTCTTTATAAGTCCCTGACAATAACTTAAATTCTCTATTTAGTTATTAAAAAAAAAGATATTCAATATTTTTCCCATTTGAGATCTTCAGCAAATATAGAAACAGCATCACAACATTATCAGAGTATCTAATGTGATTTTGCGAATATAATGTCCGCATTCGGCCTGTACCTAAACAAATTAAATTAACGCAACGCTAAACTAAACAAAGAAGACAAAAAAGAGAATTCTCGTTATCTATTTAACGAAAAACCATCGGTAAGATCTTTCGGCATAATTAAACAGATGTTCGGGAAAAAATAACTGTTTCAGGTTCATTTGGGGGCTCATAAAATTCTGAACACGCACCCCATAACGTTGCAGGCAATGTTAGTCTGTGGTACAAGTTATAGAGGGAAGCGGGTCGTTTTATTTTTTATTTATTTTATTTGCTTCACGCTTTATCCCGCATGTCTCTTACACGTGGGATAAAGCGTGAAGCGAATGTAATAGCAGAGCAAATACAACTTTGCGTTATTCGTTTGCCCCTTTTCGTGTGAATTCGAGACTTTGCAGAACTTTGTGCTCAATGTATAGTAAGACATTGAGTACAATCTATTAACCAAATACTCGTAATGGAAATGTATAGAAAATGGAAAGTGGGGAACGGAGGTGGAACGGAGTGTCTTAACACTAGGTTACTGGGTTCGCTCTGCCTACCTTGCCTCGTGCGGGATACAGCGTTAAGCTAAAAACAAACCCTTCACTTTTCCACGCCCTTAATTTTCGTGGATATTTTTATGTGTTCTATAGTCTACATAGAAATTATTTATCTTATCGCGACAATTATCTGCAGGTGACTAGATTGATCTAGGTTAATATGTTTTTTAGTTTGACGCTGCATCACATACATGGCAGAATAGGCAGAGCGAACTTGGGAACCTAATGTCACGATACTCCATATCCATTAGGGTGCAGTTCTCCACTTTTTGCCGATTTTTAAATTATTTAAACGCCGGGCTTTACATTGTTACCAGAGCGAAGAAATGGAAATATTCAATATTTTATTTTATCTAGTGATAATCGAGCCTACAATCTCTCGCGTATACAATTGTAAATTTTTTTCCTGCACTACGATAGGCCTCAAAGGCCTTATTACCTTACTGTAACATTATATATATATATATATATATATATATATATATATATATATATATATATATATATATATATATATATATATATATATATATATATATATATATATTTAATCTTTACAATTGAAACTTATGTGTTATTCTGATTTAAAAGATATATTACTGTGAAATTTCATCAAAATCCGTTTAGTTACTTGTGTCTGAAAATTGAACAAATATCCATGTTTACAATTTTTAACATTAAAATATTATATTCACCAAGGCTTCTGTTCTGTTGACCGATTTAGATCTTTTGAAGAACATAATTTTATGGTATTCTAGTAAGCTATAAGCACACACCAGAAATGCAACATTTAAATTTGAAAGTCATATATTTTAGAAGCTTTGCAAGAGCAAAGTTCCACTATTCTGACACTGATTTACTCATATATTGATCATCAAAATAAAACTACTACCCATAGACTTAGAGAGCCATACCCCTACAAACTGTAGCGTTTACAGTCACACGCTTTTGCCCTTGCGTCACAACAGGCGTCTGATATGATTTCCATACAACGAAGGTATGAAGTATTATCACGCGCTAGCAACACCGAAGATCTGGAGTACCCAGTGACCCTCTTATAAGGGATCGTTCAAAACCAGTTCGAAAAAAAGCTTAATACATAAATGAAATCCCACCAAAAACAACTTGTGAAAAACCAGCCAAGTCTTGATGAACAGAGTCTGTTTTTCTTTAAAAAAAACTCGAATTTCTAGGTAAAGCGAAGCCAATTCTAAGGTTCCTTACTATGATTTTTATAATATAGTTAAAATTTTATATGACCGACCGTTGAACATTCTTTAAGCATAGGCGTGTGAATATATACTAGTTAACGACCAAGTGACTCGTTCTTCATAGGGTATTTTTTTAGGGATAATGTAACACAGCTTTAGACTTGGGGCAATATAAAAATCGCCGAGTCCGAAATCCCGCAATTTGCAGCTCCTCCCTATTATTATTAGTCAGATATACTAATCGTTAGGGCGTTACCACCTGATACGTTGAATATCTATACATTAATCTTATATAATACATGTGTGGAAATTAATTAGTAAAGAGATTCATACTATTTATTTCCTTGTATAAATATAGTTATTTAACGAATCGAGTAGTGGAGTTGGTATCGAACCCACAACCTTGTGACCCAGCGCCACGATGGGCCTTTTGTATTTATATAATTATATTTAAAATATTCTTATTCGAATCCTCCATTTTAAAGCTCTGGTAAACGAGGTAAGGCGTTGAGTTTCTCTACCCGATATACAACGTCTCCAAAATTTTGTAGCAAATAGGAAACAGAGTGTTCTTACACAAAATTAAGTGAATTTGTAATAAAATATATTAATTACAAGAAATTATTGAAACTCGAAATATATTCAAGAACAGAAACTATTGTTGAAGTATGTACGTTACGTTAATCAGTGGTATACTGGCTAGTTGAAAACGTGAAGATCGTATATTCTATTTCCACTCAGAAACTATTACCGCAAACTTGAATTATTTTCAGTTTTCTAGCTCTAGTAAAAAGATAAAAATTTTACTCAAAAATTGAGGGGCAGAGTGTCTTAACACTTAGTTTCTTCTGCCTGTCTTTATATATACGGAATACTGCGTGAAACTGCAACTAGATGATGATGATCAAATTTTTAGAAGGCTTAATGTAATAAAAAAAGATAAATACTATAAAGATGCGATCTCTTCGTCGGATATGCGGAGTCAGATCGCATACCCAATGAAGAGATACACAGAATGGTATATACTAGCGAGGATGTCACAGTGAGAATGAAGAAGAACGTGTTTAGGTGGTTTGGGCACGTCGAGCGAATGAGTGAAGAAAGAATGGTAAGAAAGATTTATAAAGGAAAAATGAGTGGTAAGAGCGGGAGACCTCGGTTGACCTTCGAAAACACAGTACCGACGATACAGGAGGAAGATCACGTAAAAAGTAAGAGGACCCCCCGGACGGCATGTATGAAGAGACTGATGACAGTGGACGAGGCGAAAGAGGTATGCCGAGACCGTACCGTTTGGCACTCCGATCTCTCTGCCTACCCCGATAGGGATATAGAGTGAAGGTAAGATAAGTAAAGTTAAGTCTTAATGTAATAAATATTATTTATTTTAGAATGACAAAAATAATAATATTCGTACGTACTTATTCAAATGTGGCATGTAAATTGTATATTTGACTAAGTAAATAAAGTCGTCGCGGAGGAGCACAATCGTGCGGTAGTGAACGCGACAGGAGTTGGTGCGACTTTCATTCGATAAAGCGATTTTTTTTATATATTTATTTCCTAGCTCTTTTTTATTGTTTATGGAAAAGACAAGGTAAACAAGCGTACGGTTCACCTGATGGTGAGTGTTCACCGCCGCTCACGGCCCTGTGTAACACCAGGGGAGCTACAGGTACGTTGCTGGTCTTTAAGGTGGATGGGCAGCGGGGTTTTAAGTGCGGTTTTTTTTAAACGAAAGCCTTGTTCATCGCGATTGTTCATCTTGGTTTCTTTTTGTGAAAATCAGATTAGCACTTTAAGAACGCTACAAGCTGTCCAAACAAATATATATATATACACAAATTGAAAAATTTACATGTCGCGTACTAAACTTAACATATGTTTAATATTTAAAATTACAAAATAAATTATATCCACTATGTCTCTAGCAGCTAAATGCAATGTATTGTTTAAATGAAATCGAAATTACCATTTGTATTTCTCATAAGGAAACAAACTATATATTGATTAATTAAAACAGTCAAACTGTCAAAGCAAAGTGACATAACTCACAAAATAATGTTTATTGAAAATATAACATTTATCGAAAAAATGATGGGTTTAACGAAATCTGGGCACGTCGAGAGAATGAGGAACGAAAATATGAACAAATAATATTCATAGATAACAATCTTATCAAAAAAATACGGAAACATAGTATTCATAGTACTTGAAGAAGGTAAAAAAGTGGTGATGGTTATTTTAATTTTTTTGCTTGTTACACTTGACATCAAAATAAGCCGTTGTTACCGATTTACCAGCTTAAATTTTCGTTGACACAACAAACAAATTAAATGTTCTCTTTCATTTCATCCTATAAGCGCCTGCTGTAATATAAAAAGTGCAGCTCCAAATTTGTTGTTTATATTTAATTTTTATTTTAACACTACGATGTATCTTAAATTCTATATTAATGTAATCTAGAATTTAAGATACATCGTATCTATTTAATATAATTAAATTTTAAATATTGGATAAATCCTTTATCGACCAAATTACTAGATTTTAAAATGCTATTACATTCTTTATGAAACATCATAGATAAGAATTATAGCGATGTACAAGATATTCGATAAAAAAAAAACAACAATCAAGTCGTTCATTAATTCAGGAACTGCGATTCCACAGACAGACAGATATGCTAATTTTATAACTCTCGTGGTATTTAGGCGTAAATAAATTAATACGATTTTAAAAGACAAATACTCAAAATAGAAATAGTTAAAAAATAGAGTTAGGTCTGTTTTATATTAGTTAAGTCTAATTAAGCAATGTATCGCAATCAAAGGCGTTTGATGTATTCATTGTATAATCTATAAGGGCTTTGTTTATCAATGTACAGTCAATAACATAGATTCAGAAAATTAGTAATAATTTGGTTTATATATTTGCTTTAAGGTTTATTTTAGTTGGTAGCTAGCTTCATTTAAGAGTAAATTTTATATACTTTTCCTAAGTAAAAAAAAGATTGTTTAAGGAATTGTAAGTAAAAATATTGAAGTAATCTAACTTAACTTATTTTTCATATATTTGTAACATAAAATTATATAACTATCGTTAGATGTTGTTAGATAGCAGAAAACAACAGCGTAATTTCTTTTTATAAAGTGAAAGCTAAGAAAAATAATTTCAAATATAAATAATGCCAAAATATATTAAAACCTAGGTGTTGTATTGAGTAGCGTAACTAAACGATTGTCTTGTTACCAGAACAAAAGGAATGATAATATTAGATATCTCATTTCCACGAGTGCAGATCGAACCCACAGGCTGTCTCGTTAACATTTTGACATTTGCGCCCCTGTACCTCAACAGCCAACTTACTTTATTATCTTAATGAACTGATTAAGCGATGAAATAGGTATTACAACACCTGTGCGGAATAAATCTTTCATTAGGGACCCCTAAAATCTGTCACAATACGAACCAATAAGGGGTTTATGAAGTACCAGGAATTAGAAATATTGTTTACTAGATGTGGCTTTAAATTTAGAAATTTGAATAAAATATAATAGTTTTATATGTTTTATTTTGTATTGAAATGATATATATGATTATAGTAAAAAATATTATGACGCACGGTTGTGGGTTTGATTCCATTCGGGAATTTCATTTTGATATGCACGTGACGTCTCCAAAATGGCGGTACGCATATATACGGATACGGAGTGATTGTCGCTGCCTTTAGCTTTAAGTCGCGGGATACTGCGTGAACTATAGTAAGTTTACATATATAATTAATTTACATTTTTATGGAAATAATGACTAAATAATCGTAATGCAGTTTTTAACAAGTTGTTGTATCTTACAACAAAATCTATGTAGAGAAGGCGTAATTTTATATTATAAAAAATAGATTAAAAAAAAATAACTCTTCAAAGTCATTTTAATAGATTAACTCGATATTTTCTAATCGTAAGACTCATTTTACCAAAATTTCTCTATCAGACCAGACTAAAGCAAAGCAAAGTAACAAAAAAAAGGCAGCGGCACATACCTAATTCCGAACACAGTCGTTTAGATATTCACCTCACGTATAACACAATGGTGATTTTTTTCCTACCCCCGTACCTACCTATCGGTATTCGGCGTATTCGCACTGACAATTCCGCCACCTACTTCAGGTTGACCATTGTGACTGCCGTTAAGGGATTTTTGCTGAATTAAAAATGATTTCGACTCACATGCTATACAGTATAGATATGTGTATGTACATATTATATAGGAATGTGTCATTGTTTATTTATGATTTTGCGATATTGGCTTTTGTTGAAACGTTTTGTTTGTACAGTAGTTTCACGGTATTTCTCTTATCACTATATCATTATAGATATTTTTTGAGGCAATCTCAAGAAGCAGAACTAAACGCCGCTATTTTTTACGTTACAAGAGTAAGTAAATATAAATATATATTCGTTTACTTAAATGTGAATAGAACCCATAACCGTTAAATTTACGAGTGTAGTCCGAAGCTGAGCCACTGCGGCACGACTGGCCTTAATGGCCTCAGGCCTTTCATCTTATTAATAATTTAATAAGTTATCATAATATTATCCTTCAATATAAGTATTGAAGGATAATATTATGATAACTTATTAGATCAGAACCAGAGTTTTAGCCAGTACTCTACTTTATTCAGCTTCACGCTGTATTCCGTACATGGCAGGGTAGGCAGTGGGAACTTTGGGAACCTAGTGTTAAGACACTCCTTTCCGATACCTAATTATCACCGAATTTGAGGCAAAGCGTGTTGAGTGGAGCATCCCAATGGCGCACTTTTCCTTGTTACCAGAGCGAATAAATAACAATATTAAATATTTCATGTCCTCAACTGGGGATCGAACCCAAAACCTGTCACGTTTACCGGTCACGCTCCAATCAGCCGGTAAATAAATAAATATAATTCATTTATCAATCGAGAATGATAAGTTCATTCAATCGGCGAATGCTTAACACTTTTGTCCACACTGCTTTGCTGAAAAAAAAAAAGAGAAATTATAGAAAATTCTAAGATTTTTAATAATTAAATAATTAAGTTAAAATATTTATAATGGATAGTGACCATTGTTGTTTACAATTTTAGATATAATTTTAATTACAGTGCCTTCTAATAAACAACGGACTTGGCACCGTTTGTGATGCGAATATCTAATTAAAACCTTACAAAATTAATTACAGTCGTAAATCATAGGTAAAACATGTGTAGGTAGGTTTTACATCTGGAAATAGAAACAGTATATTTCAGTCTAGTTTACATGAGTTGTGTAAATTTTCTTTAAAATTTCATATATTATATAGAGTTTAATCTATTGGGCTGTACCTCATATTTATCAGGGTTAAAGTAACAATACTATAATAAGATCATTGGTTTTTCACGATTATTACATTTTAAATTAAATTAATTCTATTAGCTATGGAATTGCTGTAAATTACTTGAGTTACTGTGAGTGACAGCGCTACGCTGGTTTACAGGGCGAATGTTAGATATAAAAAAAAAAACATTAAAATTTCTTTGTAGAAATTAGAATGAACAATAACAATTTCGTTAGTATATTTTTCGTACTACGCGATTTTCCTCGTTAACAGAGCGTGAAAATAAAAATATTAAATAGGTAATTTTTCCGAGTCGAAGTCAAAGTCACAAACACAAATTGCGTTTTTTTTTGTTTATTAACTTACCCATAGAAAAATACGTAAATACATTATATATATATATATATATATATATATATATATATATATATATATATATATACTATATATATATATATGTATATATATATATATATATATATATATATATATATATATATATATATATATATATATATATATATATATATATATATATATATATATATATATATATATATATATATATATATATATATATATATATATATATATATATATATATTATATATATATATATATATATATATATATATATATATATATATATATATATATATATATATATATATATAATATATATTTTTCAGCTTCACGCTGTATCCCGCACTAGGCAGGGGGAACGGAAGTGAAACCTAGTGTTATGACACTCCGTTCCACTTCCGTTCCCCACTTTCCGCCGAATTTGAGGCATTGCGTGTTGAGTGGCGGAACTCAACGCCGCGCTTTGCCTTATTACCAGAGCGAAGAAATGAAACATTAAATATTTTAATTGAAAATATTAAATATTTCATTTCCTCGACTGGGGATCGAACCCAGAACCTGTCGGTTACAGTCACACTCTTGTGCCGCTGCGCCACGACAGGCCTTAAACACAGGCCTTTGGTTAAAGACAGGTTTTAAATATTAATATCATTTTATTATAAAGTAAGAATATTAGAAATTTGAAAAGTCGTATTCAAAGCTTTTGAAATAAACTTTTGACTTGTGTGATGGATTTAAATTATATATACCTAGATCACTATTCTTGTATTAAAATATTGTTTGTAGCCTTATTGACTTTACTTAAAGTAAATATACCTATATATTTTTTACTTTTGAATGTCAAGATACTTTATTTTCTATTAATTATCATTAAAATTATTTTTTTTATCTTCACGGTGTATTCTGGACATGGCAGGGTAGGCAGAGGAATTTTGGGAACCCGGTGGTGAGATATCCGAATTCCGTTCGTTCTCCACTTTTCGCCGAATTTGAGGCATTGTTTTGAGTGGTTGAACTCAAGGTCTCGTTACCAGAGCAAAGAAATTAAAATATTAAATGAAATGTTTATATGTATATATGTAAATGAAATGAAAATATTAAATATTTCAAATCAAATCAAATCAATTTAAAATATTATTTATTCAAATAGTCCATTACAAGCACTTTTGAATCGTCAAGTTACATACAATTGTCTGTAGTGTCAGTCCTACAGGAAGCTACCATCTGCTTGGAAGGCGGGTCTGCTGAGAAGAGCCGGCAAGAAACTATATATATATATATATATATATATATATATATATATATATATATATATATATATATATATATATATATATATATATATATATATATATATATATATATATATATATATATATATATATATATATATATATATATATATATATATATATATATATATATATATATATATATATATATATATATATATATATATATATATATATATATATATATATATATATATATATAAAAATATATAAATAACATAGCTTCCTGAGTGAGTACCAACAGCATTTAGTTCCTTGCATTCTTATCATGGTATTATTCTCCACTTGAAGATCGACGCACGATATTGTCAGTCAGTCATGCGCTTGTGTCCCTGTGGTACAACAGTTCTTTAAAATAATTATAAGTAAGTACTTTTTGCACACCACATAACTCTTAGTAGAATATTTACAGTTTAAAATTTCATAATTATAACAAATCACTGAACGAAACTGAATGAAGTTTAAAAATTGCATAATAATTATATTTCAAACACAAAAAGAATTCTACCAATTCTGAAAACTAAACATTGGTATATGTCAAAACAAGGTTGTTAACAGCAACGCGTTCCGTTAGACGGATCGTGGCAGGTGTGTGACAAAAATATACCTCTAGTGTAGAAGCAGTTGACGTGAGTTCAATATATCGATATTGATTTTTGGATGTTCTATGTTAGAAAGTGTTAAATTTTATACATAGCAAGGTAATCAGAGGGTCTTAGAAACATATTGTTGAGTCTCTCCGTCCTTCATGGGGACGATTACTTCCGCTCCACATGTTGTTGTTAGAGCGGAGAAATAAAAATATTTTTTTTTTTATTTCCTCAAGTAGAAATCGAAGCCACGACCAGCAATAAACCAATCCCTTACACAGTGTACTTGTGCTTCCATTAACTATATTTATAAATATAAATCATAAAATTCCCATTTCTGCTAACAAACGTATATATATTTTACTAATAAAAATCTATAATGAAAATGTTATACCAGCCTAAGCGTAAATCTATAAGAAGTAATTTTCTCAGTTTAAACCAATATATCAAATTAAGTACGTAAAGAAAAAGAAAAACGATAACTGAAAGCACATCACTAGTAAACCTAATACCAAACAGTCACTAAGCAAGAAGATTATAAAATCGCCATAATCATAACTCAATTAAATCTTATATATTTATGTGTCTCGTTAAATCAACACATTGTGGTGTTAAATTAGAATTAGTGGTGTATTACATACTGATCTAGATATACAAACTTTACTTTCTGCACATTGTCGATTTTTATTATTTTTTTAACTTTTACTCTATATAGCGTCGAGACATCGATAAACAGTTTCAATTTTCGTGACATTGCTTTATAAACTGATCTAGTTATTAAAATTTTACTCTCCGTCCGTTGTCGTTTTTTATAATATATATATTTTTACTTTACTCTATCCAGCGTTAAGACAGTCTGTTGACCAGTTCCACTTTTCGAGACATTGCGATAGAGAAAAAAGCAAATCACTCCCCAAAATGGGAATCGAATTCACATTTATCAAGCGGAAACATATTTTTACAGGCGACATTAAAAATATATATTTCATAATCTAAAATCCCCCAATATGCGTTAGCCGTTACACAACTGCGCAAAGTAGGCTTACTGTACAATAACTTCAATACTTTATTGGTATTTAAATGAGTTTTTGTAGAATAAACGTCATATTATATAAGGTTTTAGACGTACCGAGTTTAATCTGCACATAATATTAACATGGTAAATTAGGACTAAGCTGTCGCTGACGGTGCTTGAAATGTTTGTCAAATTTGGTTTTGTTGTTATTGTTATTAGTGTACTACTTGTATGTACGATTGTATGTACGAATGTATGTACGATTGTAGATAAATTCTATAAGAAACAGGTATTGTATTGGCGGGCCGAAATCTAAGCACTTTTTATACTAAAAGTCTCAGTCTATCTAAATATCTCTTTCTTTATGTGTATGATTTTTAAACATTTTTAATACGAATCAAATATATACTGCATTTTTACAGAATTAACATGGTGATTTTTCTATGCTACTTCTAAACAGGAATAATATATAATAAAAATCTATTTTTTACTTTCTGGAATATTTTTTTTGCCATCATGATGAATCTCGCAAATGTGAGGTCAGCGGAATCTAGTGTGCTAGGACAGACTTGTCCCTACTTTCTGCCAGTTTTTCGAGAATTTTTGTAATATTCTACACCGCGCTTTGTTTTCTACAATTTTTAACTATTTTATTATTAATTAGCAAAAATAAACTATACTCAGGCTTTCCACCGCGGCATCATTGAAAAAAATATATAACAGTATAAACATAATAATATAAGTTTTAACGAAGCATTTGCTTGTGAAAAAAGTCAGGTTTAATACAATTTTATGAAATTCAGAAATCTCTATATAAACCTCGTTCGCATTTAAAAATGCGAAATCAATTAAAAATCTCGCTGAACGCAAAAGCTACTTGAACATGCGAACCGTAATTCAAATACATATATGATTTACTTTACCTTTTACTATCGTTGTATGTGTTTTGCCTGTGTTTTTTTTTACAAAATATGCCTTAAAATTATGTAATATTTATGTTTGTAGGCGTAAAACACGGCGTTGAAATCCTCAACTCAACATGTAAAGTCATAAAAAGCATGCATAAGGATCTGAATATCTTAACATAACATTCCAAGTCTAGGTAAAAATGTATAAAAATGATATAAAAATAAAAATTATATTTTTAAATGTTTTTCGCTGTATCCCGCACCTGGCTATCCTGCCTACCCAGACAGAGGACACCTAGGAACTCCCACTTTATGCCAAATTTAAAAAATTGCGTATTTATTGGCCGAACTCAACGCCGCGCTATGCCTTGTTACCAGTGCAAAGAAAGGAAAATATAAAATATATATATTTGAAAACATTAAATATTTAATCTCTTTAAGTGAAAGTCAAACCCACATAACCAGTAGCGTTTACACTCACACGGTTTTGCCACTGAGCCACGACAGACATAAAATAATCATCATTATGCAAATTTAAAACAAATAAAAATCAACACAAAGTAATTAGATAGTATAAACAACGTATGAACTGCCTGCATCGTGGTCGATCCGGCACGTACTATGTAATTGCATACAAATTGTTAATTGGCCAGTTGCAGCTCATTTTCATTGTTCGCGATAACTTCGTTCACTCGTAGTACAATATGTTTACGGTAAACGATTAATTAAAATTATATTAACAGTTATAGGCTGCCATGGCACAGGGGCAGAAGCGTACATATGTACACGTGACGATATTGGATTCTATTCCCAAAGCAGGTAATGAATGATTTCATTATTATCATTTCATTGTTCTGGTTAAAGCGCGACGCTCGATGCTCAGTGGCGCAATATCTAATATTTCGTGAAAAGTGGAGGACAGAATGAGGAGGTGACCTGATGAACAGAATGAGGGAGTGTCTTAATACCAGTTCTCTGGTTCCCATGTTCCCTCTGTGGATCTTTGCTATATATAGAACACAGCGTGAAGTTAAAAAAGTATATAAACATAGGTACTAACCGCTTATTTAAGTCTACTGTTATACTGTGGAAATATTATAGTATAGTGTAGTTTCGATTATACCTTGAGTAAGATAGGTCCATAATATGGCCAAGTAGTCTTCTGTCGAGGCTTTGCATTCTTGGACTACGCAAAAAGAACACACATGTATTTTATATATAAACTTTTACTCAGTTAATTGGTGAAATTGTAAAGATTGTTATTAAGTTCATTGTGTAATTATTAAAATGTAGACGTTCCTTTTCCCCAAGCTAATAGGCATATTTTTTTAATAGGCGTATTGTGGAAAACGAAAGGATGATTATTTTCAGCTCCATATATATCCCACATATGGCAGGGTAAGTAAAAAGGAACTTAGGAACCTAGTGTTCCATTACCTATTGAGATTCTAGTGGAGGACTTAACGACGCGCTTTGTCTTGTAACTAGAGTGAATAAATGAAAATAATCACTCAGCTTCACGCTGTATCCCGCACATGGAAGGGTAGGCAGAGGGAACTTGGGAACCTAGTGATAAGACACTCCGTTTCACTTTCATTCCCCACTTTCCGTCGAAATTGAGATATAGCGTGTTGAGTGGCGGAACTCAACGCCGCGTTTTGCTTTGTACCAGTACGAAGAAATGAAAACATTAAATATTTAAATTGAAAGTATTAAATATTTTCATTTCCCTTGAGTGAACCTCCACACGCTTGTGCCCTTGTGCCGCCTACGGTATGCTTCATGAAGAAATTAAATGTGGCTGTAAAACCAGAAATAGTGTCTCCTTTCGAATAATAGGTAAAAAAATTAAGAAGGGAATAGTGATTATATGCATTAACTTTCTTTTAACGACAAAATGCACTGGTGAAACGTAAAAAAATAAAATAGAATTTAACCTTTGAAAATTATAATAATGTGACTTGTCAACTGTTCATTCGTTTTTATTTTAGTTTATTTATCAAAGGCAGGAAATACATGTACGAGTAGAAGCGAAAAAAATATTGTCATTTAAATTTATTTCATCCTTACAAAAATATATACAGAACATTTTACATTTTAAACTAACTTTGTAAGAGCGGAGGTAAAGTTTTAATTAAAAAGTTAATGTTTTTCAAATATATATATTTTATGTCTATGTTTGTATAAACCACTAATGGCTGAATACTTATTGATACGTAACTACTTATATATTTTTTCCTACTTTTCGTCGAATTAAGGCATTACGTGTTGTGTGGTGGTACTTTACTTTTTGTCAGAACAAAATCGAAGAAACTATAATATATTAAATTTCCTTGAGTTTTCCACTCTAGGAAATGAAATTCAAACTTGGACTTAAAACTAGCCGCATTTGCAATCACGCTCCTGTGCCCCTTCACCACGACTGGCCACCTGAAATAATTTACTATAAAATGAAATAACTGCCTTAAATAAATTAAAAATTAAAGAAAAAGTTAACTATAGGTAATACTTTGAAGTGCTACATGTATGTAATATTTGCAGATCGTGAGCTCTTTTTTTTTATGGACGAGACGGCAAACGAGCGTACGGGTCACCTGATGGTAAGTGATCACCGTCGTCCACGGCCTCGTGAAACAGAAGAGCTACAGGAGCGTTGTCGTCTTTTAAGGTGGATGGGCACCGGGGCCCGGCATTACCTAATGCGAAACGCAGTGGCCAAAGCCACTACTTAAGGCCAGTCTTAAATGCCGGGGGTGGTAACAATCCGGTCGAGTCTGCCCATGCGTGTTGCCATTGCTGGCAACATGACTCTACCACACTCACATTAGTCGCCTCTTACGACACCATCAGTACCAGGGTGACCCTATTCTAAGCCGGGATCACACGGCAAATATTTATTTACGGTTCATTATTTCTGAGCAGATAGATTTAATTCTTACATATTTTTAGACGTTCTACGCTGCATTACGAAGGCCAACGGCCTCTGAGAGTTAAAGCGACAGTTTCAGGTTCGATTCTCACTCGAGAAAATAAATTGTTTTTATTTGTTTTTGTGCTCAGTTACACATTCGACAAACAACGTCCAGAAAATTGGACATTAACTAAGGTTATTCTATTTTATTAACCGTATACAGACAAGAAATAGAAAAATAAAAAATATTTTCATAGTATTGATCTTATACCAATTTACTAGGGTGAATATGAAAAAGTTAATCAATTTCATAGTCAGTCATGCAATGGGGGAATATTAGCATGATCGCTTTAACAATAACGGACAGCTGCTGATTAAAAAGATAAAATTTCCATTTGTAATTCAAAATTAAGTTATTAAATTTTTTACGTGTTCGTTGGTAATAGGTCAGATGGAATTATATACAGCGTTCTCTATTATAAATATATCTAGCTAAATTATATATAAAGTACCTGTTACGGGCAGGGGCACAAGCGTGTGACTGTAAAGGCTACGTGTTGTAGGTTCGAGCCCCACTCTAGGAAATAAAATATTCTTTGGCCAAGCAAAAGATGGTAGAGCACGGCGTTGAGCTCCGCCACTCAGCAAGCAATGTCTCAAATTCAACTGTTAGTGGAATATGGAACAGAGTATCTTAACACTAGGTTTCTAAGTTCCCTCAAACTACCCTGCCATTTTCAGGACGTAAGTACATATAATGTATATAGGTTCCAAGTATAGTTACAATATTTCTTAGCAAACATTTTAAAATGTTGAACATGCAGGACTCAAACCAACACCTGTCCACCAAGCCTTTTGACCACACAGCCTAAATAAATTCAAAAGTAAATAAATTCAAAAGTTGTATGTTTTTATAATTAATTATATGATGCTTAATCGACACTATCAACTAGAATGGCGCGTACTAGAATTTAATATATTTTAAACTATAAAAATAATTATTAAAGCAAAAGGTTAACGTTATATATAAATATTTGTTTATTGCCAATTACAAACATATGTGGGAGTCACTAATTGGAAAAATCAAACGTTTTATGTGAAAAACTTGTTTTTTTTATGCAATATGTGCGTCATACATATTCTATTTTTTTTTTTATATTTATATAGTAGAGTAAAAAAATAATATCAATTATCATTCAATTTGTCCAGATTCTTTTCTTTACGTATCGTCTGAATTTTAGACATTGTGTGTTGAGTTGCGCAACTCTACGCCGCGTTATTATACTAAATCCTTATCCTCCTTCCAATTGCAGTTCGATACTCAAGATTTCATATTTTTATTCTCACGCAGTATATCGCTCATAGCATGGTAAATAGTAGTTATATGCAGTTATCAGAAACTAAATAGAACTAAATTTTAATATTTTTAGTACTCTCTCTCTCTCTCTCACTCTCAATACTCAGCTTCACGCTGTATTTCACACATGGCAGGGTAGGCAGAGGGAACTTAGGAACATAGTGTTAAGACACTCCATTGCACTTCCGTTCCCCATTTTCCCGCGAATATGAGGCGTTGTGTGTTGAGTGGAGGAATTTAACGCCGTGTTTTACTTTGTACCAGAGGAAAGAATAGAAAACATTAAATATTTAAATTGAAATTATTAAATATTTAAATTCCTTGAGTGGGGATCGAACCTACAACCTATTGCGTTTACAGTCAGGGAATAATAGTGCTAAGAAACTTCTGTCCCCATTCCCGCCCAAGCTTTAGTACACTAACTTGTAGATTGGCGAAACTTAACGCCGCGCCTTATTCTAGGGCAATGTGCCCTAGTTAAATGAAAATAATTTAAACACCAGCACTCCCTCAATTAGAAATCGAACCCACAACCCTTATATTTACATTGAGACGTTGCCTCAATGAACCACGACGGCTTCCAATGATTATAATGTTACACTCATTCAGTAAAAAGTATAATAAAATCCAATTTTATAGTTTTATGAACCAAAAATAAATTTCAAAGGACAAAACGTCGCGCCATGATACATGGCCAGTACAAAGAAGGTGACAAACATCGTAAACGCTTAGAGCTAAAATTATAACGTGAAATACTCAATCAGATGGAGGGGTCTATTACAGTAGACGTACGTTAATTTATTAAATTATTTTATATTATTTGCGAATTGGTAAGATTATTTCGAGAGCCTGTCGTGTTCAAGGGTACAAGCGTGTGACTGTAAACGATAGGTTGTGGGTTCAATCATCAATCGAAGAAATGAAATATTTAATATTTTCAAATTAAATATTGAATGGTTTCATTTCGTCGCTCTGGTAACAAGGCAAAACACGGCGTTGAGTTCTGCCACTCAACACACAATGCCTCAAATTCGGCGGAAAGTGGGGAACGAAGTGGAACGGAGTGTCTTAACACTAGTTTCCCAAGTTCCCTCTGTCTACCCTGCCATGTGCGAGATACAGCGTGAAGCTGAGTGAGTGAGTGTTTAAATAAGTAGAAAACAAATTGTTGCCATACTGAAACATGAAAACAAATCATTTATTTCATTACATAATTGAACCCACACTTCTTATAATACATCCTGACTGTGCCATAAATAGCCAAAATACCTCTATTTTAGATTATTTATATAAATATCTAAGCATTTCAAATCTCTCAAACACATTATAACCGAAAAAAAAACATTATAAAAAATGACGCAATAAAACTCGGTTAATAGATGAAATCGATACTGTACACTATAAAAGTTTAAAATGAATTACGACAGCAAACTATCGAAACCAAGTTCATTTGCATATCTTTAAATAAACGTGAAAAGTCATGGCGCCAATGCGACGCAGTTCGATAGTCTCATTTTAAGCGTGCTAGTGGTAGTGGATTCGATTTCTAAATGGGAACTCGTTTATAGTAAAAATAAAAATAGACCATCGTGGCTCAGTGGTATAAGTTTCATTTGGAAACTCAATGGTTCTGTTCTTTGTTCCCATTCGGAGGAATAAATTATGTTTATTATCGCGCTCCGGTATCAAGACAAAGGCGTTAACATCTACCACACAATGATTGATTATAATTAGAAAATTGTAGTAATATTACAAATCTACTCTACAAGTGAATTTAAAAAAACTGGTTAGATACTACGCGGCGTTAAGTTCAGCAACTATTTACGTAAAAAATGTCTCTAAAGACTGACAATGGAGATTCTACATGCCAAAATAAAAATTGAGAAAATACGTAAATATTAGAATAGTTCCTGATATTTATATCGTGTGCCCTAAAGATCGTCACGAGCGAGTGTTCAGTGAATTTTGAAACAAACTTGTCCTTTATAAATTGCATTCCTCGTGGTCGAGTCCGTCCGAAGAATTATAGCTTCATGTCTTTTTTGATGAATTCAAACGAATCCTTTAAAGAATATATATCATGGATACATTTTAACTAATGTAATGTAACAAGAGTATAAAAAAATCGACGTAGCTTGATGGGAACGTATGGCTTAGTTAGTCAGAGCATTCGGACGGTTTTCAAGAGGTACGGGTTCAAATCTTGCTACTTTAATATTTTTATACGTTTTTAAAATATGTGTATTTTTCCCTAGGTATAGAACAGCTCAATTTCTTTAAAAATAGTAAAAATATATAAATTTTAATGAGGACGTTGTAGACTCAATTCCCACTCGAAGAAATGAAGTATTTAATGCTTTCGTGTTCCTCGCTCCGGCATCGAGGTAAAGTGCGTGGTTGAGTTCCGCCAGTCATGACGCAATACCTTAATTCGGCGGAGAATGGAATACGAAAGTGTCTTAATGGTAACAGAGTGACTTATAATTTCCAGATTCTCTGTCTACCCTCCTGTGTGGGAACGTCGACAAACTAAAATGCTAAATACTCATTCTATTGCCAAAACGTCTAGTAAACATTGATCTTCGTTGTAAGCATAGCGCTGTGTTATTATTAGTACAGCAAGCGCCATTGTCTTTAATTACAAATATATGTCTATTTTTAGTCTATTGCTGTCGTGGCTCAGGGGTATAAACATGTGACTGTAAACGTGACAGGTTGTGGGTTCGAACTCACTCGAGGAAATTAAATATTTAATAGTATCAAGTTCAATATTTATATTTCTTCGCCCTGGTAACAAGGGAAAGCGCAGAGGTGAGTTTCGCCACTCAACATGGACTGCAACAAATTTGGCGGAAAGCGGTGAGCGGAAGCGGAGTGTTTTAGCACTAGGTTCATTCTGTCTACCCCACCAAATTCAAAATCAAAATCAAAATCAAAATATTCTTTATTCAATTAGGCCATTTCAACACTTTTGAATCGTCAAGTTACATATAAGTGTCTGTAGTGTCAGTCCTTACAGGAACCATGTGCGGGTAACAGCTTGAAGCTAAAAAAAGTGACATTTTAAGAAAATTTCATGAATTTTAGTTAATTCTTCTGTTTTAATTTACCGAATTCATATATTTTTTTAAGAAAATACCTTTTGGAATTTAATACTACGGTCTTTGTTTTAAACATACTGTATCACAGATATTTACATTACAATAGAAAGTTTTTGGGAAAACGTAACTACAAAAGTTGTTCGTATATAGTTTTCGGTAACTGTTAGATTAGAGTGATAAAACTTTTATAATAATGAAGTAAAAGGCCCACAATAAATTCGTGAAGAAATGTGGCAGAAGTACAGGAAGGTATTTCTAATAAGACCCTTTCCAAAATTAACCAAATAAAGAAGAATAGTTTAAGGCCTTACTTTACAAGGCCTGTCGTGGCACAGATGTCTACGCGACTTTAGATACGACAGGTTGTGTGTTCGATCGCCACTCAAGGAAATGTAAGATTTAATAGTTTTTATTTCTTCACTCTAGTTATAAAGCGAAGCCCGGCGTTGATTTCCACCAATTAGCACGTAAATCTTTAAGTTTGGCGGGTAAGTGAAGAATCGAAATGTTTAAATGAGAACGGAGTGTTTGAACACTACGTTCCCGTTCCCTCTTCTTACCCTGCCATAATTAGAATATAGGATGAAACCACTGAAAAAAATATTAATAAATTTACTAATAAATATATTCGATATAAACAATAAATTTTCTAGATTAACTGCACAATGTGTAATAATCAGATGTTTGATCCGACCTTTCCGATATCCTTTGAAATTCATCTCCTTCGCAGACAGCGACGATAGCTGCTGCTATTGATACTATCGTCTTTGTATTGACGCTCTTTGTTTCTTAAAGCTTGATGTGATATGGTATTTTGTGATGAATGTTAATTATAATAAATGTATTTACGTAGACCCTGACTGTAAAAAGTATTCGTTATGGGTTCCATTGTCACTCTATTAAGATTAAGCGTAACATTTACTTCCCCTGGTTAATGCAGAAGAAATCATGGATAGAGTAGAAATCAGTTTTTTTTATATTTTAGTCTTTTAAAAAGCTGTATATGTATAAAATTCCACCATCACTCTACCCGTACAGCAGGTTTGTCAAAAGGAACCTCATGTTAAGGCACTCTGGTACATTTTTTCTACTCATTATTAAGATTTGGAAAATAATATGAAATATATTATCATTGTGCAGATTTTCGCAACTTCACACCTCGCTTTGCCTCGTTACCAAAGCGAAAAAACGTAAATATTAGATATATCATTTCCTAAAGTGGGATTCGTACCTACAACATGCAACAAAAGAAGAAGTAGCATGTGTACTCTTTCGCCACAACAAGCCTCAGTCTAAATAAACACTTTAACTCCCCGATTATCACTTATTTCGTTTGTTTCTGTCACAAATATAAATAATAAGCTCATTTAGTTATATCAACCTCGTGTGTGTTGTTAAAATGTATTCATTTGCGCAAGCTCGTCTAAACGCATAAATCAACACTGCCTTGGGCGGCTTATTAATATTTGCAGTATGTTATAGAACTACTGGATAGCACGTTTATTGTTTAATTATTTTTGTGATATTTTTAAATATTTCGTAGATTTCTGTAAGAATGTATGTAATATGTTTCTTAATCTTAATCGTAATATTAAGGCAAAAGGCGGTGTTTAGTTCCGCAACTCGACACACTTCAAATTCAGCGAAAAGTGGGGAAAGGAACGGAGTGTCTTAACACTAGTTTTTTTTTTTCTGCCGAGTGTTAGATACGGCGCAGTATATTGACAAGGTGTTATCATATATGATTTCTTCTTTTCAGTTTCTTAAAGTATTTTAGATTAAATTATTTAGTTAATACTAAAAGTCACTTAAAAAAACCTGGTTAAAAGCTCGTTTCATATTTACGTATATACTTTAAGTCGAATATCACATCTATATAACAACAATCATGATTTTAAAATAAACGAGATAGTAAAATTTGAAGCGCAGTTAAATGAATACGTAGAAACAGTTGTACCTATGTGTCAGTTTGTTTGTATAAAGTTTGTACGTCGCTGTCCACTTTGTCATATGTCATGCTTTTACAAACAGGCGATAATTTTAAGTTCAAAATTATCCACCGCCAAATAAAATTTCTTAATATAGAGAAAAATTGTGATTGATTGTAAAAATCATTGTTAAATACCATTTGGTGGCAAATTCTCTGCTATTGTCTCTCTTTCTTTATATAATGATAAAAATGTCATTAGAGGTCTGTAGAAGAGAGCCTGTAGGTCTGCCAGGGTACAAGTGTGTGACTATAAAGGCGACATGGTTGTGGGTTCGATTCTCAATCGAGAAAATTAAATATTTAATATTTTTTATTAAATAAGGGCCCACTGTGACTTAGGGACACTAGCGTGTGACCGTACGCGCGTACCGACGCGTCTATAATTTTCAGTTGATTATTTAATTTTCTTATTTCTTCGCCCTGGTAACAAGGCAAAAGCGCGGCGTTAAGTTCCGCCATGCCAATGCTTGTAGATGCTAATCCAAATTTCATAAAATATAGTTAAGGACCACCACTATTAACAAACCGCTCGAACAAAACAGATTTCTTAATTTAGAAGCTAGTGCCACACTTTTTGCGTCAACAAAGCAAAAAGTGTTAATAGTGTAAGTGTTCTAAGTTTGACGTTAAAAGGATGTGAAGAAATCGTACCGTTTGGCGCTTTATTATCCCTGGCTATCGCTACCCCGCTGGGGTAGAGCATAAAGTTAAAAATAAATCAGTATCGGTGTATACTGTATACAGGGAATTTTATTATTCAATAAACATAAGGCCTATAGTGGCGCAGGGGACAGGTTTGTGACTGTCAACGCGACAGATTGTGGGTTCGCTGCTCAGTCGAGAAGATGTAATATTTCATATTTTTTACTAATTTTAAAGTGTTATACCATACTTAGGAAAGAAAAATATAAAATTTTAAAAATGTATAAAAATTTGAACTTAGCATGATTTGAACCCGCGCTTTTTGGAAACCGTCCAAGTGCTCTGACCAACTAAGCCGTAGTTTCTCATCATGCTACGGCGAAATTCTTATAAACTTGTTTCAATTTTTTTATGTTGTTAATCTGTAAGGATATTTTTAGAAATGCCTGCTACTCAAAGATAATTTTCTAATGAATACAATAACTCGATTTCCATCAAGGTCACAAGGTTCCCTTTGCCCTCCATAAACCCTTAAGGCAGAGGGAACCAAGTTGATCCCTTGCTGTATCAAACAGCAATCTAAATTTTTTTTTTTATGGAAAAGACGGCAAACGAGCGTACGGGTCACCTGGTGGTAAGTGATCACCGTCGCCCACAGCCCCGAGTAACTCCAGAGGAGCTACAGGAGCGTTGCCGTTCTTTAAATTGGAAGGGCACCGGGGCCCGGCATTACCTAATGCGAAACGCAGTGGCCAAAGCCAATACTTAACGCCGGTCTTAAATTCCGGGGGTGGTAATAATCCGGTCGAGTCTGCCCATTCGTGTGACTCTACCATACGCACTTTAGTCGCCTCCTACGACACCATCAGTACCAGGGTGATCCTATTCTAAGCCGGAATCACACGGCTAAATAGATATTACGTATACAGAATAACAAAAAGCTCTTATCCTTAAATATATTTTAGTGTTATTTAACTTCCTTAAGAACCATTGTTTACTATTTAATTATATTATAATTTCTACGTAAATTTCTAAGCTCATCTGATATAGCCCTTTGTTTAATTACAATAAATACAGAATTTAAGATGTTCTTTAGAAAATCACTTCAATTTAGCATTTAGATTATGTATGAGAGGACAAAAGAGTAATTTTAACTACGATTTGAAACAGAGGCCTGTTGTCGTGTGGGGACACAAGCCTGTGATTTCAAACACATCGGTTCTGGGTTCGATTTCCACTCGTGGAAATTACTTTTGTTTTTTTTTTTTTTAGCTTCACGCTGTATCCCGCACGAAGCAGGGTAGGTAGAGGGAACCTGGGAACCTAGTGTAAAGACACTCCGTTCCACCTTCCGTTCCCCACTTTCCGCCGAATTTGAGGCATTGCGTGTTGAGTGGCGGAACTCAACGCCGCGCTTTGCCTTAATACCAGAGCGAAGAAATGAAACATTAAATATTTAAATTGAAAATATTAAATATTTCATTTCCTCGACTGGGGATCGAACCCAGAACCTGTCGGTTACAGTCACACACTTGTGCCGCTGAGCCACGACAGGCCTCAAATTACTTTTGTAAGAATATATTTTTTTCTGTCTGATAACAAGGTAAAGCGCAGCTTTGAGTTCCACATAACGCAATGCCTCAAATTTGGCGAAAACTTATGCTTTTAAGTTCCTTTTGCCTACATTATGGGGTACAACGTGAACATCTATCCTTAATTTAGTGCTACAATTAAATGAGCTAGCAACTGTGATAAGGATACTAGGGCTGGTTTTACGTCCAAAATAATAATCAAAACTAACAAGAGTTCACATTTTCACATACATACGTGAGCTTTAATCTGGTATGGTATTTCAATTTACCACCTTATTTTACTTCAAGCAGGAAAGGAAACCTATGTTTTCCTCTTTCAACCCAAATTCGAGGTATTGCTTGTTGCAAGTCAACAATAAGCTTTGCTTTACCGGAGTGGTAAAATAAAAATAATTTTAGTAAAATTATAAAAACAATTTAATACCTTGATTGAACGTCGAACTTACAACCTTCACAATTTTAGTTCACTCTGAACACTGACTAGTCTTAATAAGATAAAATTTTAAGTGTTTTTAATAATTTTCCTGCTTCACGTTGCATCCTGCCCATAGCATGGTAGGTTATGGAAATCTATTTATTAAGCACTTACTTTAAAAATATATATATATATATATATATATATATATATATATATATATATATATATATATATATATATATATATATATATATATATATATATATATATATTTAATTTACTCAAGTGTGAATCGTACTCGCAACTGTCACGCGTACAGTGGCAGTTGCTGCCACTGCAACATGACTGATCTCATTATACTTCTTCTTCAAGTATCTATGTAAATAACTAGATATTTATTTTTAACAGGTCTTTATGAAAAGCCCATCACAGTAAATAACTGTTGCTAGACAATTTATACTTATAATACATCTGTAACTGATCTCTGTCTGTACATGGAATTTTCTTTTTAGCTTCACGCTGTATCCCGCACGAGGCAAGGTAGGCAGAGGGAACCCGGGAACCTAGTGTAAAAACACTCCGTTCCACTTCCGTTCCCCACTTTCCGTCGAATTTGAGGCATTGCGTGTTGAGTGGCGGAACTCAACGCCGCGCTTTGCCTTAATACCAGAGCGAAGAAATTAAAACATTAAATATTTAAATTGAAAATATTAAATATTTAATTTCCTCGACTGGGGATCGAACCCAGAACCTGTCGGTTAGTCACACTCTTGTGCCGCTGCGCCACGACAGGCCTCAACATGTAACATGGAAAATATATTAAAAATATACTTATAGGAGAGTTTTATTAATTTAATAGAGCCCACAATAGTGTATTTTTTTTCTGTTTATCTGTTTGTTTATACGCGCTTATCTCAGAAACGGCTAATAATCTTTAAATACATTTTGTATTAGAATATGGCAACCTTCACTTAACATTTAGTATTTTTTATATAAACCGTTTAAAAAATTAAAAAAGTTATGTACGCCAATTTAAAATATTAATGTCAACAGAATTGCTACAGTTATTTTTTATATATATTTAGCTGAAATTTTAGTGATTAATGTATAGATATTATCTTGAAACTAATAATTTTATTAGAACAAGAAAATACAAAACCAGCACTATTATAGTAGTTCTCACCAAATTTTATATTTATCTTTATTTTCTAAAATTTTCGTACTATTGCCAAAAATATGGACTAAGTGATTTGCACGCAACGTTAGGTTTGTGAAAATAAATATGCAGTTATTTAGAAATGTATTTATTTTTCATTTTATTGTGCTTTTCATATTTATAAATGGACGTATTCGTCCGAAAATTTTATAGTAATAGCGATGCTTTCAAACTATACAATTCGATATAAGTAAAAAAATAAATACAACTTATATTCTATGGAAAAACAGAAACAAAATAAATGTTTATTCATTTTAACAATAGTTTATAGTAAAAACAATTGTCTTTCTTTTTTGTTATATATTTCTATACTGGATGTAGAGCTGTTTTTTTTTTTGGTAGATCATGTAATTATTTGTCTGTCACCATATACCAAAGCTACCATTCTAAGTTCTAGTTAATTTACTCGACACATATCAATGATCTTATTTTATTTCTTAAGCAAGAAGATTATTTTATAGATATTTATGAATCTTGTAAATTAACTTTAACTTTTCTCAGAATACTAATGTTAGATGTATTTAGTAGTTCCAAAGTAATTTTAGCACCGAAAAATAATTAATCTAATCAAAATGAAACAGCGTGATATTATATTATAAAATGTGATGCAGAGAGACAGACTTAAAATCCATATAAAGCATAAATCATAACAGAATTATCGCGTAAAAATGTCAACACAAATTCTGTTACATTTATAATTATACCGATATTAAATCCATAGATATTTACTTAGTGTGAGAAAAACACTTTTAAAATAGTTATAAATTAATGCAGATAATTTTATTGTGATATGATTATAAAATTCAAGTCACTATTCTAGCTTAGTCTATTTTTACAATATCTACAATTTAGTAAAGTCCACGATTTACAATCTTTTTACAATAAATCAAAAATGTGTTATAATTTCATACATACATAATTGCGATAATTTTAGGACTAGCTCGATATAAATTACTAGGACGAAACCGCTACTGTCTAAATACTTTCACATAATTTATACAAACCTATTCAAATTGCTTTTTCTTTTTAAATTAATGCTAAAAGCTATGAAGAAATCATTATTCTAATCGAAAAACCTTCCGCGTGTTAACTCTTTTGTACAGACTTGTAGAAATATCACTACTATGTGTAATCCCGATGAATCCATAAATACTATTATCGAAGAAGGCAAGAGACCATACTGAATATCAGTTAGAGTAGGCCGTGTAAAACTAATGAATGCTTGGAATTACAATCGATTAAAATTTATGATATCACTCAATATAGAACCGTTATGGCACACCCACTGTGTCCGAACTTGTTTGTTCACGACAAGGGTATTTCTGCTGACAAACGATGTCGAGATGAAGCTCTGGTACCACAGGTGCCGCAAGTATTATTACTATATCCTGAATCGGATCCAAATGAAGAGTCTCCACTAGGAGGTTTTGGAGACGCTCTTGGACCTCTCCAGCAATTAATTCCTGGTAGTTCACCGCCAGGCCACGCTCCACCAGGACCAATAGGCATGGGACCAGGTGGTCGAGCTCCAACTGTTCCAACTTGTGGATACAGTCTCAAGAGGGCATCCAGGAGAACTCCCTCATGAAATTCTGATGGATCTGGTGGATGTACGTGCCTTGGCACTCTATGTTGACCTCGTCGTCGTTCTAGAGACTTGGGCCGGCGATCTAATCGCTGCGGTCTTGGTCTATGTGGCAAGGAATGTGGTGCAGGTGGCCTTGAACATGTCCGACAGGGTACAGCTTCACCCACTAGACTTAGTTCGTCTTCAGCAAAGTGATCATCACTATGTACAGAATCATCAGACCGATGAGGTAGTTCTTCATACAATGGTGTTCCACATGGGTCCCCACAAGAATTTCCTCTCCACGAACCACCAGTACCACAAACGAAAACACGCTCCTGACAGCTTGGCCTCTTTGTTTCCACCATCTGTAAACAAATTTAGTTATTTTTAATCAAGTGATTTTTATGATTTTATCAAAAATCATGGAAAGAGAACAGTATTGTATGTTGACGTGACAGGCATATATAATTATTGTAAATTGCTTTTCATTTTTAAGACTTTTAAGGAAGGTTCGTGCGTGTACCAAAATACATGTATTAAGTAAAGCGTGCAGACGACATGTTCACGTTTTCGAGTTTGTTTGTTTTATTTTGTGGTTTAAGTAAATATCAGACAACATATACGTATATTTATCGTTTTTGTCTGTATTATTTGGTTATTTATACGAAGTAATGTATTGCTCTCAATATAATTAGATAAGCAAAAATAAGTAACTCAGAACTTCGTGACCATTGCTTTAAGTATGACTCAAACGTATTATGATAGCGTCAGTTATTATATAACAGCTCAACTACTCAAACAATAAAGTCACCTCAGAAGCCATCGCTGCTGATTATGAGCAATGGCTGTTGGTTCGCGTTCGTTTCCCATTCAATTAAATTAATTATTTTCATATTAAAATACAAAGTGTTGAATTCAACCAATCCAAACAAAATATTTAAGGTTCCCTCTACCTACCCTGGAGGTATAATGTGAATCTAAAATTAATAAAAAATACCTCAAGCTGCGGTTCCATGTCCGGTCTATGAGGCAAGGGTGGTCTTCTGGGCAAGTCCTGCAGGTCTTCGTATAAAGGTGCTGGAGGCGGGGCTCGTCTTTGTGATCCTCCTTGGCTGGGGGCCGATGATTTTGAAGGTAGAAGATTCGTTACTTTTCGCTTATGTCTGTAAAGAATGATTTTTATAAGTTAAAAATGTAGCAGTAATGTATAGAATATGAAATATTTTTTTTTTCTTATAGTATACTGAAATAGAAACAAACTAAACAGCTGCAAAATACTTTGCATTTCCATTTTAACATAAAGTCTTACATATTCACGTATTAGATTTGAACCTACGATCTTACAAACTGAACTTTTATTTTAATTCAGTTATTATATTAAAAATCTTGGGAACGACTGGTTCGTAAAAATAATCTAATTCTGAACAGTCCATTTATCGAGTAACAAGTACTACATCACGTAAAATGTTTTGATAACTTATTATACATGGGGAAAGACAGATCTTAGGCACCTAGATAATGTCACATGTAATACATATCTCTTACTTATTTCCATATCAGTAAAAGCTAGTACAATATAAATCCGATTACACTTATAGAAATAACAGTTTATATTTGTACCATAATGATTTTGAATTATGATGTCATATTTAGTAATGGCTTAAAGATTAACTTTTGGGATTACAAGATTATGTTTTCAAATTTCGTTGAACGCATGCTTGATATTTCAACAAATTTAGCACTTAAAATTCATCTCGCGTACAACGGTGAGGTAAATTATCGGGGTTCCCAAACAAGAACACGTGATTGGGACAACGCTTTATATTTAATGTGATCAGTCCTAAAATTATTTATATATGTATATCTACTATTATAATAAAAGCTTGTACTTCATATATTTCATTTACTTTTTTTAAGCTATGACCTTGGGAACCTGGTGTTAAGACTCTAAGAAGGATGGAGCGACTTCATATTGACACATCCAACAATTTCAAATTATATCTTCACCTGAACGTCTTAATACTAGATTTCCAAGTTTACTCCGCTACGTGCGGGACATAGCGTAAAGCTAAATCAATTTCAAACATCACCATAAAGTACAAACAACAGGAAGCTACTATCACAGACGCTATTTATTTTCAAAGATAATAACAGACTTTCTTACAAAAATTAAACGTTGTATAATAATGTAAGTTGTTATGAAAATTTTTAACAAAAGCTTTTATCAGTTCGTTCAATGTGTATGCGGTTATCGTGATATCTCAATTAATATTTGTCGAGGACGTATTGTATCTGGAATCTAGAGATTGTGATTGCGGTATTCACGCAGATGTACTTAACTGATTATAAGAAAATGAATTATGTCTTTGGATGTTTTGTTTTGTAATAAAAATTGTAAAATTTAAATGATCTTCTTTAGAAACTTACTTACTTACTTACTTAGCTTTACACTGTATCCCGCACATGGCAGGGTAGGCAGAGGAAACTCGGGAACCTAGTGTAAAGACACTCCTTTCCACTTTCGTTCCCCACTTTGCGCCGAATTTGAGGCATTGCGTGTTGAGTGGCAAAACTCAAAGCCGCGTTTTGCCTTGTACCAGAGCGAATAAATGAAAATATTAAATATTAAATGAAATGTTTCATTTTCTCGAGTGAAATCGAACTCACAACCTGTCGGTCACAGTCACAAGTCAACCGCTGCGCCACGACTGGTCAGGTATAATTAAGAAATTAAATTGTTGAAGAATAAATTGTGCGTTATTACAATTTTTTCAGCTTTACTCTGTATAACGAACAGGGCAGAGTAGACAGAAAAAAGTTTGTTTCAACTTTCCGCCAAATTAGACATTGCGTATTGCCTGGCAGAACTCGACCCAGCGCCTTACTTCGTTATTAGTGAAAGAAATATAATAGTTTTAATATTAAATTTCCTCAAATTCACGATCTGTCACATTTATAATCGCACGCTTAAGACCCTGCACTATGATAGGCCTGGATACAATGTTTATATAGCGTAATAATATTTACTTTTAAAAAAATCTAATTTTAACAAAATTTTTGATACTTTTTTGTGATATTTTTCTAATTTTGTTATTTTTTTAAAACGTAACAAAAGAAATTCAAAAATAAAAAAAAAAACATCCAAATATGTTTTCTAACAATTTGGTTTAATAATTTCAATGATTGCATTTAATTTTACAATGCTGCCATAAAATTAGTATAGTTGTCCACTCTACTGTGCAATTCGAAGTTTGAATTTAGGATAATTACGAGTATTGGCCTATTATAAACATATTAGATACAGTACTTGAATATTTCTATGAATTAAAACGAGGTTTTTTTTTTTTAATATTTACGGTCCTGTAGAGATATTAAGTAGAATATGGTACTTGTTATGGCGCATATATGATGATGATTAAATACTAATGATACTTAGTTATAGTAAGTACAGAACGCAAGTGAAACGGAGTGTCTTAACAGTAGGTTCCCAGGTTCCCTCTGCCCTGCTGTGTGCAGGATGCAGCGTGAACCTGATTTACATATAGATGAAAGCCGTCTTGGCGCAAAGGCAGATTATGACAGTTGTTCGATTGCTACTTAAGGGCTTTTTTTTTATTTCTTCACTTTAGTATTGAGACAAAGCATTAACTGAAGTCCCTCAACACCCAATGACTAGGAATTGATAAAACGTGAGAAACAAAGTGTCATAGCTCTACATTTTCTTTAACTATGCTGCTATAAAACAAATATAATGTGAAAATATAAAAAACTATATATTTAATACTTATAAATACCATTGATAAGAACTTTCTATACATGAAACGACAATTTAAACTATGTTATAAATAAATATCAAAATTCAAAGGTCAGAAAACCAAAAAACTAACTTCCGATTACAACACCGACCACCCACGGCTATAGCATTGACATCGTGAAATGGCCACTGCTATAAAAAGACAGTTAACAGCTCGTTGTCGATTGACTGATACAACGCTGTCCCTTAAGCAACGTGCCATATAAAATGTTTGTATCTGTTCTAATGTACTTTTTGTTTTGATATCAAGATATAAGAGATAATGTGTATTGTTTTTCTGAGGATGAGAAAGTTTTTGTGGTGAACAGAATTCGGGCTTGCAATTTTATGCTTTAACTAGTTTTTGTGCGTAATTTTGTTTGCGTGGAAAATAAGTAGTCTCTATTCTACGTAATAATCCAAGTTTAAGTCCAGTAGTTTCTTCTGTTAGTAGTATATTTAAAAAGTTATTATAAAAATTTATCTAGTAACTACGTTTGTATGTGACAAATTGATTTTTTTTTGCTGAGGATGTATTTCTGTTGTCACTATAACAATAACATATATAATAAAATTAATATTAAAAAAGGGTTCCATACAAAAAAGCCGTTATTATACATAATGGGTACCGAGCCCTTCGTGCACTAGTATGACTTGACGCCTGGCTGTTTTTTTATGTACGCAGTACTCGTAAAATATAAATAATTATATTTCTTATACGTTATGTGATATTCACCTGCATTATAACGGAATGCTCGTTCAAACATTTAGTCATTCCTTATTAATCTCACTTTGACCATATACAGAAGATACGTATCTATTATCTAATTTTTCAAGATAAGTTCCTATTTTTATAACCTCAAAACTTTAATAGAAAATTAACTTTATTTACATATAGTTAAAGCTTAATTTGTCTGAACGTTTTCCCGATAAAAACATCTTCCACAGCCGCACGTAGGTTGTCGACAAAATCAATAATATAAATCAAGCAACTTGTTTTGAATTTAAATACCAATAAATTATATTTTCATAAATATTTTCTTTGGATATCGATTTTGTTTTCTAGAAAAATATTACAATAATTTGTGTAATTATGCTTATCTCTCATCAAACGTTATATTTTATGTTTATTTTGTGTTGAAAGTTAAATGGGTTATGTGATATCTACAGATGGAGATAGCTGACGTGATATATTGTTAGCTTTACGATATACCCTATCTTACGTGAGATAGGTAGAGGGAACCTAGGGTTACGACACTCCGTTCCCCAAGCATTGCTCAGTTTTCGAGACATGCATGTTGAGTGGCGGAAATTAGCACAGCGCTTTATATTACCAAAGCGAAGAAATGAGAATAATTCATTCTATTAAATGGAAATTGAACTTACAATCAATACAATTACAGTGAGAATAAATGAAATATTTAATATTTTCATTTCGTGTTCAGTTCTGCTGCTTAATACAGTGTTAACCCTTTATAGCGAAACTCAAGGGATTCAGCATTTTTTGTCGTTATATAGTAGTTTTATATGGAGTTAACAATCGAAATGTGGGTTTTAAAGCAAACTAACCAAGTCGTGCTCACTTCTACTTTATAAGGAATTTATCGTTATAAAGGATAACGTTATAAAGAATTTACATTGTATTACCCGTAGTAAGCCACAAATTCCACAAACAGTTGTTTTTTTATGGATAAGACATCGAAATGAGCGTACGGGTCACCTGATGGTAAGTGATCACCGTCGCCCACGGCCCCGTGTATCACCAGAGGAGATACAGGAGCGTTGCCCATCTTTAAGGTGGATGGGCGACGGGGCCGGCACTACCCAGTGCGAAACGCAGTGGCCGAAACCACTACTTAATGCCGGTTTTAAATGCCAGGGGTGGTAATGGTCCGGACGAGTCTACCCATGCGTGTTGCCATTTCTTACAACGTGACCCTCCCACGCGTACTTTAGTCGCCTCTTACGACACCATCAGTACCAGGGTGATCCTATTCTAAGCCGGAATCACACGGCGAAAGTAGTGAACGAATGTGTCTTGCAGGCCACAAGTGTTAATTATCATAATAAATAAATCTAATACGTTAAAGCATTGCTATTAAAATCATTATTTTTCTATAGAAATTATCCCCTCAGGGAAATTAATTCGACCTTATCTGTATAGAATTATATAGGTATGTACCAAAAAAAATCGTGTAGTAATTATAGCTGTACAGCTCATTTCATACAATTGTACGAAATTTACAATATACACATAGCAATTGTGTATTTTTTTTATGGGAAGAGGCAAACCAGCGTTCGGGGCTTTCGATGATAAGTGATCACTGCCGCCCACGACTCGTGTAACACAAGAGGTGTTCTAGGTACCTTTAAAGTGCAGATATAAATTAAAAGGTAACCATATTGTATCGATATAAAAACTGTATAAAAATGTGTGTTCTCATTTCTTAACTCTGGCAGCAAGGCAAAACGCGGCGTTGAGTTCCGCCATTTAATACGCAATGCGTCAAATTCATCGAAAAGTGGGGAACCTAACGGAATGTCTTAACACCCTACCATGTGCGAAATAAGGCGTAATATATATATGTATATATATATATATATATATATATATATGTATATATATATATATATAAATATATATATATATATATTTTTTTTTTTTTTTTTTATTCATTATCATTTAACAGTTTTTATAAAAGTACAATATACATAACATCAAATAAACCGAGAAGGTTTGTGACGATGTTACAATCATTCTTAACATTATGTTACAGTTTTAACAAAATAATTCACTGTTATTAAGTAAATACTTTTTTAAAACAATTTTGATATTTTCTCTATTAATAGTATTACTCAAATTTAAAGGAAGACTGTTAATTAACCTCGGCACGAGGTAGGCTGACGTGCGTTCACCGTAAGCGTTGTTGGCTCGTATTGTACGTAACCGGTTTTGAATGATAGCATATGTATGTATAGAATGTTTAACGGCATTTTTAATTTCTTCACAAAAGAAATATTTCTTTAGTAAGTTTAATTTTAATTGGCTGTGAACTGGTAGGATGTTACAGAATTTAAAAAGTTCAATTTTGTTATTATAATATTTCCGTAGTACATTCTTAGAAACAATATTTTCTAATATTTTAACTTGTAAATGATAAATTTTCTTGAGATATGTTTGGTACGTCCGGCCATAAGACTCAAGTCCATATTGTATATATGAGTGGGCTAAGGAGTAGTACAACAACCGCTTCACCTTAAATGGAATACGATTTTTAACAATTTTAACGACGGCTAAAAACTGTCTGAGTTTATTACATACGTGGTCTATTTGATAAATCCAATTGAACCTACTGTCAATGATAAGCCCGAGGTAAGTATGTTTATGAACTATATCGATGTAGGGACAACTACATGACCCATTTGTTAATACGTGCAGACAGTCATGATTATGAGCGACAACAGATTTTAAGGGTAACTGTCTAATATAAGGTGATTTAATGACTACTAACTTAGTTTTATTGCAATTTAGTACCAATCCTGCGTCATGGCACCACAATATGAGATTGTTAAAATCTGTTTGAAGCAACTCAGTGGCTTGATTTGGCTCATTGCTGGCAGCTAGCAGACATGTGTCATCTGCAAACTGATAGCACGAGCAATGTTTTATATAACTACTCATCTCGTTCACGTATGATAAGAAGTGCAATGGGCCCAAGACTGACCCTTGGGCTGTGCCTTCTGTAACTGATACTAGTTTGCTAGATGAACCATTGATTTTTACAATATGAAAGCGATTGTTAAGGTAATTTTTACACCATGCGAGTAAGGGACCCCGTATTCCACAGTTGTCCAGCTTTTCAACTAGTTGTTTATGTTGTAAAATATCAAACGCGCGTGAAAAATCTATGAAGAGTGCAAACACGTATTTTTTGTGATTTAAATGTTGGTTCACTTCATCAGTAAATTTAGCTAATAAATCTATGGTACCTTTACCAGGTTGAAATCCAAACTGGTTTTTTGTTATGACGTCGTTATTACGGTAAAATTGATGAATTTGTTTACAAATATATTTTTCTACAATTTTATCAATCGATGAAAGAAGTGTAATAGGGCGGTAATTAGCGTAGTCATTATGTTTACCTTTTTTATAAACTGGTCTAACACAACCTATTTTCAATTTGTCAGGGTACAAGCCGGTTTTTACGCTTTGATTTATAAGATTAGCTATAGCAACCGAGAATTCCTTACTAATATCTTTCATTGTGGGTACCTCAACACCATTAAGACCTGGTGCCTTATGTGAATTGAGACCACTTATAATTTTATGTATTTTATCACAAGTAGCATTTTTAAATAATATGCTGGCATTTAACGGTTTGCAGTTGGAATTTACGTTAAGAAGTTTACGGCTGCAGTTAGGAATGATGTTCTTAACTTCTCTATCAAACCCGGAAGCAAAATTATCCGCAATCTCTTTAGATGTAAGACCTTGCGCTTCAAATGCTTTCGATATTGATGCATCTATAGTTAAAGTCACTCGCCCTAATATCTGATTAAGTATTTGATAGACTTTTTTTATGTTATTAATGTTACTATTTATTTTGTTATAGTAATAAATGTTTTTTTTACGCGTCATCATTACCTTACACAATTTATTTCGCGTGTTGTTGTATTCTAGCCTTACTTTCGGATCTAAACATTTTTTCCATTTACTAAATAATAAGTCACGTTTCTCACATAGTCGATTAACATTGTCATCAACCCAAGGTACTCTAAGTTGCTTATTTGACACATTTTTATAAGTTTTCGTATAAGTAGCGGATTTTATTGCATTTTGAAAAGCATTGAAAATAAATAAATAGATATCATTTGGCAATGTCATATTATTTGTAATGTTCCAATTAATTTTACTTAATTCTTCCCGCATAACATTACGATTAATAACTATATTTTTGTCAACACCCTGTACATGCACAAACTTCGCATCATTTATACAAGTAAACATAATGCCTCGATTATCAGCTAGTATAGTATCTAACACCACTGTGTACGGACGTAGTGTGGGGAATCGTAAGAATATATGATCAATACAGGATTTAGTGATTAAATTTAGTTTATTTTCAATTCTGGTATATTCCGATATTCCACACGACAGTCCGCATTCGCTAAGTGTTTCCATGTATGTTTCCCTGTGCAATGTGGATGATTTAAGATCAATATTAGTATCGCCAATTAATATAAAGTTTTGTTTTGAGTTAAAGCTTGTAATGCACTTACCAAGTTCTTTAACAAAAAAGCTTTTATTAGTGGAAGGTGGTCTATATACTGCGCACAAAACTACGTCTTGACATGAATTTAATTTTAAAGTACCTATTATGTTTTCAAAAGTTACAGTTTGATATGGTGTTATAGTAAATTTAAAGTGATTTTTTACATAGATTATGATGCCACCACCCCTCTTGTCATTTCGTAGTTTTGAGTGCATGTTGTAGCCAGGAATATTATATAATTGACAAATATTATTATCTGATAAGCCAACCTCAGTTAAAACAATTACATCAATAGGATACAAACAATTGTGAATAGTCTGTTGTAGTTTAGCAAAGTTTTTAATTATGGACCTAATATTGAAATGAAGACATGATATAGCTATTTGAGTTTTGTAGGGTATTTTTTTAAAAAAATCATATACATTAGTACAATTTAAAATTTCTTCATTTTGTAAATACATAGTTTTGATAGTATAGATTAAGAAATTATATAGATAAAGAAATTACTTATGATTATTACTTATATTATTTTTATTACTTAAGATTGGGAATTTTTATTATTGTTTTCTAGGAATGCTATATCTTTTTCGGAACGAATATAATAAATTTTACTTTTAGGATTTTTCCTTACACAAACATTACCATCTTTACACCAAACAAATTGATAGGCCTTACTTAGCTTTACTTTGGCGTTATAAAGGAGAGTCTTGATGTGCTTTGTTAGCGCTTCTCTAATGAAAACTCGATTTTCTGAGACTTCTTGCGGTGTATTCGGCAACACAAGACCAACCGTAAGGCAATGTTTCTTTCCTGTTTCAATCCATTGGGTTTTGGCTTCCTTAGAGGTCATCTTAATGAGGATAGGTCCCGGTCGTTCTTTTGATCCTGGAAGGCGCTGCGATGATAAAATAGTGTTGGCATCCATATTTATTTTTGAAGCTATAGTTTCAACCACTTGGTTAACATTTTTAGTTGGTATTTCGGGTAGGCCCGCGACTTCCAGTGTGTTTGAGAGTGATTTTTGTTCAAAGAGCCGTACGTCTTGCTCAAGAACTGCTACCCGCAACTGCAGATTCTTGTTCGTATTTTGCAATTCATTATTTCTGCCTTCAAGATCTTTTATTTTGTGTTCGTGCTTTTTAACGGTTTCTTCAATAGTGGTTAGTTGATCACTGACAAATCCGAGTGAGGCTTCTAGATTACTAATCTCTTCGCGAAATGTTTTCTTTAACTCACGGCTAATGTCTTGAACAAGTTTTTTGGTGTTTAGAGAGTGTGCAGCATATTCTATTTCGGAATCATTTTCTTCCACATCATCTTCAGGGATCACAAACGAAGACCTGCGAGATATATTTTTCAAACATCCCTCACAACTCCATTCAATTCCAGGAGAGTTTTTGAGAGTGTTTATCTGTTTGTTTGATAAACTGGTGCAGGCTGGGTCTGCATGGGCAATTTTGTCACATCTACTGCATTCTAAGCCTGGGGTTTTCTTAGTAATGTTTCTGTTACATTTAAAACATTTTTTTAAAACCATTTTTAAGTAGGTAGAAGTAAAATAAAATTCACTATAGAGACTAACAACCACTCACGAACGCATGTAACGTAAGAATGCAATGAATATATATATATATATATATATATATATGTATATATATATATATATAATATATATATATATATATATATATATAATATATATATATATATATATATATATATATATATATATATATATATATATATATATATATATATATATATATATATATATATATATATATATATATATATATATATATATATATATATATATATATATATATATATATATATATATATATATACATAAACTATTATCTACGTTCCCTGTACCTCTCCCACATTTAAAAAGCCAAATATATAAAAAAAGTTAAGCATCCCAAATTCTTTAAAAAAACACAATAAAATCCGCGCTGACGCGTAAATTTTCACACAAATACCACCTACAAAGTAATTTTATATTTTAATTGGTACTCCAGTAGAAAAAAAGTGTTAAGAACCCCATGTGATTTATCATCGACACGTCATACGTCATAGCTCATTATCCCATAACACATCACTAGCTGTAAAGAAATACGCCAATCAATCTCATAACTTGTCCAAGCGATTAGTGACGCGCCACTAATTATTATCGAGTCACTAAATATCGAGAAACCTGATATGTGCTGGTATCGACAAAATGAAGTGTCGACGTCGATTTGGCGTCTTGTATGCTTGTTATTTATTTTATATTTGGTTGGTTTTGTAACGGAATTATGTTTTGGGTCATTTATTTTGCGTTTTTTAAGAGTGGTTTGACGTTTGTCAGAAAATATACGATAGGTTTGTTTTTCACTTTCAAATGTTTTTTTTTTTATCAGTCTGGCAAGATAAAATGCGGCGTTAAACTTCGCCACTCCAAGGTTTCGAAACTGGGTGAAAATTTGAGAATAAAATGCTTTAACTCAGGTTCCCATTGACTTTGCTGGAAAAGTGACTAACTGCAAACATAAAACAAAACACTACAGATATTTTCGTTGTAAATAATTAATGGTTGGTAAGAATGGTTTCAAAAGCCGTACATTTAAGATAGAAGTAAAGGCGTTGTTTAGTTGGGTTCGAGCAGATTACGTTACAGTATCGTGATGTCGGTATTGTCTATCAGTATTTATGTATGGATTCCAGTCCTTGTTAGAAGTTATTTAAATCCTTTAGCTGTGGTTAAATAATAAAAAATGATTTGAGGCCTAATTTATTCTTTTATGGCACATCACGATGTTTACAAAAGAAATATATATGTAATATTAAATATTTTTAATCCTTGATGAAAAAAGTGTGTATAAGTTTGACCTGTATCTCTGTCTGTAGCACCGTAGCTCCTGGATAAATGGATAAATTTTGAGTTGCTTTTTTTAATAGAAAACTCTTATCGTGGTGGTTCCTATCAATGTTTTATGAAGATGGGATAACTTAAAGCTAAGTGGGGAACGGAAGTGGAACAGAGAGTCTTAACACTGGGTTCCCGGGTTCCCTCTGCCTACCCTGCGTGCGGGATACAGCGTGAAGCTGAAATGTTGAAATTGGTTAATTACAACATATTGTATTTAAAAGCATCTTTCGCGTATATTATGTTAAATACATAAGCATAGCGTTGTACGATTTTATTTTCGTTTAACTAACGTTTACCGTCGTTTGAACACCAAACACACACCACACTTGGACTTACATAAGTAGGTAAGGTAGCATTATTCGTAGCTTTTTTCAAGTTTTCTACTGGAAAAATAGAGATACGCCCGAAATTTTTACGAAATTAAAATAGAGATAGTGAAAGAGGGAAATGAAAATATTTTTTTTCCTCTAACGGGAGTCAAACCCAGAGCCGTCCGTAAATAGCAACACTCTATTCCACTGACACACGATAGCATTATCAACGTAAATTCTAATAAAAATCCTTGAGAACGGCTAAAAATATATCATATGTCATATTTTACCTGAATCTGTTATTCAACTAAGAGTGTAATAATCCATACTTGCTCCGTACATTTAATTATTCTATCGTGTTTCTATTGAAATTCATATCCGGGCAATGTAATTGTTAGGATAGAACGATAGGGGATCCCTATCAAAGACTTATTTAATTATTTGGATTCATTTCGTAATTAAAATTTAATTTTGTGTCACTAACTAGTGTCTCAAGCAGATAGGTTGTATACCTAAGATGTTTATAGCCTTAATGTGGTTTTTTGTCTTGTGAAAGGTAGCAGATGTAGTGACTAGTCACTATTTTTTTTGGAATTGGAGTGTCTTCTGAATACTCTTTTTTTTTAAATAGGGTTACTACAGTAAATCCCAAAAAAAAAATATACGGCACTGGTCATCTGAAAAACGCGCAAGAAATCCTAAGGCTTACACTTCGTTCAGCCACATTCCACCCAGCGCCGCAGTTGGCCTTTAAATTTATCAACATATATTACAATTTTTCTACAAGCTCTTGATATCTGAATATTAGAGCAAAAACTACATAACTTCAAGTTAACGTAACGTATGGCACTCGCAAATGGCTTGAGCGTAATCGAGGATTGACGACGTCTCTCATTCGAATTGGGAAAAATGTGTTTTATATTGATTTCTACAGAATGCCTACTTTTGTGTACGACGATAAAATTAAAACTATGAAATACATTTAAAAATACTAAATTTAAATTTAAAAAATAGTTAATACATTCATAAATAATTCAAAAAACCACTAGGGCCTTACTTTTTCATCACATTTTTAAAAAATATTTAGGCTAACAATCCTTTCTACGGTGACAGTTTAAGTTAGACTGCTTGAGCTAGGTTAGGTTAAGGGCTAGTAGAATCTAGATTAAACGAATGAACACCGGAAATAGAGTCGACGCTTTTAGTCTTTGTTTAAATTCTCCTTAATGAGCAATTTTAAATGTATATGTCCGTGTGTATAACATTACTTTAAAATATCAGTACGAGTCGAACTCTTTCGTTGCGGGTTCCGTACCAATTACGGAATTGTAGGTCAACGGAAAGTACTACTTTCCGTTGACCTACAATTTCGTTAGGTTTTCGTTAATCACAATCTTGCTAACGAAGGAACCGAATATACGTATTTAGTTATTTCTTTCTATAAAATGTTTTTTTTTTTCAGATGTGTGCTTTATTTATTATTTCTTTATTTATTGTTTATAATTTCTCACTGCCTAATTTCATAACTGTAGGTCAACAGGAAAGTAGGGAAGTATTTTAAGGCCTTTAATCTCTTAGTAGGGTAGATAAAGAGAATTAAGAGCCAAAATATCATAATATTTTCTAATAAACATAGGACATTGCTTGTTTACTGGTATAACTCAATGTGGGGCTATTTTACCAAAGGATTTAAATTGAAATATTATTTTTCCATCGATCAGAGAACAAATCCAAATCTCATCATTGTTTCACGATGGTTCAAATCAACTTGAATCAGAAAAAAAAAACATCCTTTCAAATAATATCTAGTTAATTTTAAAATGTACCGAAATTATTCCATATCTTGCAACATAAATAGGAAAAAGAGACACACATATTCTATAAAACTTTTTAACTTCAGTTAAATCGCGTTCAAGTTAGATAATATTTCGAACTTTTCAGTTGCATATTTATAAGTTGGGACTTCGATATATAGTATAGTGTGAACATCGAGAAGTCTATTATACCAAAGTTAGTGTCTGTAAAGTTTCCGAATTGGCATGCAGAAGTTATAAGTTCCCTGGTTTCTACTTCTGGGCGGAAAATTTTGAATCCAACGACGACAACAAAAATTGATAAAAAAATGTTTTTTTGATAACAAAAATTGTTAATAAAATGTGTTTCGTGGTGCAGTCGTCTGTTTGTAAACACGGTACGGTAACGGTAGTGGTTTCAATCGCTCCGATAACTGATGATATCTAAATTGTCATAATTTTTCTCATTTTTAAGACGAAAACGGTGTTGAATTTCGCCACTCACTCACTCAACTTCACACTGTGTCCCGCACGTGGCAGGGTAGGCAGAGGGAACTGGGAACCTAGTGGTAAGAAACTCCGCTCCACTTCTGTTTCCCACTTTCGGCCGAATTTGTGGCATTTTGTGTTGAATGACGGAATTCAACGTCGCGTTAAGCCTCGTAACATAGCGAAGAAATAAAAAATATTAAATATTAAAATATTATTCTATTATATTTCATTTTTTTTAATGGGGATCGAACCTAAAATTTGTCTGTCGGTTACAGTCACACGGTTGTACCGCTGCGTCACGACATGCCTCACGTCGCCACTCAATATGCAATATCTCGAAAATCAGGTGGAAAATAAGAACCAAATATGTTAACATTAGATTTCCTTAATAAACATCTTTTACAAGAATTAGCCGTAGCTTAGTTTTTTTTTATGGAGAAGACACGGCAAACGAGCGTACGGGTCACCTGATGGTAAGTGATCACCGTCGCCCACGGCCCCGTGTAGCGCCAGAGGAGCCACAGAGGTGTTGCCGGCCCTTAAGATGTATGGGCACCGGGGCCCGGCATTACCCAATGCGAAACGCAGTGGCCGAAGCCACTACTTAACGCCGGTTTTAAATGCCGGGGGTGGTAACAGTCCAGTCGAGCCTGCCCATGCGTTTTGTCATTGCTGACAACGTGACTCTACCACACGTACTTTAGTCGCCTCTTACGACACCATCAGTACCAGGGTGATCCTATTCTAAGCCGGAATCACACGGCTACAGTTGTAAAGTACTACTTAGTTGTAAAGTTCTATATATAAAATAATATTTTAACCAAATATTGCATATGACTGCTATACGTATATATACATGAAGCACAGCAAGTATTATTAGTAGTTAGTATTGACACTATAGTTGCCTAATTTTGTTGAATATCTCTTGAATATTTTTAATTTTCTACTAAACGGCATTCTCTTACATAGCTTGAATAAACTTCTCCTGTATTAATATTAATTAAGACTGTCAAAATCACACTATAATTTAAATTAAGCTTGGAACCTGTCATTTGTATTGATAACGGATATATAGCGCCTGCTTGTATGTAATTACATAATACGAATAGAGTTGAGATAAATGGGTTATATCTTATAATTTATGGGCCGACAATGTCACACTTAATCATGAAGTTTGCGGGGAGCTTTTGAAGGAGAGCTTTGTGACAATAATTACAAGTAAATCTGGAGCTTTTGAATATTGAAGATTAGTTTATACTTGTGTTTGTTATACTTATTTCCGTTGATTTTGTTTTGTTTGGTAGTATTTTTTTTGGCTTCACGCTATACTCTGCATATGGCAGGGTAAGAGGGAAGGCAGAAGGAATTTGGGAACCTAATGTTAAGGCACTCTGTTCCGTTCCCCTCTTTCCGTTGACAATCTGTCAATGCGCGTTGCAAGCAGGCGCTATACTATTCGCACTCAACATGTTGTGCCTTGTTACAAGAGCGAAGAAATTACATATTAAATATTTAATTTGATATAATTACATATTTCATTTCTTCGAGTTCGAATCGAACCCACAGTCACTCGTTTAGTGACACGTTCGTGCTCACGACCAACGTCACTTTCAATAAACAACAATGATTAACCACAAAATTCAATAAAAAATGTTTAATTAAGGGAAAGCCGGCAAAAGCTCACATTATAACATGTGTATGTGAATAGTTAACGTAACTTGCTTTTTCACGTCAATAATTAAAATAAATAACACAGTGTTGTGTTTAATTATAATAAATTTTTATTGTTATTTGTACCACGCTAATTGAAAACCATTGAAATTGTAATACTTATTTAAAATTGGTAATTGATATAAGTAAATAATGTACGATGTCATTTATTTAGAGGCTCATTTTAAATGTTTTGTGCTATAATGTTTTTTGGTGCTTCATGATATTTTGGGCATAGCTGAGAAGAGAACCTAGTGATATACTTTATTTCCCATCTTCCAATTTTTTGTAAGATGTTTAGAGAGGCAGAGTTTAACACTGCTCTCTGTCACGTCATGAGAGCAAGTAAAGGGAAATACTTCATATTTTCACTTGAAAATTGAACCCTTTACCACTACACCCCCTATGGTTTAGATAAATATGCTATTTATATAATCTCTTGATTATAATTCGAACATTCGTTAACCTGAGACCGGTCGTGGTGCAGCGACACAAGAGTGTGACTGTAACCGACAGGTTCTGGGTTCGATCCCCAGTCAAGGAAATGAAATATTTAATATTTTCAATTTAAATATTTAATGTTTCATTTCTTCACTCTGGTAACAAGGCAAAGCGCGGCGTTGAGTTCCGCCACTAAACACGCAATGCCTCAAATTCAGCGGAAAGAAGGGAACGGAAGTGGAACGGAGTGTCTTAACACTAGGTTCCCGGGTTCCCGCTGCCTACCCTGTCTCGTGCGGGATACAGCGTGAAGCTAAGGAGGTTAACAATAATCGATAGCGAGCGATTTCTAATAACAGAACAATAGATAAGCACACGTTACATCGAACTCATGCGTAAAATACTATTCAAATTAAGCAAAGAATGAATTGAGATATAATGCAAATCTGTTATTGTATGTAGAGTGCTGATAGTCGAAATAAATATATAGCTATTAATAATACAATATGTTATACAAAAAACAATCCTAAGCTTATTTTAATAGAGTTTATTGTAGAACGAAAATTAATTCTTGAAGATGACTATCGAGATTTAAAAGTTTAATCAATTTTGGACTTTATTCTCTTAAGGTAAAAGCTAATTCGGTGTTCTTAGGGTTCTTGCACAATTGGTGTACCATAATGAGTGAAACAATGGAGCTTAATAAAGACGTTATCCGATATATTCATGATATACGTTTTAGGCTTGAGGGGTCCGATTTGATTATACGTTGTGTATACAATTTCACGCATCGAGTGTTTATTATGGATTTGTATCGATATTTTTATGTTATATCTCCAAGGTTGGTTATAAAATATAAAATAAAATAATATTTTTATTAGAAATATATACATTTTTTTTATGCTAGTTTAACAATGCTCTGCGTATGTTCGGCCACTCGACACGCACTTCCGCCGTACAAATAGAAAGTAGAGATTATAGTAACTTATTGTTATACTTTGCCTATTCGTAAAATACTGGAAATAATTCAGATAAGAAAATATTACATTATGATCTAGTTATAAACATTTAAATTAAAACTTATATAAATATTAAAGGCCTATCGTAGCGCAGGAAACACACACACAGTCGTGGCTGTAAGCACGATAAGTTGTGGGTCCAATCCTCGTTTGAGGAAATTAGTATTTATAATTTTAAGTTTAAGTTGATTTCCGTCACCACAAAATGTCTCAAACACGGCAAAAATGAATATGTCTCAATGGGAATGTAGACATTATGTTCCCATCGAGACATTAGGTTCCCTGCAAAGAAACAAAAGTTTTAAAAATCCTGTTTTAGTATGAATATTCAGAATAATTCATGTTCTATAATACCAAGTTTGGAATTACCAACCCTATAAAACTAACAAGTCTAAAAGACCTTCGTCTATTAATTAGCTAAACCACCCTTTGCCTTTCTTGCTCAATTACCAAAAATTAAGAAAACAAACAAAATTTGGAAACTTCAATCATGGAATCCATTGAAAATCTGGTTATGACTTTGAAAAAACGAAAACAAAATAGAATTTACTGCAGTCTTTCTTAGTTCTTAGGTTGAACCACTCAAAGTTAAGACAAAAGCCGCCTGTAAATAGTCTATTGTTTGGACCCCCAGCAAAGGGGATTCGAGTGCACTCTGAGTGTTGTTGAGAGCTGCTCTGTTGAGGTGTGGTTCTGCTCAATCTTTGATGAAAGTTTGGAATAGTTGATAATGATCGGGGTAAAATTAAAAACAAGCTTCGTACGTTCAAAGAAATTACTTTTGTTAGTTAAAGTTTTGTAAAGCTTAAGCATTGATTTCTTTAACAACAATCTGCCATATATGAATACATTTAAAATAAGGGTGCATTTTTATTTGTCGCACTAAAGTTTTAAAAATATACAAAATAATTTTGTACTTCCGGCGTTCAAACTTATCTGATGTGACTATCACACACCACATCCGCTAGAGAATATCGATTTCGTTACATATATGTGCAAATAAAATGTTGATAGCAAATAATTTTGTTGTCATTTTAATTGTCTACTAGTAGTAGATTGTACTACATCAATTATAGTTATCTCTGATTTTATTTATTTTTTTAAGATCAACCTGCCCATCTAGCACAAGGCATGCAGAGGGAACTTGGAAATCTAGTGTTCTGTTCACTGCTTTCTGCCTTATTTAAGGCATTGCGTATTGACTGATATAACTCACCGCGCTTTGCCCTGATATCAATACTGAGTTCGATTCCATTTTTCGTTATTCCATGTTCTATGTAAAGCTTAATTTTCGTGATGAACCGAAATCAACGCCGCACTTTGTCCTGTCCCCAGAACGAGGAAATATCATTTTTTTTACCTCAAATGGAAATCGAACATATACCTTACGCTTACAGCTGTTCCACTTTAACGCAACGACTTCTCACAGTATTATTATTATTATATTCAAGCATTGCGAAGTACTGCGCAAGAGTGGACCGCCCTACTATTTTATTGGTTGACCGTCACGTCCGTAGCCAATCGCAAACGAGCCATATGCTGTATAAATTTGGCATAATTAGTCACGCATTGAAATGATACAAAAAATATTTTGATATACGCTGAGAATACTTGCTATAAATTAGTTTTGTTGTGCACATGTTTAAGATTTAAATAGTGGCATGTAGCATTTTTACTACTTTTATAAAGTAAAAAATTCCACATTTAGAAAAGAAAAATACTTTATCGTAACGGGTTTGAACCCGCACCTCTTGGATATAAGCTATAATTCTAACGAATTGTCTTTGGATAACGGAAATTTGTAAAAATCTCCTTTCAGAGATCCTAACAACATAAATAAGTGGTAATGAGCGTATAAGAGAAATTCTTATACCGAGACTTCAACGAGTTTCGTGATGATAACGTATGGCTTAGTTTGTCGGAGCACTTGGACGGCTTCTGAGAGGCGCGGGTTCAAATCCTGCTACGTTAAAATTAGTCTTATGAGGTTATATAAAAAAATATAAAAATAGAAATAGATACCTAATGCAATCGTTATTGTAAAGTTGATTACTAAATGCCATGTTTTTATCTTTCCTTCTTAATAAAATCAATAGGATTTTATTTTATTTCAATAAGTATACCATTTTTGAGAAAAGTTTTAGGTTATGTTATATTACAGTATCCGCATCTATGTAAGCGATTGTAAATGCGATCATTTATTTGGAAGACTTAGAATATTGACATATTCTGTTATAAAAAAAATTGTATGTGTTTTAACACTACACACTTCCCATGTTTCCTTTGCCTACCCTGCCATGTACGGGATACAGCGTAAAGCTGAAAAAAAAAATAACTCATAGATATGAGTATGTCTACTTGCCCACGGATGTGAAGCCACGGGTAAAAGCTAGTTTACTATATAGATATTTGTACCCTAGCCTAGTTTGTATAAGAGTCTATTGAAGAAGAGAAGTGAAGAATGTCTGAAGTGATGTCACAGCTGGTGACGGTGTCTCTGATATATTAAATAATAGTGATGTGAATTGAAAAATAAGTCAAAAAGTATTGATTATTTTGTGCTAACTTTCTCTCTCTCACTCTCAGCTTCACGCTGTATCCCGCACTAGGCAGGGTAGGCAGAGGGAACGGAAGTGGAACCTAGTGTTATGACACTCCGTTCCACTTCCTTTCCCCACTTTCCGCCGAATTTAAGGCATTGCGTGTTGAGGGGCGGAACTCAACGCCGCGCTTTGCCTTGTTACCAGAGCGAAGAAATGAAACATTAAATATTTTAAATTGAAAATATTAAATATTTCATTTCCTAGACTGGGGATCGAACCCAGAACCTGTCGGTTACAGTCACACTCTTGTGCCGCTGCGCCACGGCAGGCCTACTTCACAGGCTAACTTCTTATATTTAAATTCATTTGCTGGGTCTAACATTGTTTATAAAAAAAATTTAAAAATATAAACTATATATTGAAGCTTGTCGTAGCACAAAAGCAGTAGAGTTGTAAACGCTACAAGTTTTGGATTCGATACTCGGAGAAATGAAATATTTAATATATTATGTTTTTCACTTCGGTAAAAAGCCAAAACGCAGCGTTGAGTTCCGCCATTCAACACGCAATGCCTCGAAGTCTGCGGGAAGTGGGAAACGGAACGGAGTGTCATAACACTAGGTGCTCAATTTTTTCGAAAAACAATTAAACATAAACAATTTTTAATAAGCATCTCACTCTAAAACAATTCGCTCGGTTTCTATTTCCAACAAATAGAACATATTAGTTGGAAGTGGAAAAAATTAAAACGTACATACCTACATATTTCTACAAAAGTTTACATTTTCTGGTATGAAACGGAAATATGTAGTAGCGAATGGAAAAATATTTCTTCGCAAATAATAACCACCGTCGCTGGCGAAGCGTTATTCTAAGTACTATTCAGACACGACGGTTCTTTTTTAAAATCTTACGTAGCAGATGGAGATGTAGAACGACTTTGCCAGAGCTTTTTTCGAATGGTAATTGAAAAATACAATTATTAATGAACTAAGAATGTTTTATGGTCATTAAAATGCTTTTATATTGGATTTTGGTAAAATGTTTCTAATAATATGAATAGAATCTGTTATATATGTTGTATATAAAAAATACAGATTTTCTGTTCTATTTCAGTTTCTTTCTTCCTATATTTTCAATTACTTTCATATACTTACATATAATTAAATAAAGTTCATTAAACCTAATGTCCTGTGAAGATTATTATTCTTTTCATTATAGACGAGTCCGAGAGGAAGCGTACGATATTTCTGTTTACATATTGACATTCGGATGATTTATGAATAATAAACGCATGCGGCATGTTGCCATATTGTTCTAAAATAGTTTATTATTATAAGGACGTACGTACATACATTAGTGTTTGTGTAGCTATTGAGAAAACTTGTCCGAAACATATTTTTAAAAGATTAATTTTAAAATTAATTAAATTCGGAAAGTGGGGAACGGAAGTGGAACGGAGTGTTATCACACTAGGTTCCCAAGTTCCCACTGCCTACCCTGCCTCGTGCGGGATACAGCGTGAAGCTGTATAATTATATAATTAATTTTAAAAGATTAAACACTTTTTTTTAAGAAAATATAGAAACATAGTAAGAACTCCGGACCTGCGTGCAGGTGGCAGTTTTCTGTAAGTCTGACATTACTGACATTTTTATGTTACTTGAAAAATCAAAGGTCATTATAACCTATGTAAGTAAATTAGCAATTTTGTTTTGGAATATATTTTCACTTAACACTTTATTTATTTTACACATACATGCGATTTCTTTTTAATTCAATTGTTTAAACATAATATATAGATAGCGTAGAAATCATTCAATCATTTCCTCAAAAAAACTCTTCAAAATCTTTTTTGTCTACCAGTACCTACGTCTGTGAATACCATTTATGTCTAATTCGTGATGTTGAAATTTAATAAAAACAATACAGATATGTAATTTTGAAAATTTGGCAAGAAATTAAATCTATATATTAATGTTACAAATAAAAATATTACAAACTTATTTATAATTGTAGTTCGTTTCATACACAATGAGAGTATACGACCGCACGCTTCTGTTTCACTTTCAATTCTCAATTGATCCAACTCGCACTTGACCTTGTCTATTTTACATTAAAACATTTATAATTTAGAAAAAAAAAACCTCAAATTAATTATATAAGTTATAGGTACTAAAAGTTCAAACGAGTAATTATCCTAAAAATATAAAAAAAAACTGCCCTCCATAATTTAAATTGAATTTCTTAATGCTAACTGACATAGCTCTGGGGGTATCACAAAGCATTTTAATTACGAATTTCTCTGAAAAAATGAAAGGTCCACAACCTGCCCTTTTTAGTTTTTTACGCATAAAATAAAAGGTTTTTTTTCTGTTAAAGTTAAAAGTTACATCTATTTAACACGTAGAAATGGAAATGGGACAGCTCGTAACGTGTTTGATGGAACGCAGTGAATGTGAATTTGAATCGTTCTCGAATATTTACACTAGTTTTCACGGTGGCTTCCTCTTGTGGTTTACCATAGGTACGTGTCTACGTACTGTACGTGTAATATTGTGTAGATTTCCTTGAGAAATGGAAATATAAAAAAAATGTTTCAATTAGAACCAATAGTTCTTTATATTAGCGCCTTAGACCAAACAAACTCTTCAATATCATGTTTTACGTATACATTTTTTAACACTCTCTCAGCTTCACGCTATGTACTGCACATGGCAGAGTAGGCACACTCCATTTTGTTTACCACTTTCCGCTGAGTTGAGTGATGGAACTCAAAGCCACGATTTATTTACCTATCGCATTTACAGTCACATATTTATGTTTTAATTTTTAATCGACTTTAGAATAAGAAGATTCTCAATTCATCTATAGCTTATATTGAGTGACGGAGCTTAACACTGTACTTTTCCAAGGTCCTGGTAAGCCAGGGAAGCGAAATGAATATAGTAAAAATAAATTAATTTCTCCCAGTTGGAATTAGCCCCATAAGCACCGTAAAATATAATGACACCTTGGAGTATATCGAGACGTATGAATTATTTATTCCCTAGCTTTTGTAACAAGACGATAAATAAATTATTTTAATTCCTTTTGCTTTGGTAATAAAATTTTGGTAGAGCACGGCGTTGAGTTCTGCTTAAAATTTAAAAAATCGATCACATTGTGTAATTGTTTGTAATTAAAAACAATAAAAAAAATATATTTCTAAATTGTTCTTACATCTGTACTAACCTTTATACAATGCTTACAATATCTTCAGTTAGATTTAGTGACGGTTAGGCCGTGCTAGCAATAGGTAAACATTGAAATTTACGACGTACATTGTTCACTGTAGTTACTGACTTTAACGGCTCGTTATACGGTAAGTGATTTTATTAGATTAACTTTGGATTTGATAGCTGTTTTGTGGTTAAGAAACGGAGGTGTGAGGTTCGATTCTGTTGTAGTTTTTGTTTTAACTTTAATTTGATAAAAGAATTAATTAATTCAACCCAATAGTTTCTTCATGTTTTACGTGTATTTTCTAAGGAGAGAATGATGTATAAAAATGGTATGTTACATTATTTTAAATAATCTTGTATAATTTGTAAATTTACTAAAAAGTTACTTAATAAGGATTTTTATTTCTTGTACTAAATTTGACTTGGGAATTAAAAATCGTATATTCTACTGCCGTGGCGAAAGTAATACTTGAATTACTGTAGACGGAACGTTCATGACTGATAAAGGTAGAGTTTCGTTTGTTTAACGCTCTCATCTCATGAACTACTAAATCAAATTAAAAAAATATATGTTTATAGCGTATTCTTGGTGAGGCACGCTACGTTGATAAAACTAAAAAACTATGCGCCATAGTTACCTTAGGCACTTCAAATCTGAATTACATATTTGCTTTCTCGAGCCGAATTTACTATGGTTTAAAAAAAAGCCGAACAAAGTCACAGCGAAAAGCAAGTGAAGACCAGAGCTCGTATATTTTATTATACAGTACAATAAAACTAAATATAAATCGTATGAAAATTTCTCTCTGTCGTTCCACAGCTATGTACCTATGTGAGCCGTGGGCGTAAATTCCCGGCGATAGTGACTGACGTAACGCTACAATGTTTGTTTGGTTTGACCCACGTCGTTCACTTTTACAATTTATATACAGGTGTGTTAGACAAAAAATGTGAAATGCGAAAATTGAATTTTATTTCGGGAACTGGCAAAGATTTCAATCATTTTTTTTTTTCAGTGTTAACTTGTAACCTGTACATGACAGGTTAGGCAGAGGAAACTTAGGAACCTACTGTTAAGACATTCAATTCCGTTGTCTTTTTCTGCCGAATCTGAGGCATTACGTGTTGAGTGGAAGAACATAACGCGGCGCTTCTTGTCATTACCAGAGCGAAGAAATGAAAATATTAAATACATATATGTCATTTGAACATATTAAACACTTCATTTTCTCGAGTGGAGATAGAACCCACAACCTACCTTGTTTATTACACAACAAGCGTCATATCTATTTAAGAATATCGTCTTTTTCGTAATCGGCCATAGAGCAATTGATCTACAACCATTTACCTTAACCTTAAATTTCAAAAAGGTCTGGTTAGGCACTTCGAGAGGATTTCTTATAACTTCCGTGTAATGGGAATAGTCGTTTTTAAAGTCAAAACAAACAAAAATGCTGGTAACTGACATACATATAATCAAAATAAATTTATTATGAAATTAACATTTCTGTCAGCTTATTAAATATATAAATAACATTACAATTTTGGTCTTGTTAAGGCTTAAATCTGGTGACGTCGAGTCGTCCGTAGCGAGTATTGTGACGTGTATTATTAAATGTACTCAAATTAAGTTAAAGGAGGAAGCGTTTTACATGATCGTATAAGAATTATTAAAGGGACATGTTGCTAGTATACGAAAATATATTAAAAAAGTGGATTTTGCAGATAATTAACATAAGTTACATTAAATTCAAAGTTATCAAACTAAAACATCTAAAAAATACCACTTAGTCAGTCAGTCAGTATCCCGCACATGGCAGGGTAGACAGAGGGAACTTGAGAACCTAGTGTTAGGACACTCCGTTTCACTTTCGTTCCCCACGTTCCGCCGAGGCATGCTTTTGAGGCATGCTTTGCCTTCTAACCAGAACGAAAAAATTAAAATATTGAATATTTAATTTGAAAATATTAAATATTTCATTTCCTCCAGTGGGTATCGAACGCACAACCTGTTGTTTACAGTCACACTTATGTGTCACTGCGCCACGACAGGCCTTTAAATATATTAAATTGTAAACGAAATATTAGTAAATACAATGAAAAGAAGACTCTACATAATTTCTATATCTATATCTAATAACCTTATGTACTTTAGCTTGTTACTTAAACACAATCAAGAACGAGACTAAATCTCGCATAGGTGACAGCTCTAATCAACTTTGCCGAGACGTATGTGACGACGGTTTTAACGCCGATTAAACTGTCACAGTCACTCCTGCCTTCAGATTGGTGGCGCTAATTCGTGAAAATATTGTTTTGTTCCCTTCGTTACCATTTTCTTGGTGATTTAGTTACAGTTTGTGATGGTGAAAGGATTTTATGGCTTGAAGGTGAGTAATTTTGGTTTGTATTTACGAGGAGTTGATGATAGAAGTAAAGTTTAATAATTGATCACAGTGTTTAATGATATTAAATGCAATAACGTTTTTCTGATACACATTGTATTTATTATACTCATGTTTTTTTGAGACATTGCTTTACATAATAAATTGTTAAAAATAGATAATAATTTCCTTCGGTAACTTTTTTTCTGTTGTATTTTTCGTTCAATGATACAGTTTCACCACCAGAACGTTTTTCAATATATATGGAAAATAGCGTAGATTATACGTAAGTGTGGAATATCACTTTAAATTTGTAAAAAAAAGAAGTGAAGTGAGCAACAAACGCCTTAACAATACATAATATTATCATAGAAATATATTTATGAAAATTCGTTGAAAATTACTAAAATATATATATTTCAATATATTAAGAAAATTACTTACTTCCAAATTAATATGGCCCCTATAAACACGCCTATAACGAGGACGATGGAACAGAGCGCGATGACAGCTGACGTTTGGAGTGATGGCCCGCTGTGGTTGTACGCGTCTATCTTCTGTAAAAGAAAATTATGATTAAATAAATATCTTTTATATGTAAAATTATACGCGATGGTCGTGGGTTCAATTGCTGGATAAAATATGGCGTTAGTTTACGCTATAATTCTAAAAATAAGTAGAAAGAGAAGAAAAAAATGTCTTCATTCTTTTGATGATTTTGACTGTTTCTGTATACAAAAAAATGTGATAATATAGTAAGTTATTATATTTTAAATAACATTCGTAACAAATTAAATATTTAATATTTTCAAATTTAATTTTAATGTTTTCATTTCTCGCTCTAGTAACAAGGCAAAGCGCGGCGTTGAGTTCCGCCACTGAACACGAAATGCCTTAACTTCGGCGGAAAGTGGGTAACGGAAGTGGAACGGAGTGTCTTTACACTAGGTTCCCAAGTTCCCTCTGCCTACCCTGTCATGTGCGGGATATAGCGTGAAGCTATAAAAAATATAAGAAAATAATAAAATAATTGGCATATATTTATTTAGAATTATAAATATTTGGAAATTCAACGTTTGGAACACCTTACCTTACTTCAGTAGTCTCAAGTTTTGACTTGTTTACATACATTATATACATGAGATACATGATCTATGTATCTTGTGTAAATAAATTTAGTTGCAATATTTTTTTTTTATTAATTTATATTATTAAATTAAAAATATTATCAGGGTAAAAATATCAAAAGATAAATGAATATGAAGATGTTTATTGATTGACAGACAGACAACGGGGCATAACTACTAGATTTAAAAAGTTGAAATTTACCATGAAAATACGTTAAGAATGTACAGAAGGCCCAAAAATTATTAAGACACTCCGTTTCACTTACGTACCCCACTTTCCGCCGAATTTGAGGAATTGCATGATGAGTGGCGCAACTCAACGCCGTGCTTTTGCCTTATTACAAGTCCTAAAAAATGGATATATATGGTAGCAGGAGAAAATAGTATTTTGATTGTACTACTTGATATAAAACAAAATTGTAACATCTTACTTATTAAACACTGGAAATAATAAATAGTACCTATATAATAATATTTATAAAAATATTTCAAAGAACAGGTGTTTTCAATTCCAATTGTAGAAAATAAACGTAATATCATTCAACATTTCATATTTTCTTCCTTACAAATATTCAAAATGTGAAAAAAACTGGGAGCATTAAGAAAATTGAAACATGTCACGTTTAGCACGTAATAGGTAGCTTTTGTATGAAAATTCTTTAGTCATCACTTTATTTGGAGCGTAAATTACATTTCGTTCGATAAATTTTAATATAGTATAATGTATAGACAGATTTTTTATATATTTATAGTAAAAATGGTTTTGTTTGTCTGTTCGGAAATATGCTTTCAGTGTATTTAAAAAAATCTGACTTAGTTAGAATCTGTTATGGGTGGGCTCTCGAGACATTATTTCAAGACTGAATCCTGTCTCGATAGCTCCTCTGACCATACCCCAGTCATCCTGACAGCCAGCACGACTTTGATAGAATATGAGGCACCTACCACACTTAGCAACAAATGGACGGATTGGCACGCATTTCGTGAGTACATAGAAGAAAATATTCAACTAAAGATGGCACTCAGGTCACCGGATGATATTGAAGAAGCAGTCAAACATATAACATCTCTTATACAAGAAGCATGCTGGAAATGTACTCCAGAGCTGAAGTGTTCTAACGTCTCTACAAATCAACCTACAGAAATTAGGCAACAAGTTCTTGAGAAACGTCGGCTAAGAAGAACCTGGCATCAATCAAGACATCCAATGGATAAAACTGCTCTAAACAAAGCCATTGCAAACCTCAAAAGAGCAATATCAGATCTCCATGAAAATACCTTACATTCTAAACTAGAATTACTCTCAGCCACAGCTAATTCAAACTACTCACTCTGGAAATTCACGAAAACGTTGAATCAACCCCAAGTACCAAAACCGCCTATTAAGTCTGTAAATGGCTGGGCAAGAACGAATCAGGACAAGGCAAACACATTTGCGAAGCATCTCGCTACAGTATTTACTCCTAACGACACTAGTGATTTTGCTTTCGAAAGAAACATTGAGAACGTCCTCAAAGAAACTCTGCAATTGAACCTACCGCCAAAACCAGTTACAATCCAGGAGGTATGGGGTGTAATTAAGACTCTTAAAAATAGAAAATCGCCGGGATTCGACTTGATAACCAATGAAGTACTGAAAGAACTCCCGAAAAAAGCAGTAACATACTTGACGACACTCTGTAATGGCATCCTGCGCGTACAATATTTCCCACGCTTGTGGAAATTTCGCAAATCATAATGATCCACAAGCTGGGCAAGTCTGCTCATGAAATTACATCTTACCGTCCTATTAGTTTGTTGCCCACCCTGTCTAAACTGTTCGAGAAAATATTGCTAAGCCGACTGTTACCTATACTTGCTGATAACAACATAATACCCGATCACCAGTTTGGTTTTAGACTTAAACATTCCACGGTAGAACAGGTCCATCGAGTTTGCGAGGTAATAAGAGACACATTTGAAAGAAAAGAATACTGTTCCTCTGCATTCATTGACATCCAGCAAGCATTTGACAAAGTCTGGCACAGTGGGTTGCTCTATAAAATCAAACGCAACATCTCTCACAGCTACTACCTGCTGCTGGCTTCGTATCTGTCGAATAGACTGTTCCAAGTTAGGGAGGGTAGTGCTACATCGCCATTCTATGACATCAAAGCGGGTGTCCCCCAAGGTTCTATTCTTGGTCCTATATTGTACACCATGTTCACTGCAGACCTGCCAGAAGTACCAGGAGTTATAACTGCCACCTATGCAGATGATACAGCCATCCTGGCTCGAAGCAAAGATCCCGCTGTTGCATCAGTTACACTTCAAAGAGGTCTTGACGAAATCAATGAATGGTTAGACAAGTGGAAAATACAAGCCAGTGCCAACAAGTCGGTTCACATAACGTTCACTTTGAGACGCGGTGACTGTCCACCAGTCACTCTTGGCAATAATGTCCTAACCCACAACAACAGCGTACGATATCTCGGCATTCATTTGGACCGCCGACTTACCTGGAAGAGACACATAAAATGTAAAAGAGATGAGCTTAACATCCGCTATAAAAATCTATATTGGTTAATGGGAAAAAACTCTAAACTCTCTGTAGATAATAAACTTTTGATCTATAAAAACATACTGAGACCAAGCTGGATGTATGGTATCCAACTGTGGGGAAGTGCTTGTGACTCCAATATAACACATTACAGCGACTACAGAATGCTATCCTTAGATCAATAGCAAGTGTTCCATGGTTTGTTACAAATGCCGAGATACATGAGAACCTGCATACTAACACAGTAAAGGAGGAGATCCGACACAATGTTGAAACCTACAAAAAGAGGCTAGCAAACCATCCTAATGATCTAGCAGTCCAGTTGATGAGAACTAGGCGTGGCACCCGTTTGAAACGGCGTGGGATCCTGGGACCAATATAGACCAGGTCTAGCCAATCACGATGAGGAGCTGTCTCCGCTGGGAGATACACTTGACATGACACAGGGCATTTAACAAATTTGCTTATAGTCTACGACTGATTGCAGATGTACACGGAAAAAAAAAAAAAAAAAAAGTTAGAATCTACCTAATAATTTTAAGTCTACTTTCTTAGAGCACAAAATTGCAAAATTGTTTTTGTTATTATGAAAAAGATTGTTAATATATGAGTAGATTTTATATATTTTTTTTTTATTTTATATATTAACAAAACTTAATAAGGCTTATCAAGTTTTAAGTTGATATTTTATAACGAAACGTATAAAACTAAATAAAAGATATATTTCAGTAGCGTTCTATTTCATGCATGCATTTAATTTCGTTTCATTCAAATAAGTAAAAATTGGTCAAAGGAAATCAAATTCGCCCACTAAGGGTTCCGTACACATTTTATCAAAATATATTTTCTGTTCTCCAAGTCACTTTAAGCCTAATTATATCATAATAATCATTTATTTTACATCCACAATCCAAAGTGATCCTACAAAAGTTATAGTTTTACCTTTATAGTTAAGATACCCTAATAACTGTATTTTTTTTTACAAAAATATACAATAATCAAAAAAAAAATACAATACAGCTCAAACAAATAACAATTACTAAACTTAAATTTAAAAAGCGTATAAAAATTTTGAACGAAGCAGGATTTGAACCCGCGCCTCTGGAATTGAACCCGCGCCTCTGGAATACCGTTCCAGTAGTAGTAACGGTATTCCAGAGGCGCGGGTTCAAATCCTGCTTCGTTCAAAATTTTTATACGCTTTTTAAATTTAAGTTTAGTATTTTCTGTCCTAAGTGTGGAATAACACTTTAAAACATAGTGAAAATAAATGACAATTAATCAAAGCAAAGTATCTAAAGCGTGGAGAATAATTCAATACTAGATAGTTGGACCAGATCCAGATAGCGCCGGAACAATCGCATCCACCATTTGTCAATAAATATCACAGCGAAATAGGCATTCGTGCGTCCGCTGAAAGGCCATAATGCAATATGTTATATGACATAATGATTTTTGGACACTGTACTGCTAATATGTCTTGCAAGGAGTCTGCGTTCCTCGCCAAATTTGGATCATTTGAAAATTACCCCAGTCATTGCTCATTTCTGCCAAATTTGTTGGTGTTATTCAATAGTTTGGAGCATCGTTTGTTGTTTGATTTGTTATATTAGCCTGATTTCCTTCATTTTTTATCGATGTTGATTTTATTGTTTTTCTTAAATAAAATTGTGTTTTAGATATATGTTCACTTTGAATAGGTTCATATTAAACTTAAATTCATATTATAATTTCATTTATTGTTTTAAGCAGGCGTGCTTGAAATATCATTAATAAAAAACCGAGACGAGAGGTGAGACTTGTGAGCATTCAAATTATATGAGCATTTCACTCGAAATTTCACATATTTCTACTTTCTTTTTTTTTTTTTCAGCTTCACGCTGTATCCCGCACTAGGCAGGGTAGGCAGAGGGAACGGAAGTGGAACCTAGTGTTATGACACTCCGTTCCACTTCCTTTCCCCACTTTCCGCCGATTTTGAGGCATTGCGTGTTGAGGCATTGCGTGTATATTTCTACTATTTACCTATTAAGCGATTTTCACTCTTAGAAAAAAATACTTATTTAGATTATATATTAAATATTAAACGTATAGAATTTTAACATAGCGGGATATGAGCCCGCACCTCTAACAATTCTTTACAAGATTGTTGTTATTTATTTATGTTGTTGTATAGAAAAAAAACCATTTTTGATAAATTATGAAGTCCTCCATCATATCAACGTAATACCAATCCGTACTAAGTCTAAGACGCTGTAATAGCTTCACAACACGCTTTCGAAGAAGCTCATTACGACCCCATGTAATACTTTGCCTCTGGAGAATCGTTCATACAAAAAACAAAAAAAGGGTCGAAAAAATGCCTTTGTTTTTTACCCCACTAGATTGACAAAGGCGAGGAATTCCACACAATTGACAGAAGTAATGATGTTGAAAATTTATGGTAATATTGAATATTACTTTAAAATTTAGATATAAAATGTTAAGTTTATATGTATTAGGGTTAGATGTGTAACGAACGAACGATTATTTAAATGCTCTTTATTCTTACCTTCCGACTGTATATCGCTGGAATTAAGACATCCTGTTACTATTAAAATACTTAAGTTCACGACGTTCTGCCAAATTTGAGACACTACGTGTTGAGTAGTGGAATTTAACGCCGTGCTTTGCAGAAAAACTAAATATTTCATTTCATAACATTGTGACTGAATTCCGTGCTTTATCTTGTTATTAGAAGAAAAAAATGAAAATAATTCACTCTGCCCAAGTGAAATTCGAAATCACCACGAAAGGTTCAACTTTTATTCTATTCATAACTTAATATACCTATTCATTAATATAAATGGAACATTTTTTAAAATACTTGATATAAAATATTTTTTAATTATTTTTTGACCAAAATATATAAAGATAGTTAAGTGTGACCAATATTTTTTGTGTATTTTGTAAGATTCGTGTCAATTATTTTTTATCTGTTTTGATCATGTATTATCCAAATAAAATATTATTTAAGTATGTACTATAGTAGAACTATAGTTCTACAGAACCATTTATATTATGCATGGATGACATTTTATTTATGAGGGAAGAGCCCTACAGATATTACTCTGTTAATTATTATAATAAAAGATACAGTCAGTCTATAAAGAGTGCACACAGCTGGTATGCATAGTAGCCATCTGTCGCTTTCCTTGTGCCTACATATGAATTTAGTATATTAGTTTTTAACTGAGGCCGCCGTAGATCTGTGAAACACCGTTTGTACTTATGACGGTTGCGGATTCCATTTTCATAAGAGAAATAATTTAGTCTCACTTCCTCAATGATATTAAAATAAAAGGCGGCGTTGAGTTTTGGTACTGAAAAGCTTAATGTTTCAAAAGTTGGGTGGAGCCACTTGTGTGGAGTTAGACTCGGCGTGCTGTGTCGCACCTACCAGTTGTGGTTGTTTAAAATAATTTCCAGCTTCATACTGTACCCCGCACATGGCAGGGTAGGCAGAGGGAACTTTAAACCTAGTGTTACTAAACTTTAAAAAACAATTAAATAATATGTTCAATCCCCTGATTCTGGATTGAACCCACAACCACGGAGTTGACAGTCAAACAATGCCACTACGGCTTCCAAGACTTTAGTACACAGTGAATCATAATCATAGTACAATAGAAATTCTGAATAGCTATCATCAGTTATGATTTTAAAATGAAAGTCACATTAATCATAGAAGTGTACATAAAAACTATTTAGAATTGAACGTGAGTAATCATTGCTTACTTCCAAGTACTTTAAAATTACTTCATTACTAATGATAAGGAAAATTAAAAAAAAAAACACCTCCCATCTTTAGTATCTATTGTTCATTGTTTGTTAATTAACCAATCGGCCATTTTGGCAATTAGTATTTTGATTACTTTTCAATACAAAACCAGCATTGGTTACTTCTATCGCCAATTTCCGCTTCTATGAAGTCATTAATTCATTATGAATCATCATTATTATTCATATATTGAGTAGTCTAATAGTTAAATAACTGTAATAGTTAAATATCTATTGCCTTAATATTTTTTCTTAGTATACATACAGTTCAATGTTTGTTAAACTCTTCAGTTTTTTAAGATTTGTTAAACGAGTTAAATAATCATCTAAAGTAAAATGATTATCGCTACTCAAGAGCATTTGCAGTACCAGAGAAATCATTGTGTTGTTTTTAAGAAATTTCTTGATCCACCCCTTGACAGGTCCATAATTATAATTGACGTGTTTTCAGTCTGGTCAAAGTTTTTTTCGATCTTTCCGTAGAGAAAATAGTCTAGCATACTGAGTGGTTAAAATCAGTTAATTACACAGGTGGTGATGGTGATACTGCTTCCGGTGGTACTTACTATAATATTATGACTGCATGATGGTATTTTTTTAAATTTCACGTATCCAGTTTAAAGAACAGTATGCAGGGTGAGCTTGGGAACCTTGTGTTGAAAAGAGACTCCGTTTTCATTAAAACACTTACGTTTCTTACTTTCCGCCGAATTCTTAAGGCATTGCGTGTTGAGTTTCGTGTTATATCTATCAATCTAACGTAACTGTAAGCTTTTTGTATAGAAATATATAAATATTTCCTATATTTTAACGATTTTTTCTTTTAATTTAATTTTCTTTCCTTTCCATCATTATTTTCACCATATTTCAAGTGACCGCCACCAACGCCGAACAAAATAATTATAGATACATGTAATATAATGTGGATGTGCGAATATTGAGGGTGTGCTAATGTTTTTCGGCATTTCGAAGCAATTAGAGTGCGGGGCAAATAATATTATGTACGGCAATTCGATAGATTCTATCGAATTAGGGCGTCGGCCTGTCCATTTTGTGTTGGCGTAATGAAATATCATTGCTTTGTACGTTATTAGGGTCTAGGGGATATATATGTATATGTTATTGTTTTAGGTACTATCTATAGGGGGGAAATTACGTTCACATTTATGTATTTGTTAATGTGTAAATATATATACCGTATTTATTTTATATAAACTTAGGAAACGAAAATACTTTCAGTATATGTGTATGTAGTAAAGTTTAACCAGCAACTATCTGATCGGTACTGATTGCTAAGCTATATTTTTTTTTAACTTTGCTCTGTATCCCGCTTATAGTAAGGTAGGTAGGGGAACCTGGGAACCTAGTGTTAAGACAATCCGTTCTCTTTGAGACACTTTCGTTACCCACTTTACGTATCGAGGGATTACGTGTTTAGCGGCAGATTTCAGATGCCGCGCATTACCTCGTTACCCAATGATAACGAGGTAATGCGGGGCATCTGAATTATCCGATAATATGAAAATTATATTTTCCACAGGCAGGGTAGGCAGAAGGAACTTGGGAACCTAGTGTTAGGACACTCCATTCCACTTCCGTTCCCCACTTTCCGCCGAAATTGAGGCATTGCTTTTTGAGTGGCGGAACTCAACGCCGCGCTTTGCCTTGTTACCAGAGCGAAGAAATGAAACGATTAAATATTTAATTTGAAAATATTAAATACTTCAATTCCGCGAGTGTGGAACCGCCACGACAGGCCTCATCAACAATCAACAACTCAGCTCAGAAACGTTAATACATTTATTTAATTTACAATAGCATAACACGGCTAAGTTTTATAGTATATTTACTATGTTCCATTCAACACTTAAGTACATTTTAAACAATGTACCAATTCAATTGTGTAAATAACTTTAGATCGTTACGTTAGCTCGTTAAGAGGTCACGTTAGAACTTGTATAATGAAATATACATCCATACATACGTATCTTTATTTATATAACTGATAAAATAAACGTTAGCTATTAAATAAAACAAAACCAAACAGTCTTGAATATACGTCAAAATTGTTGAGGCAGACAGAAGTATTTAAAAATTTTAAAAAGTTTTGCATAGATTATTTCTTACTTTTTTTTAAAACAATAATGTTTTATGTACGTCAAAAAGTTCGGCAGAAAGTAGGAAACGGAATGGAGTGTCTTAACACTAGGTTCCCAAGTTCCCTCTTTCCCTTCTTTCCCTGTCTACCCTGCCATGTACAGGATACAACGTGTAGTTGAAAAAAAAAGACAAAAAGAATATTATTATTACAAATTCTCAATACAATATGACGCATATCATAAATTATTTCAAAAGAAAAACATTCCCAAGTTGGTCATTGTATCGATATTCCATAAAACAGATGAATATCAGACCAGGCCCAAGAGAATTAAACTTGAAAAAAGGGACGTCGATTTGTCAAAACGTCGGGCTATCTGTATAGGTATCCGTCATCGGGGCAAGACGATTTATCGAAGGTACATCGCTGGTATCTAAACAAACGATACGGAGATATCTTAAGAACAATATTCTAAATTCTCTAGCTGATATGGATTGGGTGGCCATTAATAGTGAAAATGTTAAAAGCGATAAAAAAATATTTATTTAATTCTATATTAAACTACACATAAGATAGTTTATCGTTTCCATTCACAATGGCTCTCGCTAAGATCATTGTAGATAGTCTGTACCCCGTATACGGTTCAATTTTTAGATATTGTGTAGTTACCGTCACCTTCGCCGGCACTACGCTTAGTCTTATAACCATTGTGGGGGATGTAAATAATTAATTTTCCTGAGTGGAAATCAAATCCAGCCGAAAATCAACCTTCCCGTTTACAACCGGGTGCCGTTAATATTTTCAATTCTTCGCTCTCGTATCAAAGTGAAGCGCGGCGTTGAAGTCCGTCGCGCAACATAAAGGAGTGTCTAAACACTAGATTCCCGAATTCTCTCTGCCTACCCTGCCATTTACAGAATATATGTACTAAAAAAAACTATTTTTATGCGTCTCGACGTTACAGTGATAAAGGGAGAAAAAAAATTAAGCATGAAATATATATTTTGTCCTATAAATGCAAACAACACAGTCACCACCAGCCAATCGATCTGAGGACGGTAGCTATTTGTCAATGCTCCCCGTTTAATTATTAAAAAGCAGGCAAAGAATTGAAAGGGTTTTAATGATTTTTTTTCCAGCTACTGGAACTTTTTTTTTTTATAAATTATGATCATTCCTATCCTTAATTTCTTAGAGGATTCCAAAATAAGACAATTTAGCGGAGGGTGAAATTGAGAAAGGGCGTTATTGAGTGCTACGGCATTTTATAATTTTTTTTTTATCTCAAAATGTATAATTAATTGGAACTCTTTGGTTGTAATTATTTTTAATTTACCCTTTTTTGTTTTTTTTTTTCGTTGATATTTTTTGGGTTCATGATTTATTAATATTTTGAATTTAAAATTTGGCGAATATAATATTTAAATATTTGCTATAAAAATGTGGATATATTTCCTATTAAAATATTAAAACTTATATATACATAAAATCATATAGAGGGCGTTTGTTCATGTATGTAATTTACACAGTGATTTTTTTTTATTTTTTTATCGCTTTGTATGTGTTTGTACGCTAATCTCAGAAACGGCTTACTGCAGTTTTCACTATTATATTTTGGTAAGCTTCTCTCAATTTACCTGGACTTTTAGTTTTCAATGTTCTATACATATATTGTCTTAAAAGTGATCATGTCATTAGAACAAGAAGGTAGTTGAAAAATAAGTAAATCAAATAACATCATTTAAGCGGGCGAAGCCGTGGACGGGTCGCTAGTAACATAATATATGTTTTTTTTTTTTTTCAGCTTCACGCTGTATCCCGCACTAGGCAGGGTAGGCAGAGGGAACGAAAGTGAAACCTAGTGTTATGACACTCCGTTCCACTTCCGTTCCCCACTTTCCGCCGAATTTGAGGCATTGCGTGTTGAGTGGCGAAACTCAACGCCGCGCTTTGCCTTATTACCAGAGCGAAGAAATGTGAAATATTTAATGTTTAATATTTAAATTGAAAATATTAAATATTTCATTTCCTCGACTGGGAATCGAACCCAGAACCTGTCGGTTACAGTCACACTCTTGTGCCGCTGCGCCACGACAGGCCTCAATAATATATGTATATTCCGAAAACTAAAATACCAAATCTCCGAAGGTCTAGACAAAAATATCGAACGAAACACATCGGCTAAACAAACTTTAATAGGGTTTTTATAAACTTTTAAATTTACATAACGGCTGTATTAGAAAATCACGACAGTCAATTTCCGATATCGGCAAACAAGTTCACTTACAAAGTTTCTAGTTAACTCAAACCTGATCGATATATTGCACCTGACGTTAAACAACTGTAGTTATATTAAAGAGACTTCAATACTTTTTTATTATTTTAGGTTCACGTGTCTCGCCCGTGGCAAGGTTAAAATAGGAAGCTTGGGAACCTAGTGTTAAGTCATTCCGTTCCGATTCTCATGTCCCCCGAATTTCAGACATTGCGAGTTAAATTACGGAACACAACGCCGTGATTTGTCATTTTTCGAGTGGGAATCGAACCCACAACTTGTTGTTTTTACAGTCGCACATTCGTGCTTCTGCGCCACGATAGACCTTATTTTATGATATATTTTCAATATAAAAAATATGTAAATTCGTTATTTGAGTGATTTATATAATGAGACTGTGATAGTTATCGGTTCAAATCCAAAAATGGGAACAACCTGCGATATTTAAAAACTTGGGACAAAACTTGGCTTTTCTATACTACGGTAATAGTTAAATAAATGCATTATCACTTTGTTCTCCCCAAGATAAATCTGAAGATTAAAATTAAATACGTAAAACTATCGAACACGAAGCAACACAAAAGGGCGGACCTCGTTATAAGAAACATGCATATGTAAGAATTAATTATTCAAAAATTTAGACAAAACGAGTCGGAAACAAAAAGGAAAGAAATATTAGAATGGTATTTTAATAATATGTGCATATTAAATCTTGCAGTCTCACGACAAACAATTAAAGTTAAAATAAACAATGATTAGGATGTAGGGGTAAAAGGATAAACACATCTGTTACAACAATACTGACTTATACACTTGATATTGCTCGGATCTCGTTTCTTTTTTTTTGTATAAAAATAAATAAATATTTTTAAGATTTTTTAAATAACTTTGCTATCTATTTTCAGTTATTTTTTTTTGAAAATACTGATATAAAGCACATACAAATTGTATGTACTTTATATTGACTCGTCATTTCTTTTATTTAATAAATCATATTTATATATAAGTCAACTTGTACTTATAATATGTTCATGTCATAAATATTTAAAATTAATATTAACTCATAAAATATAGTTTTAAAATTACGGCCATCATTTTAGCACTTTTATTACTGCTATAAGTCGTAAAGTGTCCTTTTATATTATAAAAGTTAAGGAAAATGGCAAAAGATACTGAGGACAAGGTTTAATAAGTATCGTTGTTTAAACTGCACTTATAAATTGTGGATTCGAATTCTATGTAGATGAAATTTATTCTCAACAAGTGAACGTGAGCGGCTTCGCCCGCTTGGATTAAATCCGGCCTGTCGTGGCGCAGCGGCACAAGCGTGTGACTGTAACCGATAGATCTTGGGTTCGATCCCCATTCGAGGAAATGGAATATTTGATATTTTCAATTTAAATATTTAATGTTTCATTTCTTCGCTCTGGTAATAAGGCAAAGCGCGGCTTTGAGTTCCACCACTCGACACGCAATGCCTCAAATTCGGCGGAAAGTGGGGAACGGAAGTGGAACGGAGTATCTTAACACTAGGTTCCCGGGTTCCATCTGCCTACCCTGCCTCGTCGGGATATAGCGTATATATATATATATATATATATATATATATATATATATATATATATATATATATATATATATATATATATATATATATATATATATATATATATATATATATATATATATATATATATATATATATATATATATATATATATATATATATATATATATATATATATATATATATATATATATATATATATATATATATATATATATATATATATATATATATATATATATATATATATATATATATATATATATATATATATATATATATATATATATATATATATATATATATATATATATATATATATATATATATATATATATATATATATATATATATATATATATATATATATATATATATATATATATATATATATATATATATATATATATATATATATATATATATATATATATATATATATATATATCTGTCCGTTAAGTTTCGATTTAAAAGTTGAAGTATCCAAATTGGGAAAAAAACTATAATTTTCATATTATTAATTTTCCAATAATCGAACCTAGGATACTCCTAGCGGGAATTGAAACTACAACTGTTGAGGTTACAGATACTGTTCCACACAGCTTCTATATTGAGAAATTAGTGCAAGAAATTCCATTAATTTGTTAATTTACTTTGTTTATTTCAGAGGGAAAGCTAACGATGAATGTTGACTGTAGTAATATATTATGGTTTCCAATATTAGTTGAAGAATATTTGTTTAATTAAATTAATATTGTGCTAAGTTTATATGAATTTGTCATTAATTATATAGCGATAGCTATAGCGATAGCTGTAGGTTCATAGTCGATTAAAAATTTATACTTGTCATGGAAGACTTTATTGAAAAAAAAAACGGATTTTCTTAATGTAAAAATAAAATATTAAAATTAAAAAACCTTAACAAAAGATTAATGAAGGAAAAGTAAGTTGCAACAGAAAGAGGTGGAGACCTCAACTGACCTTTGAAAACGCAGTATCTACGATACTGGAGGATGGTCACCACGTGAAAAACACGAGGCCATCTCAGAGTGCATTTACAAAGAGGTTGATGACAGTGCACAAGGCGAAAGAGGTGCGCCTAGACCGTAGCGTTAGCCGCTCCATTCGCCCTGGCTACACCGCAACAGATACAGCGGGAAGAGATACAGCCTTACTTATTAACTGACGTCATCGTATGTTTATTCATATATTTACTTTGTAAAACGGCTTTTATAATATCTACTTCATTATATATTAACCAATACGCAGAGACCCGGGATGATTCATTATTGAAAATATCCGATGAGAAAAGCGTAAAAATATGCATTAAAAAATGACAACTTAATAAAGCTATTGAAATTCTGTACTAAATTAAAACGTAGCAGAATTTTATATGAATTTTCAATATTAAAATATATACTTATTTGTTTAACAACGATCTCGTGCGGCTTCGACTGCTTGAACTGTATAGTTTTTTAATTATACTTGAGATACTTGAAGAGTGTACTTAGAAAAAATTGGTTGGTCATTTGAATTTGATTATCCATACTATTGTAAATACCTTTTGGTGTTTTAATTATTTTGCTTGCATATTGTTGTATTTAATAGAGTGCAGTGGCGCAGCGGTACAAGTGTAAGTCTGAAAACGCAGCAGGTTATCGGTTCGATCCCCACTCGAAGTAATAAAATTTACAAAATATTTTTTAAAATTAAATATTTTTAATTATATAATAAGTATAGTAAATTTTTAAATTTAAAGTATACATTCATTTTTTCGATCTGATAACAAAGCGTGGCGTTGAGTTCCGCCAATCAACACGCAATACCTTAATACGCATATCTCTTATATATGTATAACCATCTATCATACCTTACTTAACATTACAAATTTTTCTCATTCTCGATCGATAAAATCCTTATTAACATACTTTTTTTATTAACATACTTTTGTAGAAAACGTCACTGCTACGTTTATTTTTTTATATGTTCTTTAAAAAGTAGACAGTATCTATAGACTATCGACTGAATGAGATATTGAAGTTCTTTACAACAAAAAATATATTATAAAATATATTTTAGAAGACCTTAAGTGTGAGATTATCATTTTAAATTATGTATAACAACTTAATAATGTTCAATTTATTGCTTCTTGTCCATAACATCTTTATCTTTCCCGATAGACCACCTCAGGATTCCGCTTACTATGACTCAACGTAGCAAGCATGTTAGCACAGTTGGCGTCAAAACCGCAAATGTGTATATAAAAGAAGATGCGCTGTCAGTTCAGATATCTTGTTAAAATATATGATATTTATTTAAATGAAGACCTCCGTGGTGAAAATTATTTTGCTGGGAACTGGGAAATTGATTCGTTCGTGATATTAGTAGTGGTTTAATCATGCATTTTGAGAGTATATAGTCATATTTTAGGCACTTCTAATCTATATCTATACAAATACAGAAAAACAGCTTTTAAAACTTTAAGAGTAAGCTTTTTAACTTAATATGAAAGTAGAGATATTTTTTGTATTTATTGTTAATTGAAATTATTACAAATTTATTCATTCCTTCGTGTAGGAATCGAAAACGCAACCACTGTGTTAACAATTAAAAAAAAATAGTTTTTTTTGTAATCTATATATAAATATTTTTTATAAAATAAAGAGTCAAGTAGAACTGAATTACCTATAGACGCTACCTACCGCACATTTACCTACTAAAACTTTATTGGCCTCACAAAGTGCCGCCTTGATGTCTTAATCAAACGAGAATGTGATATGAAAAGCTATGGAATTTTACGCAGGTTATAAAAATGATATAAAAACGCGTTAAAAATTAGTGATTCGTTACACACTTCATTTACAGAACAAATTATACTGATATCTCAGTTTTAATGGAAAACATAGGATTAAGATGGTTTAATTGGACGATTTACGCCACACCTTAATATTTTAAATGTTATTTAATTATAGTAAGATGCGTTTAGGAAGGAAATTAATACTTGAGTAAATCTATTTATGATCTAATGACTTTTAGAAAAAATGTCTTTCTGGTTTTTTTTTGCTAAATAAAATATGAACATTAAACTGTAACCCTGAGATGTCTTAAAGATTTCTTTTAATTGAGCATAAGGATAGTGAGAGATCAAAATTGCTCAAAATCAGGAAAATTGAATAAAATTCAATTAATAATTGGACAATTGAATACTAATTATTGAACATTTGTTTGAGCGAAGTCAACATAATTTATTAATTGCAAATTAATTAATGGCTAACCTCTACACAACACTTCAGCATTTTTTTTCCTTAATTGCTATTTAGGCACAAACAAATGATTAATTACTAATATTTAATTGAATATATAAGATAAAAGAGGACTGTCGGCTTATGAGACTGTACACCCAACAGGTTGTGGGTTCGATCCCACTCGAAAAAATGGAATATTTAATATTTTAAAATGAAATCTTTAATATTTTCATTCCTTCGTTCCGATAACGAAGCAAAACGCGGCGCGTCTTAACCCTAGGTTCCCAAGTTCCCTCTACCCACCCTGCTTTGTGCGGGCGTGAAGCTGAGAAAAAAGATAATTGCAACTAAAATTTGCCTAACTTAGTTTTAAACCTATACGTATCGTAATTGTATCGACTTAAATTAATAAAGTGGCAAGGAGAGTTTCATCACTAATCTTTAAAGAAGGATCTCTTTCAAATTATCTTATTTCATTTTTATATCTCGCCCGTATTTGTTCTTTGTAGTGATAACTGAGATAACCTAATTATGACTTTATGGTGTTTCTACTATACGATAATATATAAAGTATTTTCAAATACTGATACTTGCGTCTCAAATCGTGTAAGCTGAGATTTATTTTTTCAGCTTTACACCTGTATGATAGGAGAGATACCGTTTCTAGGCGTAAACAGATAATGACTATGTCAATGGCGTAACTCAACGCCGTAAAATTATTAATTTAAATCATTTTTACTGGTATCATTTCTTAATCTACTTTAAATAATATTATTATCAGTAGATACAAATATACCATACTCAAATTCCACAGACATAAGCATTAATGCATCGCACTAAGCAGTTGAATCAACAAAAAGAAAAAAAAAACAACAGCTCATCTAAAAACTTGCATCACAACTCAAGATTCTTTAGTAATAATGAAGAAATGAGGGAAGCAAATAGAAAGGAAGTATCAATGTTAGCATTACGAGTGTTTACGAAATCCAGACAATAAACCGTTAGTCAGTTTCTAACAGTAAAGTAGAAAAGTAAGCAAGAGTTTAAGTGTAAAATGTATCTGGCAACGTTAACTTACTGTAGAGATTGTAGATTACTTTAGTGGCTTACGTTTTCTACAAGGGTTTATGTTTTTGATTCTGATGATGTTGTTCTCTATTGTTATTCAATATTTTAATCACTTATTTTTATTACATTAAAAAATGTCTTTTTTACCATACCATGTGCTGAACAGAGCGTGAAGCTTCACGCTCTGTTCTGCAAATGGTATGGTAAGCAGAGGATACTTGAGAATCTAATGTTAAGATACTCTACATTTCTGTCTGTGTGTTAAGTGATACATCTCAACGTGCGCTATGCCTTATTACTTTAGCGAAGATTTGTAAATATAAAATATATCATTTCTTCGAGTAGAAATTGAAACCACAAACTGTCAGGTTTACAATCGCATGTGCCCGCCACAACAGACTAACCCATGCTAATACTATTGTTATAAAGTATTTTATTAAACAAAATTATAATTATTGTTATAAAATGAATAAAAAATATAATTTGCTTACAAGAAATAAGTATTATGATAGAAAGAACTATAATAAAGGTAGAGTAGTCTTATATCATTATTATGAGACTGAAATGAGTCATACATTTTAGTCTCAGACAACTCTTGTCGCTAGCGACAATCGACATACCTTAGTACAGGTAAGATGTAAAGATAAAAGCCATTGTCATTATAACCAGCATATGTCAAATATTTACTATTCTGATAAGAAAGTAAGTCATTAGCCTTTTAGATAACAGAAATTGGTTATCTCACGTTCGTAGGACGTTCGTTCTAAACTTATGTTAGAGCTTTTAAAAAGCTTAAATGATTCATTGAAAACTTGTACGTTTTAAGGCAAAACTAGATTTGAAAGTACAACTGTTTTGTCATAACAAAGTATTATAAAAAACATCTAAAAGCGGAAAGGTTAGAGTGCGTATTCTTATTAGTTAAGACGATTGAAGGTTCTATTTTCAAGTGGGATCTCACTTTATTAAAAGGCAAAGGGAGGCGTTGAATATTCCAGCCAATACGCAAAGACGAGAATTCAGTGGTAAGTTGATAACGGAAGCGCCTTAATGGGGACGGCGTGTCTTAACACTATCATACTATGTGCGAATACTGTGTGAAGTTAAAAAAATATTTATCACTTTGTAGTATATTTTATTTCGCTATTCATATATTATTCAATAATATTTTTATATTTTTTAAATAATATTCAATCTATGGCTTAGTTAGAGTAAAAAAATGCAATTTTTATGTAGATTTTCAATAGGCTTGATATAATCCTTTGTGTATGAATAAAGCTTTTAAACATTATAAAAATAAAGTTCGTGAATTTGAATTTCGTTTTGCACTATGAATAAAGTAACAAAATTATATGGCTTTACTAGCTTAGTTATTAATTCCCCCAACTGTGGTTAAGCAATTGCGTGTTAAATAGCAGAAAAATACTCTTTGACTTTGTATAGTCACGTGATGGGTACTGCATGAAGCTGAAGAAAAATAACATTTTAATCTACAAATCAGTACATTTCAATTTTCATTCAATAAGGTGTCATCGACATGAATTACGTTCACTTTGGTTTGGTTGTATCGTGGAGTTTTTATATTTATTAATTTGGTCTGACTGCCAGGTCTATAGTTGGTACTATTTTAAATAATTTCCAGAGATCAAAAGTATTTTTAATGAATTACACTTATTTTAAATAACACAAACAATTATTTATATATAACGCTATAGATATTATACTTATAATATGTAGCTAAATGAAATTAAATATTTCTATTGTATCCTTTAAAAAATATATAAAATTTTCACCATCAAAGCGTAAAATAATTTGAAGCCTGACTAAATTTGACTATGTGAATACTAAAGTACTTTGTTTTAGATTAAGTAAGCTTTTCCAAGTGGACTGTTGCAGAAATGTTGCAGAAGTGGCATTCTAATTAGAATTTGCATTAAATTTTCCTACATATTTAAGTTATTCCAACTTTGGAGCGAGCCACATTTTATTTTTCTTTCTCCATACACGCATTCGTTATAGCGAGGTATTATTTTTGTTATTCTCCTTCGGCTCAGAATAGTAATGCTAATAATTTCGTTAACTTAAATTCTTTCTTTTAGTTCAGTGTAGTTTTTCGACTTTAATTAGATTTTATTAAAATGGTAGCATGTTTATATTGATCAATATTTAAATAAGACATCTTTGACAATAAAATCCATGTATCAGAAATTCAATAGTAATTTCCTCAATTTTTTATTAAGTGCATATAATTTTGGCCCAATCTTGTACACATAGTAGCCATAATAAGATTTAAAGTTATTTCAAATAAATTAATTACAATGCAAATTACTTACTTACGGGTTCCGTATTACAAGTTTCCAGATCTGGTATAGGATCGTCAGCACAGTAATACTCCGGTTGAAGAAACGGTGGTCGAGGTGGTGGTGGCAAAAGGAACTCAGGTGGTGGTCCAAGACAGTCACAATCTGTTAGATCCGTGGGCTCCAACTCCCACATCTCGTACTTGTCTAACTTAACACTATTCACAACCTCCTTGAAATCACTAACACTAGAAAGGCTAGTATCACGTTTAACGCGGTTAACTTCATTTGAAGTCCTAAGTTTGATTAAATTTGCTATGTACAGTTCATCATCGACATCACTCCACACATTTTTCCTATCATTATAATCAGAGTCACTTTGGTCATTTATCGTATCTTCTTCAGACGCTATAACACTTTTATATATTGATTCCGTGTTAACACTGTCTTCTCTGTTTTTAGTTTGGACAACATTTTCATCGACAGATGCCGGGACAGTGTTTATGTTTTGCAGATTTTCACTAATGTTTCTGCGCCAGGCATTGTGCAGTGTCCAAAAAGCGTACGCTGACGCTTTAGTTGGACTATCCTCGTACCTTGCGTCCATACGCGGTTTTCCTCTATTTTATCTGTAACAAAAACAGTATTTCATTATAAATGTTATCTTCTATTTAAATCAAATTTAAATAACAACTACGTAGCCAGCAATTTCGTAACTGACATGGGGCGAATCAATTCCTGACTTCGATCAAACTACTTATTATTTAATAGAAGAACTAACACTTCATTTTGTATAACAAAGACACCGCAATTAGAGACTACCGCATCTCGAGGCACAATAGCTACGTTAGTATCGATATCATCAAACCTGGTTATTTTAATTTATTTTTTATCGTGTCCATTTAAACGGATGGTTCTTTGGCTATGCAGTCTTCGTATCGTGATGTCAGAACGGGCTTTAGAAGATTAAAGTTCAATATATTTTTTTACTAAACGTTTGCTAGCATCCATTGATCCGATATTTCTCGTAATTTAAATGATAATCTATAATTGCTTTATTATTGTGTTTATACTGATAATTTTATAAAATTTTCCATTTTTATAATATGGTTATTTTAAAACGACTGTCAACCTTGGATAAATTGTAGTTTTTATGAGAATAACGCACAGCATAAGCACGTAATTAGTTTTCAATAGAAACCTAAGCATATAAGATTAATTTGAAAGTTCATCAATCACAAGTTAAATGTACGTCAAAAACTTAAATCGTTGTTAGTCCAATGAATATATTTTATTAATGTTCCATTGACATTGTAGTTAGACATAATAGTTGGGCGTAAAAGGTTTGGTGAATCCGGCGTGAGATTACAAGTTCAGGGGGTCAAGACGAGTCAATAAGTGCCATACATATGTACATGCTTCGATTGCGAACATTATGATGTATTGTAGTTAAGTCTAAATGATTGATTGAAAGTTGGTTTAGAGTATAATGTCGAATAATTAAGTGAGCAGTGTTGTAAGAAGTTTCATTTTCTGTTGGTATTGTGAAATTTTAAAAGATAATGTATTAGATTTATGTTTAATGTTTTAGAAATTAAAAATTTGGGAAACATATATTAAATGTATATTAAAATTTTATACAGCTACCTTATTTAGCAGTATGGAAGATTCATTAATTTATCATTGAAATACTTAAAATATAGAATGTAATTTTCATAATTGGATAATTTTGACCTATTTCACAAGCAACTATTTTTTTTAATACCTCCATACTGTATTCCGAACGTAGCAGTGTAGGGAGAATTTAATGTCATATAGATACCTAGTTCCTAAAAAGATACTTCTGTTCCCCATTTTAGCCGTATTCTCTCAGCATTGCTTCTTGATTAGACAAATTCAAATATCAATATTAAATATTTCACTCCTCCAAGTGGGTAATGAATCCGCAATACTCTCATTTACAGTCAGTCAGACTTCAATTTATACTATTTATTTTATATATGATAAATTTACAGACAAACTGGATTACCAATGCCACTTTTCTTTATAACCGAAATGTTTTACCTAAAACAAATATGTTTACTGATGAAGATTCCTCTAACAAAGGTATATAACACGCACGTACGATAGCATAATACGTACTGACTCAAGTTAATTAGATTTAATACGCTGTCAGATAGATTGACATTAATAAGCCCATGTGAATGTTCCAGACGAAACCTTCAATAGACATGCGAATAATATCACTAATTAGGCTTTTAAAATAATATTTGTTAATGAGGCGTATAATACTTTTGTTTTCTGAGATAATTTAGATTTCTTTTTTCTTTTTTTTCTTCTTTTGTGTGGTAGAAATGATATACCTATAATCAAATTGATATCATTATTATATAAAAAAGATATAATGCATATTTTTGGATGATTTCGTCAACCTGTTATTTATTAATAAAATAAAGAATACTAAGAAACTATGAACTATATACGTACATATAAAATAAATTTTAATAAATGAGATACGCTTTTATTGTATTAGTTCCAACCCGACTTACGGCACTGAATTATTTTCACACTATGGACAAAACTATGGACGCAAGTAGGGTAGTAAAGTATGACAAATTTTACCACTCAACACGCCATATCTCAAATTCAGATAGATAACTGAAAATGAACAATTTCAGACTGAGCTTCTGTTTTTTTTTTGAAATATTTTTTCCGTTTCATTCTGTATCCAGCGCATAGCAGGGAAGGTAGAGGGAACCTGGGAAGTTAATGAACACTCCGTTCATATTGAGCCACTTCAATTCTCCATTCTCCACCAAATTGAGGCATTGCGTGACGAACTTAACGAAATTAAAATTGAAAATATTTCATACTAAAAAATAACATTAATTTAAAATATGATTATTTCCCAAATATAACATGAATCTGCATCAACCACGTTCAATCAGACACGCCTTAATTATTGGTAATTGTTATTGACGAATCCGATCAATGGCACTCAATATGGGTTGTCTCATTAACATTTTGGCGAACTCCAAGGGCCTGACATCAGCACAATACAAAGTGTAGGGCCATCGAGCCTCTTAACGAAGCTATTCTGTTGATTTTTCTCGTGTGAATTATTAGGTTTACCGTTTCCGTAGTGCTAGAGATTGGGATGGTCTCGGATCTAATAAGACTTCTTCTGAATTTTAATGCGAGATCTATTTTGTTGAAAAATTCTAATGAAACTTGGTACATTCTTTTAAGATTTTAGATATTTTCTGCACAAAGGTTAATACACATTTAATATACAAATTGTATCCTGAGTTGCTTTCCACTTTAAAAATACTTATTAAAGAAAGAACAACTAAGATTATAGGTGTTAAATTTTAAAATCCAAATAAAATTAAAAGTTCAAGTTACTGAGAAATCGTTTTTAGTGATAAAGCCGCTTTTGTACATTTTGTCTCTTTTTCTTAGAAATAACAAACTATTATCATTAATATTGTTTTTCTTTTTGGAAAATAAAGTATTCATATTATTATTATTAAAACTTCGATAGTATTAATAGAAATTAAACATAGCATAAAAAGTAAAGTTAACGTATACATAACTTTTGTATTGTTTCAATATTCATTCCATACTTTTATATAAAAGCCTAGTCTAAAGATTTATGGGAAGGCTGCCCAAAAGATTTCTTTTCATTTAAATAACAATACGTAAGAACGATAAAGTTTTCAATTTGTATGGTAGAGCTCGACTTGTGACCTATTTAATATGAAATGCATTGATTTCTGAATAATACATATATATAATAAAATTTAAAGTGAAAACTGTCTGTACGTGGAAGGTATATGAAAAAAAAATATTATTGGGAATATTTATTCATGTATTAGAAACCAAAACAATAATTTTATATGTTGTGCATGCTTTTCTCAAAACAATGGTCTTATATGTTGGGCATGGTAATCTCAAAAACAGCGAAACTAATTTTAATGTACCAATTGATTAAAAAATATATACTAAAACTTAAAATAACACAACAAATTGTTAAAAAAAATATATATTAAAGTGTTTTGAGTGTGTATGTTTAATTGTACTAACGAAATAGCACGCTATTGGTCTCCGTGAATTATCACACAATATCGAATTCGAGTGTAAAATTTAGGACGAAATATGTTGCCATTAATTTATCTATGTCATTAAGTAATCGGCGTTGGGTTTTGCTAAGCAACACATATATTAAATGAAAGATGAATACAGCAAATATAGGAACAAGAAAAAATACATTATACTTTCTGTATAAGTTATTTCGTCCACTCTTTACAATAAAGAAAATTGTTTTATGGTTTTCTTCATATATCAGAATGGCCAAAGGGCACCTAGTTCCAGGACACTTCATTCCAAAGTTCAGTTAGAAATTGAAATAAGACATATATATTCGAACTTATATTGAACTTATATAGTAACTAAATAAAGCAATAAGAACAAAATAAATAACAATATTAAAACTAATCAAAAGGAAATAAAGTTCATAATTTCATTTGTAAAACTACAAAACTATAAAGAATAAGTTGTTGAGAAACAATCGGACCGGCTTTCAGCAATAATGTTATATCAAGATATTGAATTAGATATCTGGGCAACTATTTTTAATAGGCCGTATTATTTTTCTTTTAAGGCCTGCAGTGGAGCAGGAAGATAAGCATGGGACTGTAAAGGCAGGTTGTGGGTTCGATCACCAGTCGAGGATATGAAATGTTTGATATTTTCATTTCTTTGTTCTGTATTAAAAATATTTTGCAGGGTCACTCGGCGAATTAACGGACGAAACGGAACAGTTATTGGGAATGGAATGTTTGAACATTAGGTTCCCAAGTTCCCTCTGCGTTACCCTATCACGTTTGGGAATCTGCGTGAACCTGTATTAAAAATATTTTGCAGGGTCACGGTTTATCTCGTATAATAAATGAGCCAAACGGAACTTAATACTGACTATTAGACTTCCTATTTTCCGATCAATTTTTGAGTCATTTCGGAACTAAACACTAGACTTTTTGTAACAAAGCATTGACATATTTTTTCTATACTTAATAATTACACCTGCTGGGAATCGAACCAATAGCCACAATTTAGTCAAACGCTGTCCTGCATCAAGGCAGCTTCTAAACAAAACGGGTTGATTTATAAACTCCACTTTTATCACCCACTGACACATTTGATTTCGTTCTCTTTTGTGGTTTAATTTATGTTTGGAACGAAGGTTATTTTTATAATTAGCTTTATTTTATTTCATTTGAGACAGACAGATGCATTACGAAATGAATGTTAGTAGTATATATATTTATTATTACGTAATTAAATTTCCTTGTTATATTTTCACGCTTTATCTCGCATATAGCGGGATAGTCAGAGTGTTAAGACATTTTCTTCACTTGCCGCTAAATTTTCGATATGTTGCGATTAATGATGGAACTTTACGCCGTGTTCTGCCACCAGAGCGATGCAAAAAATCATTAATATAAATTACCTATTCCCATTAATAGGAATCAAAGCTATGAATGTTATGTTTATATATATACATGCTGCACAACTGCGCCATGACGGCCTATAATGAAATTAATCTACAAATAATTTAAAAAACGGTATAATATTATATAGATTTTTTTCTATCATATTTAAAATTATTTATTATAACAAGAGCACTTTGGGCTATTAATAACATATAAAGTTTTAACTACATATATTTTAAATATAAAGTTAAATTAATAAATAATTGTAGAGTGGGTAAGACTTGGTCTATAGCGGCGCTTAACGCTGATGCACATAATAATTTTCATAATCCATTTATTCTTACATATAAAATACAATAAAATATCCTTATTGATAAAAACGCATCACTTCAATTCTTTTAAGTTATAAATGTTGTATAAAAAGCAAATTATAACTTTTGAGTACAAAATAGTTGTTTGGAAGTTTTTAACTTTAAAGTTCTATAATTATTAAATTATAATAAATATTTTTTAAATGATGAATATATTGAAATATTTATCAAATTTCTATAGCCTCTTTTGATTATGTACTGGACTCTACTTTTAACAGGATGGATAAAAAGATATGTTATTATATATATAATAAATATATATTTTTAATAAACACATAAACAATTCAAATATTAGTCGAAAAACTTTAGTTTTAATTATAAGCTTTAAAACTTTTAAACTCAAAAGTTTTATTTCATAGAACTCTAAAACAAACTTAGATATTTTAAAAAATGAACATAAAACACAACAAATCATAATTAGATATGTATAATAACAATATTTTCAAATAAAAAAATCAACCTTTAGTAAGCGCAATCCAAATCCTCATATTGGCACAAAACTTTCAAACAACACAGCACATTCACGCACATTACAAACACGTCCGTTCCGATCAAACGTTTGAAACTAAATGAAATTTTTCTACCAGCACGCCCTTATAAATCCTCGGTTTTCGACAGTAGAGCTCAACTATGATTGGTTGTGACCAGGTAGCCCCTTTTTTTAGTTGTATTTCATTAGTTAGTATTCGTAACTTGTATATTTTTGTTGTTATAAAGATTTATTATGAAAATATTTTCTGTGATTATTGTGATAAGTGAACGATTTTGTTTATATGTTTGTATGAAATATATATACTTGAGGATAGGTGAGATATTAAATAAACACTTTTCTATTTTTTATTTGGGAACAGAAGAGGTAGTCGGAGTTTAGTGGCACGACGTCTTTACGTGGCAATTGTGGGACTCGGTTCCCCCTTAAAGAAATTAAGTTCTTTTTATTTTCTCATTCTGGCAAGAAGACAAAGCGTAGCTTTATATTCTGATTAACACGCAATTCTCCTAAAAATTGGCAGAGTCAATAGAAGGAAGTGCTTTAACGTAAGGTTCCTGCCTTTTTACGGGATCAGTATGTTGAGGTAATACCGGCTAGATTTTTCATACGATAGAACAGTTTAGAGGCCTGTCGTGGCGCAGCGGCGCGTGTGGCTGTAATCAATAGGTTGTGGGTTCGATCCCCACTCAAGGAAATGTAATATTTAATATTTTCAATATAAATATTTAATGTTTCATTTCTTCGCTCTGATAATAAGGCAAAAGCGCGGCGTTGAGTTCCGCCACTCAACACGCTATGCCTCAAATTCGGCGGTAAGTATGGAACAGAAGTGGAACGGAGTATCCTAACACTAGGTTCCCAAGTTTCCTCTGCCTACCCTGCCATGTGCGGGATACAGCGTGAAGAAGTAAAAAAATAGAACAGTTTAAAAAAATATATAATTTCTAAGATTAATTTAACTTATAATAAATGTGACACAACGTTAACCGTAGACGATGATAGGATGTACAGCTACAAATTTAGTTAGTACACGTATGCATAAAGGACGGCACCTTAAAGCCTTAAAGCTTAACCCTTTCACCTTAAAGGACGGCAACACTCCTGTAGCTCCTCTGGAGTTACTCGGGAGAGAGAGTTACTCGCGACGGTGATCACTTACCATCAGGTGACCCGTACGCTCGTTTGCCGTCTTTTCCATAAAAAAAAAGATTTAGACTCTGGTAAAGGTTTAAATATCATGGCAGAAAATTGTTCGTAAAAGGGAAAATGCCGATTTAAATATAAATAAACTTCTGCTGTTTGAATAACAGAATCAATAGAAGTGTTTTATAGAATTTTTGCTTAGTTAATTTTTGGAAAGTATCTTATTTCGTTTGTAGCCAGTAGTCTAGTTTATTGGAGTTTGTTAGCGATCATTGGTGGCCAAGTGGGCATGAAATGCCGCGTTCAGTGTGACAAATATTCAAAAAATAATGGCTAATCAACCAGAAATAAATCAACGATCTATTCCCAACGGGCCTGAGCGTGATGGTATAAATATAGGAGTAAATCAGGAAATACAAGTATTTAACTCATTTAGAAAACGAAAGAGGTGTGTCCAAGAGGTGCTGGTTCAAATATCGTTACGATTGAAATTTTATATATTTTCTTAATAAGTATGTTTCTTTTCTAAGCGTGGATTAACACTTTAAAAACAGTAAAAATAAGAAAATGTCTTTGATTTCTTACTCTTAATTTATGATTTTGGTGACGTGGAAACATAGTAGGTACTCAGCTGCACACTGTATCCCGCACATGGCAGAATAGGCAGAGGGAACTTGGGAACCTAATGTAAAGACAGTCCGTTCCACTTATGTTCCCCACTTTTCGCCGAATTTGAGGCATTGTGTGTTGAGTGGCAGAACTCAACGCCGCGTTTTGTCTTGTACCAGCACGAAAAAATGAAAACAAATATTTTAATTGAAAATATAAAATATTTCATTTCTTCGAGTACGGATCGAACCCACAACCTGTCGGTTACAGTCAAACGCTTGTGCCGCTGCGCCACGACAGGCCTCGAAGATACAGAACACAGTAGGTAGATAGTAATAATAACTGTAGTTATTAATAATTACCCTGGCTTACAGAATCTAAGCCCTAAAATATAGCTTTCACCAAAATAGATAAAAACTTTGCCATAATCACGTCAAAAAATATTCATAATGAAAAACATTTCTATTTTCATAGAAAAATATGACGCTAAATTAAAAGCTAAAAAGCTTCTTCAAAAGTCTGGTGATAGCTAGTTTGCTATAAAAATTGTTTATATTTCAAAGTTGTGCAAAGTCAAACGTTGAAAGCAAGTAAATTACAAGTATAAAACCAAGTAAACATTCTAATTAAGAAAGTGCAAGGCAAAAATCTTGTAGATATTCACCTTTCCTCATTACTCCTTTCAATAAACTGTTCGTCTTGTTCGGAGATTTTCACGTTCTGTGGAGTCTTATGGTACAGGGTTCGAATTCCATCCCGAAAATGTTTATACATATTTCATTTGTTTTCATGTCCTTTCTGCGGTAAATGAAACGCAACGTTCAGTTACGCCATATAATATGTTTCTTATAATAATAAACAGTAAAAAAAAATATAAGAAAAGTTCGCGGCGTTGGGTTCCGCCACTATACACACAATGTGTGTAAATATATAAAATCCTTAAACTGTTCATCTGATTTTTAAATATTATATTTAAATAAGAATCATCACAAGAGATAAGGTTTCATTAAAAAAACATTTAGGAGCTACAGTGCCTAAGACACACATGCAGACAGACATATCAAACTTACATCCCTCTTTATGCGCCGTGAATCACTAATAATACAAAGTAAAGTAAATATACAAAAAAATAAGCATAAACAATACTTTTCCGAGGAAATAACAATATATTTCTGCGGTCGACAGCGACATTCAACTAAAACTATTTCTTGGACGTAATCTTATTAATACGTGTTCACTAGTTAATTAGTTTGTGGGGATTTGGTTTGGCGTTTGTTCTGTTATATGAAGTTGTTATGTCGGGAATATTTTTATATTTTGCCTCATGCTGTATTTTATATATTGTGAGGTCTGTCGTGGCGCAGCGGCACAAGCGTGTGACTTGCAACGAAAGGTTGCGGGTTTGACCCCCACTCGAGGAAATGAAATATTTAATATTTTGAAGTTAAATAAATAAATGTTTTCATTTCTTCGTTATGGTAATAAGGCAATACGTGGCGTTGAGCTCCACCACTCAACACGCACTGCCTCAATTTTAGCAGAATTTAATTTATTTATTTGGCGATGAAATCTACATAATATGCTTTTCTATAGCGCGGTGATGGTTTTTCTCACTTTTAACGAGAGAGATAATGATACTCATTAATTGCATCGAACGGTGTTAAAAGCAACGTTCATGGTATTGATAATGAAACGCCCTATTTTTTATTGCCCTGAATGGGAATCGAAGCTAGAGCTATTTATTACCTTTACGTTGCCGCCTCTGCGGCACGATGGCCTCCAACTAATAATAATTAATTGTTTAATTCTCGCAAAAAGCACTTATCATATATAGATTATACTAAGATACAATACTGATTATATAATATACATTATATTAATTTAATTATAACTTAAAAATACGTTTAAGCGGGCGAAGCCGCATTTTGGTGTCTAGTTTTCTTATAATGAACACTTTTTCTCCCAAAATATTCATCAATTTACAACATAACGGGATAAGTCGGTCTAATATCTACCTATGTGTTTGATGTATAGCGGCCAAACGTTTTAGCTGAGGGCAAGTTCCATGTTTGTTCTGGTGTTAGCCTCCGTCTCTCTAATGGCCGGCGTCTTGTTCTTTACACGCTTGTAAAGTAGTTAAGCTGGTGTGTATACGCACTGCGGTTAGGCAAGTTTTTCGTTATTTTTATTTTTTTATATATAATATCAATATCTATATTCATACGTTATTATGGACAAATTATAAAAAAACTTTTCTAAAGTTGATTTTAATCTGTTAAGTATTACTTGCGTGAAAGTGGGACAAACAATGTTTCACATAAACTATTACTTTTATGAGAACAAATAACCTAAGAACTACTGAGTCGAATGAAAAACATATTTTTGTGTTGTGCTATGTTTTTCGTACTGAAATGAAAACTTAGCTAAGCTAAAACCTTTTTAATAAACCCGTTACGAAAATAATATCACTATCTAATCATAATAAAATGTTTAGATTTTAAATTGCTACTCATATTTTACCGCATTTAAATCCATTCACTTACTCAGGAGACAGACGTTTACATAAGAGACATGCAGGTCAAACTATTGACATCCTTCTTTATTGCGTCAGGTTTTAAAGAAACCAAACGATAAGAAAGTCACGCTGTTTCCCGCATATGATGGTAAGCAGAAGTAACTTAGAAAGTGTTAAGACACTCAATTCCCTTCCCTATTTTCCGCTGAATTTGAGGCGTGCGATTGCGTATTGAGTGGCGGAACTTAACGCCACGCTTTACCTTTTTACTAGAGAGAAGAAAAGAAAAAATGAAATATTTCATTTGAAAATACTAAATATTTCACTTTTTTCAGTGTCTCGCAATTAAAATATTCGTCTGTAATAATACTATAAAGCTAACCCCAAAAGGAGTTTAAAACTAAACGTTCTTCTCCCGTCCTGCAGTGAGTATAACACCTTGCCCAGGTTTATTGTTTGTGCTAAACGCAATAACACTCGAGCGGGTTACGCCGAACGATTTATTTTTATTTCAACCTTTGAAAACTTGGGAACTTTGTTTTCATATAAAATGCATTTGGTAGTTATTATTATATTAAAAAATATTATATTTTTAAAACTCTACTTTAATTTATATCTTTTCGCTGGAATATTACTAATAATATGATAATTACGGAATGACAAGACATTTTATAATATTGAGAGCTTATCATATGTATGTATGTATGTATATATAAATATATATATATATATATATATATATATATATATATATATATATATATATATATATATATATATATATATATATATATATATATATATATATATATATATATATATATATATATATATATATATTTAGAAGATTTAAATACGTCTCCTTTTCTAGTTTATAATCTTTAAACTTAATTAACTTTATGTTAAGTTCATAATAAGATCATAAAATGTAAATAAAAGATGTTAGATGCACTAATGATAAAAGCTTCGTAGAAAGTTGCTTGAAACATACTATTTACGTTGTTTTAATGAGTGCCTCTTTTAAGTTGTTAAGCAAAAAAATCAATATTTAAGTATTTTCATTTTTACTTTTTAAGTGTTTTTTCATATTTAGAATCAAAAAATAAAAAAAAAACGCTTTGAAGTTATATGGACTCGAATCCGCGACTTTTGGAAATTATCCTTACTCGCTGACCATCAAACCATACGTCCTTAACGAATATATTTAAATTTTGACTTAGCATTCAAAAGAGCTTAGAGTTCTGTTGTGTTAAATTTTTATACGCTATTTAAAAATATATTTAGATTTTTTGTTGACCATCATGGCCTGCTGTAGACGTATGTATGCGGTGATCATAAGTTCTATTCTTATGCAGGGTATTTTTTAAGAGATTTTTTTAAATTTTAGAGTAGTTTAGTTCCGTCATTCACGAAGTAATGAGCAGGGTATCTCTTAGTACCTTGTTTTGCTTTCATAGTAAAGTAATTTCCTGTAAAACTGATGACTTTCGATATTATAGTTAAAAAATGAATTTCAAATCTAAAATATGGAAACAATAAAAATATTGTACACACTGTTGGCGTAAGACTGTATCCACCACATATGAATAACGAAATAATGTGAGCTATAAAAAGTAATAATGTCACCAATTTTCACGACTTTGGAAAAACAAGAACGTAACCCAATTTTTTGTAACAACGTTGAAAATCTAGATACAAATCTGGGTTATACAGGCTGATGTACATGCGTGCCAAGCGAAAAGACGGCCAAGTATCGCTTACATATCTGTATACTGTACTTCTACTACGATTGTGTCAAAATATTTTTTTTAATTTTCGCTGTATTCCGCATAAAGCAGGTTACGCAGAGGAAACCTAGTATTAAGACATTCCATTACCCACGCTCCTGTCACTCGAGACTTAGCGTGTTAGTTGGCGGAGTTTAACGCAGCACTTGGTCTTGTTACTAGAAAGAGAAAATAAAAAATATGTCATTCCATCTATTGAAATTGAATCCACAAAAACCGTTCTTAAACCGGATGTTGTTCCGTTGCGCTCAAATGGATTGTATCACAATATTATTACAAAATCACAAGCGGATCTCAACGCCGTCGTTTACCTAATATATTTGTTATATTTTTATGCATTTTCTTACAGTAAATAACTTAAATAAAATATTTCCTAAGCCTAGTTAGACAAAGCACAGTATATGTACTATATTACTGCATTATGTAATACTTATCGTTATAGTTAAAACGTTACCCGCTACAGTAAACTAACAATAGTATATCAAATGGAGGGGTGGCAATAGAACTTAGGGAGGATGTTAGAACTTGGCAACTACAATCTACCGGAAGCATATTGAATTTGCTCGAGAGGCTATCTCTCAACGGTTCTTACTAAAATTTCGTTTAAACTATCGATGGAACCCAATTTGATTTATCTTACGACTGTCGCCAAATATACTTAGATTGAAAATTGTAAATAAAGTATGTATATTTTATGAGAGCAAAGTATTGTCATTGATTTTTTTATGAGTTTACGCTGTATTTCACACATGGCAGAGTAGGCAGAGAGTTTCTTAACTCTAGATTCCCAAGTTCCCTATTTCTACTCTACTATTTGCAGGATTCAGTTTGAAACTAAAAAAAAAACTTTTTATAAGTAAGCAAACGTTTTTCTATTTTAAAATAAAAGTGTTTAATAAATAATTGCCCCCAATACAAATCTGGCCTGGAATTTGTGAAAGTTTCAGCCGAGTTAATCCGAACCGTTAAATAAACATTTCAACAATTTTTTAGGCAACTTTATTGATATTACCTCTGACTAGAGTATTTTAGGACACTTTACTGTTTATAAATAAATCTAACTTTATCGATACTAATTTAATGAAGCCGAACTGTTTTTGTGGTTAAACGTGACAATCTTTAGTACTACTGGTTCAAAATAAAGTAATATGGCTATATGATATTATTATGTTTTGAGTTGTGGGTTCGATCCCCACTCGAGGAAATGAAATATTTCATATTTTCAACCTAAAATAAATGAAATAAAATCATTAAATATAAATATTTAATGATTTCATTTCTTCGCTCTGGTAACAAGTTAAAGTATGGCGCTGCCGCCACTCAACACGTTATGTGTCAAATTCGGCGGAAAGTGGGGAACGGAAATGAAACGGAGTGTCTCAACACTAGGTTCCCTAGTTCCATCATCGTTCGTCTACCCTGCCGCATGCGGGAAACTGCTGAAAAAAAAAACAATTATGAAAGACAAGAAGTACTTAATGTAAAGACACTCCGTTCCGGAAAGTAGGGCTTTCTGCCGAATTTGAGGCATTGCGTGTGGAATGGCGGAACTCAAAGCCGCACTTGTTGCCAGAGCGAAGAAATGAAAGTAACAAATATGTCATTTCTTCGAATGGAGATTGAATCCACGGCCTGTCGCATTTACATTCACACACTCATACCCCTGCGCCACGACAGGCCTCAACTCAACCTACAATAAATATATCAATTTGAGACATAAAGACGGCAGCTCACGACTATTCGCGGGCCACGACTAAAAACTGAACTGAACTGGGGACTTAATTAAGATACCTAACGACGCCAATTTACAAGGAATCCGTACGTGTCTACAGAGTTAAGATGCTATTAGAATTCTTGATGGTTATCCTAGTAATTTACATATACTTGTGATGGTAGTCATTTATAGGAGGATAGTGTAGAAGTGTGTTTTTTAAAGATATATATATAGAATTTGTGTTAAGAAATATGTTGTTTTTGTAAGTAAAATCACAAACACAATCTGCTGTTTATTTAATTGCGTACATAGTAAGATGTGAGGTTGGTCTATAAATATAACAATAGGCGCAAGTAGCTTGTATTCCGAAAGCTTAATTGAAAAGTTCTCTATCTAAGTATTATTAAAGACATATTTTTTTTTATTTGCAATTCATTAGAAAAATGCTAAAATATTCATGCTAAAATATTTCTGAAATATGAAGCAACACAAAGTTCAATCAAATTAACGAAATTTTCTTAACAACTTAATTATTAAACAATTTTTTAGACATTCTGTTCTTCTCTTTTCACCATATCATTATATCAGCTTCACGCTGTATCCCGCACTAGGCAGGGTAGGCAGAGGGAACGGAAGTGAAACCTAGTGTTATGACACTCCGTTCCACTTCCGTTCCCCACTTTCCGCCGAATTTGAGGCATTGCGTGTTGAGTGGCGGAACTCAACGCCGCGCTTTGCCTTATTACCAGAGCGAAGAAATGAAACATTAAATATTTAAATTGAAAATATGAAATATTTCATTTCCTCGACGTTGAACCCAGAACCTGTTACAGTCACACTCTTGTGCCGCTGCGCCACGACAGGCCTCAAATTCACCATATGAGTTCACTAAACGTCCTATGAGTGTCTGAGTAGGAATTGAACACACAGCCCTCGCCTTTACAGTCAGATACTGTGCCGTTGCGCCACAATAGCTAGTTTAAATTTTAAACAACAATTCTCATAATCCCTAATAATTTTATCTTACATATCTTCGTATCAAACAATCGTTACACACAAACGTTACAAATGGGCTGAACCCTTGCTTGGGCTGAACTTCTCCACTCTCCCATTATAATTACGAGGTTCGATCAGAATTCCAAATCTGATTCCGCTACGTGAGTGCATATCAATGTAATTAAAATTGAAACACGTCCTTATGAGTTTTGGAAAGTCGTGTTCGGCACAAATTTTGCATAGCCAAGTTCTCGAGGGTTAGAAGCGTTTGAGTTTCTTAACGTAAGTTTAATGTTGATAGGTTTGTTGTGGGAATTAATTTGTAATGTATGTCATTGTACTGTCATTTACTTAAATCTGTAGATTGATATTAGATTTAAAGCTAAAAAAAGACTAAGCTAAACTTAAGGTTAGGTTTTTTTTTGTTTATTTTTTTAAGTTCACGCTGAATCTTAGATATAATTGATTGACCAGAGGATACCTGGGAATCTAGTGGTAAGATTAGTCCCATCAATACACTTGGATTTCTTACTTTTCGCATAATGCTTGATGCATTGCGTATTAAGTAGCAGTGGTGACAAAACTATGTAAATCATGTATAATTAGGCCGTTTCTTATTCTTTTTGCACATTTTGGACGCTAATTGAAACTATTTCATATTTCGAAATATCTTAAAAACATAATTCTGAATGATTTTTTAAGGCCACGATCGTTGAGTCCAGTGCAGATGTATAAATCAAAAATATACTTTTGCAATAACTCATATGACCATTTCAAACAAATATAAGATATTTGTTTGATATCACACACTTTACCGCTATAAGAAGACGTAGAGGTGACCTATTTAGTTTCTCACGGGCACTTGCAAAAGTCCAGACCGGAAGTGAGCACATTTATTTTCAACTTCTTCAATTCATTGAAAAGCTCACGAGTTAAAAGTAAATACTCCAAGTTGTATATATAGCGCTTCGGCGCCAAATATTGTATCCTTTAAACTGGTTAACTTAACTAAACTTGTTTTCGTTGTAAGCGATACGTTTAACCCACAAATGCTACAATACTGCATACAAGAATTTATAATTGTGAATTTTGAAAAACGTTTTCTTTAAAATAACCTAAGAATTATATAGTAAATAGATATGAACATACATGTGTCCATAACTATATCGTTATGGACACATGTATCATCATATCCTATTTATACAGCGTCGAGATATATAATGTAAAGATAACAGGTTCAAATCAACCAGTTTAAATTTTTTCAAAAGATATTTTGATATTTTAGTATGAACAGCTTTTAGTATTGATAAAAACACTCAAGGAATTATTATCGATTATATTTTTATTCTTCCGCACGAGTAAGTGAAGCCTGTTTTTGAGTATCGCCAATCAACATTTGTATTGAAAGTAAGTAACAGATTTTACTTAAACTATAATCCTTCTGCCCTGTGTGAAAAAAATTATCTAATCAATTGTCAATTAAAGTTAAACAACAGAAAAAACAATAAAGGAAGTCTAAAAAAGCTTAAAATTTCAAAAGCGTTTGCTGCAATATTTACGTTGTCTATAAAATGAGCGTCGTCTTAGTTTTACGTTCCGATGCTGAATTGGAATAGCCGGTGGTATTTTTTACTTGATCACTTTATCCAGTTTCTCTTGTTAGCATGCATTTTCGCTAACGAACATGTTAGTGAGATGTAATATGTAACGAATATGTTCGTAACTTTTGTATGTCTTGATTGGCTAGTGTATATATTACTTTAGAGGGTTTGTATTAATTAGTTTTGTTAACACACAACCTGTGTGTTCTATTACTTTTTGGGGGAAGGAATTATCACGCTGTATCCCGCACATGGCAGGGTAGGCAGAGGGAACTGAGGAACCCCGTGTTAAGACACTCCGTTCCACTTTCGTTCTCCACTTTCCGTTGAAATTGAGGCATTGAGTGTTTAGTGGCGGAACTCAACGCCACGTTTTGCCATGTTACCAGAGTGAAGAAACGAAAACATTAAATATTTATATTTTGTAGATTTATAAATGCATGTAAACTATGTTCATGCTTTATTATGTATCCTGCATGTATCAAGGAGGAGGAGTCGTTATCTATACCTAAGTTAAAAAATCCAATGCCCTACATAGAGGTAACTAGAGAGACAGACCAAACGCTACAGTCTCGGCATACCTCTTTCGTCTCGTCAACTGTCATCAACCTCTTTATTCATGCCCTGCAGGGAGTCCTCATTAACCTGACATGATGACCTTTCTTCAGTTTCGAGATACTGTGTGGTTTCCAAGGCCTACCGATATCTTCTCTTCTTTCTCTTATTACTCACTTTTTCTTTATTTTTTTTCTATTCTTTTATTATTTATTTGCTCGACGTGGCCGAACCACCTGAGCACGTTCTCCTTCATTCTCTTCGTGACATCCTCACTGTTACCTACTATTTTGTATATCTCTTCGTTGGATATGAGATCAACTCAACTGACTCCCCATTTTTTACAAAAAGACCGCATCGACACATTATTCACCTTTCTTACATTCTTGTTCTGTAATACTCATGTACAAATACTAAATTATATTATTAGTACAATATGTAAGAATTAATAGATACTATTTAAAATCACATTTAACAAAATATTAATTTAAAACGTTTACAATAAAATATATTTTATCGCCCGTCTTGTTCACAACATCCTTAGGTCCAAGACACAGGTTAACAAGCTGAAATAAAAGGAGATTGAATACGCCTATATTTATAAAGGACGAGATGAGAATTGCTGCCTGGAGCTCAGTTTTAACATTAATTTATTGCTCGCTCAGTCTAAGCAAATTGGTTAGTACATTCAATTTAGTAATTGCCAACTGATACATGTTGAGATCTTATTGTTTTTTTAATGTTTCTGTGATGTTTTATATTGTACTAGCTTTTGCCATTTAGGTTGAGAAGTAAAATTATGTAACTGGTTTTCAAAATATATTTCAGGCCTCTAGGATTTATAAACGTAATTTCTTAAAATATCTTTATTTTTTGTTGTGGGTTCGATCCCCACACAAGGCAATGAAATATTGAATATTTTCAATTTAAATATTTATTTAATTTCTTCACTCTGGTACAAGGCAAAACACGGCGTTGAGTTCCGCCACTCAACGCGCAATGCCTCAAATGTCGGCGGAAAGTGGAGATCGGAAGTGGAAGGGAGGATCTTACCACTAAGTTCCCATGTTCCCTCTGCCTACCCTGCCATGTGCGGGATACAGTGTGAAACTAAGTAGAGTATCTTTATTATCATATCTGGTTGTGGGTTCGATACCCACCTCGCTCTATCCACTCCCACTGGTAACAAAGTAAACGCGGCGTTGAGTTCCGCTATTTAACCGTGTGATCCCGGCTTAGAATAGGATCACCCTGGTACTGATGGTGTCGTAAGAGGCGACTAAAGTGCGTGTGGTAGAGTCACGTTGCCAGTAATGGCAACACGCATGGGCAGACTCGACCGGATTGTTACCACCCCCGGCATTTAAGACCGGCGTTAAGTAGTGGCTTTTGCCACTGCGTTTCGCATTAGGTAATGCCGGGCCCCGGTGCCCATACACCTTAAAAGACGGCAACGCCTTTGTAGCTCTTCTGGAGTTACACGGGGTCGTGGGCTACGGTGATCACTTACCATCAGGTGACCCGTACGCTCGTTTGCCGTCTCTTCCATAAAAAAAAAAAAAAAAAAAAAATAACACGTAACTTAAACTTTGCAGAAAGTGAGGAACGAAACGGAGCGCCTTAACACGAGGTTCGTGAAATAAAAAAAAAATCATTTGAAAAAATTAAATATTTAATTTCTTCTAGTGGGGATAGAATCCACAACCTGTGCTTACAGTCACACGTCTGTGTCCCTGCGCCTCGACAGGCCTCGCCTTAAGAGTTAATTGTATCTAAAAATATAACCATAATGTACTGTATTTTCAACACGTCATCACCTTCATTTATAATGAAACCGTAACAAGCCTTTGATCACTGCATAGAAGACAAAAGTGAAATGTATGAACAAAAAGCATATTTGAAGTTTGATATTGTTGTTTATTTATTTAACACTTTATTACACCAAAAAATAAAAAGTATATACAAGTATAAGAAAAGTAAAGCAAAGTTTTGGTGTAAAGGCGGCCTTATCACCATAGGTGATCTCTTCCAGGCAACCTTTACCGTAAAATAATCAGAGAACATAATAATATTGAAATTGATAGGCGTACAAATGTATAACAAAGAAAAATCTTATTATTTTAGTACCTATAATAAACTTACTTAAAAATATACATGCTATAAATTACACACTATTTTACATAAATATCTATAAACGTATAAATAATAACAAAATATACGAACATCTATACATATTCATATTATAAGCCTACATAAAATTCATTTACATACATACATACATATTGATTTACAGTGATAAGAAATAGCTTTTAACTTGATGCTTGAAAATATGAAGTGATTTAGACTGACGCAGTTCGCGCGGGAGTGTGTTCCATAGGACCGCAGCCTTAACCGTAAAAGAATCACCATAGGCTTGTGTACGACTCAGTGGCAATTCTAGTTTATTGTCGTCCTGTGATCTGAGGTTCAGAGAGTGGTTGGAGCCAAGGAAGGTAAACCTTGTTTTAAGGTATTCAGGAGTGTGAGGATGGAAGAAAACAGTATAAAGGAGTGTGAGGATATGGAGATTACGTCGCTATCTGATTGTAAGCCATTTAAGTTGGATCCTATATTCAGAAATATGATCGTATTTTTTTAACCCAAATATGAACCGAATGGCCATATTTTGTAGGCGATCCAACTTATTAAGAAGAATTTGCGGCAGATCACAGTAGCATGCATGTGCGTAATCAATGAGAGGAAGAAGAAGAGTATGGGAAAGGGAAATTTTAGTTTTAATAGGAAGGAGGTTTTTCCAACGTCTCAAACGACAGATCACCGCAACAAATTTTCTACTTACCTCTGATATATGGGGTATCCACGAAAAGCTGTTGTCCATTATGAAACCTAAATTTTTAATGCTCTTGTAAAACTCTAACTTAGCTCCACCAAACACCACAGGAGAAAGAGAAGGTAAAAGGATTTTGGATAGCTGCTGACGACTACCAAAGAGAGCGACTTGCGATTTAGAAGTGTTAATTGACAACCCAAATGATTTACTCCACGAGCTAACGGTAAGGAGATCGGAGTTTAGGACAGCAATAGCACTGTGGAGATCATCAATGGGCGCCGTGACATAAATTTGTAAGTCGTCAGCATATAAATGAAAAGGTAGGGTAAGGGATTTTGTGATGGAGTTAATAAAAATAGAAAAGAGAAGAGGAGATAGGATTCCACCTTGGGGGACACCAGCTCGAAGGTAAGAATAAGAAGAATATTTATTATTATATCGAATACACTGAACGCGGTCATAAAGATAAGAACGAAACCAACCGATAACACCGGAGGAAATGTTCATAGATGACAAAACAGCTAAAAGTATATCGTGATCTACAGAATTGAAAGCATTAGAAAAATCTAATAGAGCGATTATACTTATTTGCTGATTGTCGATACCGTATCTAATGTCGTCACAAATCTTTATCAGTGCAGTAGTAGTGCTATGTCCCAAGCGGAATCCGGATTGGAATGGACTAAGGAATTGGTATTTAGAGAGATGAGATGAGAGTTGACTATAAATCACACGCTCAATCACTTTTGAAAGAAAGGGAAGAATTGAAATAGGTCGATAGTAAGAAAAGGATGTAGGATTTGTAATTTTAGGAATAGGAATAACATGGGCCATTCGCCAGCAATTTGGAAACGAACCAGAGGAAAGGGAATAATTAATTATATGGTTAAGTATAGTCAGAGTTCCGTCAAGAGTTAACCAAATCATTTTTCGACTAACACCATCTTCACCGATCGCTTCAGAAGTAACAGCAGATATATGTTTTCTAATTTCCTTACAAGACACATGTGTGAAGTTGAATATTTCTAGATTGAAATTCAGAGTGGATTTAAGAGAACTAATAGTGTTTGATTTTATGTTGGAATCTAATAATGGGACTGAACTAAAATGTATATTTAAAGAATCTATGTCAACATTACTAGCAATTGAGGTAGTTTGACGATCGCGACCAATACCCATAGAATTTAAGAATTTCCAAGTTTTAGCAGAGTTACCGTTATTAATAGAAGTATAAATGTAATTTCGTTGAGCTGTTCGACAAAGTCTGTTGCATTTATTACGTAAATATTTAAATTTTGTTAAATTTTCTAAAGTAGGATTAAGTTTGTACTTAGATTTCGCTCTGTTACGCTTCGTCATTGCATTCCTAATATCCTGAGTCAGCCAAGGTGCCGGTAGGTGCTTAAGTTTAATTGGCCGAAGTGGAGCGTGTGTGTCAAATAAATTGATCAAAATGGAGTTGAATATATTAACTTTGTCATCAATTGTGGCAGCATTAAGAACAGAATCCCAGTCAATTAATCTAAGATCTGCCATAAAGTTATCATAATTAAAGTTTTTAAAGCTGCGCCGCATAACAACAGAAGGTTTGATTTTTGGCGGGCGTATTTTATAAGATAGGTACAGTAAATCGTGGTAAGAGAAAGAGTCAGCCGAGAGTTGCCCATGTGCACTAACATAGTCAATTGATGACACTATGGACAGGTCAAGTAAAGATGGTACGCAGTTAGGAAAAAAATGTGTTGCATTCTTACAGTTAAGGATGTTAAGGTTGCAGCTATCAATGATATCCAGTAGTTGTTTGCTTCGAGAGTCATTTTTGATCAGACAGGTGTTAAAATCACCCATTATTATTGTATGATCTGAGTTGGGGACATGATTCTCCAGCAATGTCTCAAAATTTGAAAAATAGTCTATGCGCAACGAGGGACTATAGAAAACACCGAGTATTAACTTTAAGGAGCTGAACAATAACTCAATGAGAATGTACTCAGCGGATTCCGAATATATTGAAGGAGATTTGGACAAAATATTAAAGGGAATATGGCTGCGCAAATAAATGGCTACCCCCCCACCTCCCTTACCAATTCTGTCATTTCTTATTAAATGGAAACCCGGTAAGGAATATGATGTAGAGGGAAGACAAGGTTTGAGAAAAGTTTCTACTACCAAAATTGCGTGTAAGTCCTTAGTCTCAAACGTACTTAAAAGATCGGAATAGTGAGCAGGGATGCTTTGTGCGTTTAAGTGTATAACGTTAAAGTTTTTCGGAAAGGGAGAGAAGGTGGACTTAAGAGTGGCATTAAGAGGAATGGAAGGGCTTTTAAAACTGTCGTCTGATGAATTTGAGTCACAAGGATAGAAAGGATTATCGTCATCTGAGTTAAAACTGTCGCTATTCATAACTACAATACACGATATATTGATAATATTAGTAAAGTGTATTAATAAATATAAATATACTGTATAAATAAAATATAATTTATCTAAGAAATAATATTTAAAAAAAATAATAATAATAAAAAAATATAACATTTATACACCTACCAGCATGAAATAAACACAGTTTGCCTAAATACAACTTTGTTAACAAGCTAAAGCCAAGATATAGCTATGATAATATGTTACACGTTAAAACAAAATAAACAGATTATACATGATTAACAGTAAACAGTCCATATTTACGAACGTAAACGAAATAATGTGACAGCTGTCATTGTCAAAAATAGACAGCAGAATATGCGTAAGTTGTAAAAACAATAAGTGGAAGTAGTATATTATACTTACTATTGCTAATAAATATTAAACATTACACTTGAAATCAGAGATTAATTATATTACATTAATATTACAAGACCTAATAATGTGTTTATATCTAAGACTAAGATACTAACGTATACAAAACAAAAGAAAAGAAGAAAAAAGAAAAATATTTAAAAAGTTCAGTATTTAGTGAACATCGCTGGACTTATACCATGTCGTTACAAATGTCATTGTAGCAAAACAAACAACAGGCGCAGTGTATGAGAAAAAAAAAATAAATAATAATAATAATAATAAAGTAAAGTGGGTATCAGTTACTCACACACAATAATTACACTGTACTCACCAAAAGTTAAAGGCCAAAATAAAAAGAATAAAAAAATAAAAAAAAATAATAATAATAAGGAATGAAAATCAAGTACACAGTTATTACATATGAAGTAAAAAAGCTTCAAACCCGTAAAACACTAAAGATCCAATATACCGAGACCATTTCACTTTTTAATATTACGTTTAGGCCGGTTAGCAAGTGTTGAAGAAGCTGCCCTTATTTTAGAAGTCACTGCAGTTGCAGAACCGGATCCACCAGGGGGCACCTGCTCCTCAGGCAACCTCAATATGTTGTCTAATTCAAAAATAGAAGTGATGCGGTGTCTTGACTTATCAGGACCAATCAAAAAGATTACTCCATCCTTAGTCCAGCAATTGGAAACACCAACATGTTGCCGAGCCGCCATAAAAGCATCATGCCTAGGCTTAGTAAGAAATTCTGAGATTGTAATTCCAGAGCCCTTAAGCTTAGTCTTAGCAAACCAGACCTGACTTCTAATTGGCAGCTGCTTGAATTTCACTAGAATTGCACGGTGTTTGTCACCTTTTGAGCGGCCTACTCTATGACAACGGCTTATAGCTTCTTTATTGAAATCTGGCATGTTAAGACGGTCTGACAATAATTGCACTAAGACTGTAGAAGTATCCTCAGATTTACTCTCTGGCACACCATGCAACAAAAGAAATTTCTTTCTGTTTGACATTTCAAGCCGATCTTGCTGCTCACTGAGGCACTTTACTTGAAGCTGCAGATTTTCTAACGCAGAAAGTATAAAAATTCTAAAAGAACCAAACTGAGCTGCCAAATTTGAAGTAGGGCTTGTTGCTGGGATAGCTGTGCTCAAGTTTTTCTGAAATTCAGCCATTGTGGTAGTGAAGTGCAAAGCCAGGTCATTGATGGATTGCTTAATAGAATCCATTGTGTGACAGTTAGTAGTAAGTGAATTTGAATATTGAAATTGAATTCTGTGTATTTTTATGGCAATATTAGTGACGGAAATTATGTTATGGACTTACAGCTGGTAGGTTTAACACTTTTAACGCATATTATAAATGTTTAAACTATTAACACTATTTTTAATTTCAAAAATAAAGAAGAGCTCACTAAAAAATTGTGTAGACTATTTGTGCGCCTACCCGTTAGTTGTTGTTTTGAAATGTTTGCTGAAAAAAATATATACAAAGTTGTAATTATTTTAGTTCTGTGTCTATGACTTTAATATAATTTCTTATATCTTAGCCCGTTTTTTGTTTTGTTTATTAGAGTGATTGTATACGTGACAGTATTAGGTTTGATTACCGTTCGGGGGGGTTGAAATATTTAATATTTTTGTTAGAGCAAAGCGCGTCGTTCAGTTGCACAATTCAGTGCCTCAAGAATTCGGTGGAAAGTGGGGAGCAAAATCATCTTAATATAAAACAAAATGTCTTCATACCTTCCCAGGTTCCTACCAATAAATATAAAAGAGCTGAAAAAGCAATATTTTTTTTTCATTTCCACTACAAATGTCCGAAATAAATTCAGCTAATACAGAAATATTTTTCCTACTACACACCACCGTAAAGCACTTTGATAACTGTCGTAAAACCTCGTCTAGACATACGGCAATTATTAAGCCATTTTCACACTATTCATGCTAAAGCTCCCCTTTTTACTTTAGGGTTATTTTTATTTGTTTCTGCACATTTGTTGTGACAATATTGCGTAGAAAGAGAAAGCTAAGTGATCCTTCACTCACGTTAAATTAAACAATCGTAAGAGCTAAATTCATTTATTACTGTCAGGTGTTATATCGTAACTGTAATGTTCGAAATGGCATAAACAATATGTTTATTTTCTCGCTTTGATAAAGAGGCTTTGATAAAGAGTGTGTCTGATTACCGGAAATAGTTTTAATGGAAAGGAAGTGTACTAACACTAGGTTCCCAGGTTCCCTGCGCCTACTCCGCTATGTGCATTGAAAAATGAATATCCAATTACCTATATTTATATAAATTAATTATATTATTAAGGCCTGTCGCGGCGCAGCGGCACAATGGTGTGATTATTACCGACAGGTTGTGGGTACGATTCCTACCAGTGAAATATTTAATACATATTTTCAATTTAAATATTTAATGTTTTCATTTCTTCGCTCTGGTAACAAGGTAAAAACCAGCGTGGAGTTCCACCACTCAATACGCACTCAATACGAAAGTGTGAAATGGAAGGGAATGGAATGTCTTAATACTAGGTTCCTAAATTCCCCTTGTTTACCTACCACTACTGTGTATGTGATACAGGGTGAAGCTGACTGAGTGATAGAGTTCACAATACGTTCTTGAAAAAGTCATACTATCTACTATAAAAATATCTATTATAAAAACCGCGTTTCCAGGGCGAGAATAATTAAAATAATAAATATTTTATTGCCTCAATTAGCCATGACTGGCCTCCTCGCCATGACTGGCCTCCTCGATTTAATATATTATATTGATAAAAAATATGGCTATTCAAATCAGTATAAAGCCAAAAAAGACGAGAGCCATCACGAAGATCATTCTCCATTCGCCGCGTCACTCTTCTTCTTGTTACCAGAATGAAGAAATGATGATATTAAATATTTCATTTGCTCGAGCGAAGATCGAACCCACAGTCTGCCTGCCTTGACAGTCGCAAGCCTGTGTCTGCGCCACGACAGGCCTCAATATAAAAGTTTTTGAAATAAAAATATTAAAGTCCTTATAATAGATAAGGATACGTTAACAAATATAACAATAAAAAAGCTATACCACGACGAGACCAAAATCCTACGAATATTCAGCCTCTGCGCTATTTAATCAAAAGGAACTCGAGTTAATTTAATGTATAGCGTATTTTAATTAATACGCTGCTTTAATACTCGAGAATTACGTATGTCGTACATACTCGGATGTACATTGTGATTCTGATTAATTTCAGTTATTAATGAGACATAAAAAGTTTTGTATTCAGTTTGTCACGATTTTGTTGTATATTTTTGCATGTTACGTTCGTATGTTTCATATATAGATTGCCTGTATATGAGGCTTTTAGTGATGCAGGAGCACAAGCTTGTGACTGTTAACGTAATAGGTGATCGAACCCCCCGCCCCCCCCCCCCCCCCCAGTCGAGGAAATGAAATATTTAATATGTTGAAATAAAATATTTAATAATTATATATAATAAAAATATTTAATATTTTCATTTCCTCGCTCTGGTAATAAGGCAATGCGTGCGGGGAACGGAAGTGGAACGAAGGGTCTTAACACTAGGGTTCCAAGTTTCCTCTGCCTACCCTGCCATGCGCGGGATATAGCGTATACTCACTCACTCAGCTTCACGCTGTATTACTTAACAATTTAGTAAATTGAAAGCAGAAATTTAAGAATTTACTTCTATTAATTGCAAATCGAACCCACAACCTTCACGGTTACAGTCACTAACCTTTACTAAAAACTTATCGAATGAAGAGTCATATATTTTTTTGTATATTGAAAAGATTACTTATTTACTTTAGCAGTTCCAGTGCTCTCAATGTTTATCGCCGCTCCAGTTTTTCATACGACGGATCACGATTTTATCAAAAGTTCTGTAAACGTTTGTACGTGCGTTAAGAATCATTTAAAGAGGCGATGTGCTTGACGTCCTAATCTAAAAAGTTTATTTGGAAACTTATCACTTCCGTAGTGTTTAATTTCTTATGTTTTTTTACAGACTTTTGGTTAAAAATAAGTTCACTTTTTGTGTACTATGGATTTATTTCAATAGAACGTGCCATGCAAAAAGCAAAAAAGCAAAAGCCTACTTTTACATTTAACACTGTTATATTTTTTAGAGTACATTAGCGGAGAAGGCAGATATATATATATATATATATATATATATATATATATATATATATATATATATATATATATATATATATATATATAATATCAGGATATTTAATATTTCATTTCTTCGCTCTGGTGATAGGGCAAAAAGCGCGGCGTTGAGGTCCGCCACTCAACATGCAATGCCTCACATTTGGCGGAAAGTGGAGAACGTAAGTGGAACGGAGTGTCTTAACACTAGGTTCCCGGGTTCCCTCTGCCGACCCTGGGTCGTGCGGGATACAGCGTGGAGGAATATATGTATATATATATGTGTATATATATATATATATATATATATATATATATATATATATATATATATATATATATATATATATATATATATATATATATATATATATATATATATATATATATATATATATATATATATATATATATATATATATATATATATATATAAATATAAATATAGATATACACGCAGACACACACACACACACATTTATCATGAGGGAAGACAAGGTTAACTTAGAATAGGTTCCCAATAGGTGTTATAGTAGTAGTTAGTTATAAATATATATATATAGTGTATGTTTTAGATCTTTTAAAAAATATATTCAAATCCAGACATCCTAACTAAGGCAAAATAACCTTCAATAAAGCTTAACTTTATATTCCATCCAAATACTGCCTAGACCCCATATAAACTATAACACGGATATTGTATGGAAAAATTTAAACGCTTTCGTTACCGTTACCGCAAAAACAGTCTACGTCAGAATGGATCGTAAATTCTGAAAGGTTTCAGTTTTTTCGGTTAAGTCAAAACCGAATTTATGGGGCGTACGATATTCTGAGGTTGGTTGCCCTTTGATTGTATCTCGGGGCTTTATGAAAAGCGCCGTTTGAACTATTTTGTTATTGTATTTTAAAATATACTTTAGATACGCTTGCTTTTATCTGTTTAAGCATTAATTAAAATGAAAAATGCTAAAAGCTTTTTAGTATTGTTTAAATATTATCTAAGTTTACTGAAGTAGAACTGAGATTGTTTTTATTTTATCAAGATATATATATTTTTTTCATTATTATGGGTAAATGTTGTTTATTGAGACTCATCGTGGCGCAGGAGTACAAGTGACTTGCTTGCAGCTTGCGGGTTCGATCCCTTTCGATTTTACTTTAGTAACAAAGCAAAGGGTGGTTTTTCCCCCACTTAACACGCAATGTCTTAAATTTGGCAGGAAACGGGTAACGGAACGGAGTGTCTTAACATTACGTGTTCAAGTTGCTTCTGCGTACCCTGCTATGTACGGTATGCTAAAAAAAATACTTGCATTATGTAGCCTTCCCCTCGAATCATACTATTATTTAGTAAAAACTGAAACTTTAAATGATTGCGGTTCTCAACGCTGTTTTGACTTACATATTTACTCTCAGGCTGAAAAGAAGCCTTAAATACTTTGTTTTTCAAATATACGGCATTTAAAGTATTCAATAATATTATTTATATTTATTTCATACAGGAAATATAAAAATTTTAATGCCATTGCGTTTATAATGAATTCGGGCAGACAAGTATTAATAAGGACAGGTGCAGAGTGAACGTCAGTCACCTGACAATTGGTACTTCGCTAAAATTTGTCGTACAATTAAAAATAAACGATCATTTCGTTTATTTTATATTTCTCTGTTTTTATTTATGGTTTAAACAGTAAAAGAGGACATTGTAGAGGTATTATCGATTGTAATCGCAGGTTTGATTCTCACTTGAGGAAAGGTTTTATTAAAATTAATTAATTATAAAATATTTTTTAACTTAAGTAATAAAATAACGCTATTAAAAAATATATTTTTGCTTTTAATATGCTAACTACTTACATATAATTTTTTTTTATATAAAAAAGTAGTAACTCCTAGTAAAATTGCCATATTTTTTATATTGTTATATTACATACATTTATTTAATTTTATAAATGTGAAAGCTTTTGAGAATTAATGTTTGGTCCACCTTTACTTAACAACTACTGAACGAATTTATTCGAAACTTAACTCTAATATAATCTGTACATTAGAATAATATATAGGCTACAATTTATGTTAAAATATTGTTTTATCCGGCTATAGGTAGGTAGGTAGTATGTGCAAGCTTAAGCGAAAACCAGGCTTCGCTCGCTAGTTAAAAATAAAAACGTATACTTTAAAATGTATTTTAAACAACACATATTCAAGATACGCCAAAGCATTATATTATTGTACGGTATGCAGAATTACTACCGTTACATATCGGGATCGTAAATCTTTCAGTTTTACATGGAGATTGAGGCCGACATACATTGCAGGAAGCTGAGAATAGTTATCAGAGTGTATATAGTGCTTAGACTTTTATAAAGTTTGTTGATAAAATATTTTTAAAATTTACACTGTATCCATATATTGTAGAATAAGCAACGGGAACCTAAGGAACCTAGAGTAAGGACACTCTGTTTCCATTAACATTTCCGTTCCCCCCTTTCCATTTTTCCCGTTAAATAATTATAACTTAATGTTTTGCGTGTTGAATGATGAAACGTTTTCTTTTCTACTAAGTTTTTGAGAGGTCACATTATATCCACAGCTTTTTGTGTTTTCAATCGCAAATTTTAAAAGAGAATATCTTGATTTTAAGCCAGTATCAGACGGTTTTAATACTAACTGCGGCGATGAGCACCACGACAGTGTCAGTCATAATTAACTACAATATTATTCAAGGAGTAGTACCTAGATTTTCAAAGATAATTTCTTTTGTTATCTTATTATGAAAGGTTTTTAAAGCCATTACAAAGCCGTCTCGACTTTATTAAATCTTTTGTTAATGAAACTTAAGAAGATATCAAATAAGCTTACTGAAAGACATGACAAGATTATAAATATATTTATAAATAATAATGTTATTGCTAACTAGAAATAAGTATAGCCTCTAAAATATCACAATTTCATAGTCGTGTATTCCATCCCAACTGATAGAATTGGTGTTAACATAATATATGAGGCCTGTCGTGGCGCAGCGGCACAAGCGTGTGACTGTAACTGACAGGTTCTGGGTTCGATCCCCAGTCGAGGAAATGAAATATTTATTTAATATTTTCAATTTAAATATTTAATATTTCATTTCTTCGCTCTGGTAATAAGGCAAAGCGCGGCGTTGAGTACCGCCACTGAACACGCAATGCCTCAAATTCGGCAGACTAAAATTTACAGCAAGAGGCGAGTTTAAACAAGAATATTAAGTTATCTCATTCTTAAATGGCAGTTATGTACATACTAAACTTAAATTTAAAAAGCGTATAAAACTTTCGAACGAAGCAGGATTTGAACCCGCGCCTCTGGAATACCGTTCCAGCGCTCTGACCAACTAAGCCATTCGTTCTCACCGAGCTCCGTCGAAATTCTTATACGCTTGTTACAACTTATTTATGTTGTTAGCATCTCTGTAGGGAGATTTTTACAAATTTCCGCTACCCAAAGACAACTCGTAAGAATTATCGTTTGGCAAGAGAGAATACTATTTACTTTAATATTTTTACTATGTTTTAAAGTGTTATTCCACACTTAGGACAGAAAATACTAAACTTAAATTTAAAAAGCGTATAAAAATTTCGAACGAAGCAGGATTTGAACCCGCGCCTCTGGAATACCGTTCCAGTGCTTTGACCAACTAAGCCATTCGTTCTCACCGAGCTCCGTCGAAATTCTTATACGCTTGTTACAACTTATTTATGTTGTTAGCATCTCTGTAGGGAGATTTTTACAAATTTCCGCTACCCAAAGACAACTCGTAAGAATTATCGTTTGGCAAGAGAGAATACTATTTATATAAATATTTTTACTATGTTTTAAAGTGTTATTCCACACTTAGGACTGAAAATACTAAACTTAAATTTAAAAAGCGTATAAAAATTTCGAACGAAGCAGGATTTGAACCCGTGCCTCTGGAATACCGTTCCAGCGCTCTGACCAACTAAGCCATTCGTTCTCACCGAGCTCCGTCGAAATTCTTATACGCTTGTTACAACTTATTTATGTTGTTAGCATCTCTGTAGGGAGATTTTTACAAATTTCCGCTACCCAAAGACAACTCGTAAGAATTATCGTTTGGCAAGAGAGAATACTATTTATTTTAATATTTTTACTATGTTTTAAAGTGTTATTCCACACTTAGGACAGAAAATACTAAACTTAAATTTAAATTTTCTGTCCTAAGTGTGGAATAACACTTTAAAACATAGTAAAAATATTAAAATAAATAGTATTCTCTCTTGCCAAACGATAATTCTTACGAGTTGTCTTTGGGTAGCGGAAATTTGTAAAAATCTCCCTACAGAGATGCTAACAACATAAATAAGTTGTAACAAGCGTATAAGAATTTCGACGGAGCTCGGTGAGAACGAATGGCTTAGTTGGTCAGAGCGCTGGAACGGTATTCCAGAGGCGCGGGTTCAAATCCTGCTTCGTTCGAAATTTTTATACGCTTTTTAAATTTAAGTTTAGTATTTTCTGTCCTAAATGTGGAATAACACTTTAAAACATAGTAAAAATATTAAAATAAATAGTATTCTCTCTTGCCAAACGATAATTCTTACGAGTTGTCTTTGGGTAGCGGAAATTTGTAAAAATCCCTCTACAGAGATGCTAACAACATAAATAAGTTGTAACAAGCGTATAAAAATTTCGACGGAGCTCGGTGAGAACGAATGGCTTAGTTGGTCAGAGCGCTGGAACGGTATTCCAGAGGCGCGGGTTCAAATCCTGCTTCGTTCGAAATTTTTATACGCTTTTTAAATTTAAGTTTAGTATTTTCTGTCCTAAGTGTGGAATAACACTTTAAAACATAGTAAAAATATTAAAATAAATAGTATTCTCTCTTGCCAAACGATAATTCTTACGAGTTGTCTTTGGGTAGCGGAAATTTGTAAAAATCTCCCTACAGAGATGCTAACAACATAAATAAGTTGTAACAAGCGTATAAGAATTTCGACGGAGCTCGGTGAGAACGAATGGCTTAGTTGGTCAGAGCGCTGGAACGGTATTCCAGAGGCGCGGGTTCAAATCCTGCTTCGTTCGAAATTTTTATACGCTTTTTAAATTTAAGTTTAGTATTTTCTGTCCTAAGTGTGGAATAACACTTTAAAACATAGTAAAAATAGTTATGTACATTTTTTTAAATTCATTTGTTTAATCTGCTGAAAATAAGAAGTAATATTTCTATTACTTAAAGAACAGAACCATACTCTGCTGTATCCAGTATGGAACAGAGTTTACACAAGGAGGTTGAAGCTGAGTAATTGTATATTTAGTAGCGGAACTCAACGCTGCGTTAAAAAAAGAAGAGAAGAAGAGAGACAGCGAAAAAAATATTGCATCAGCGGGAATTGACACCACATTCGATTGGTATAGAGTCAGTGATTTTATCGATGATCGATTTTAATTAATTTCAAATATAACCTAATTATGTTTTTCCAAAAACGCTTACTAATTATAAAAAAAGCTCTACATAACACTTCTACAGACAGATAACAGACCCTCGTTCAATTTCCAACAGTTCATCAATCGTACAACTTATTCCAGATCAGGGTTTCCTTAAAAAAATATATTTGTTCTTTCCTTTCACGACAATTACGCCATCATTTGTCACCATTCTACGTTGAAGCTTGATTTCGTCAATCAGTAGGGCTTTAGGTTGATTGATTAGACTTAATCTTTTCCTTATTAGTAGTCTGATTTAACATCTGATTTATGGACTTTCGTGGCTTAGTTAGATGATGAAATAAGTTAGTATGGTTTTCTATTTATTTATACATGTATATTGTATCTCGCACATGGCAGAGAGTATTTCCGAACGTTTAGTGTTAAAACACTCCCATTAAGGCATTTCCGTTTCCGACTTTCCTACTAATTGAAGCATTGAAATGTCGAAATTTGAGAATTGAATCCACAATCTGTTGACCTTACGTGTGTGCCTCTACCTCACGACTGGTATCAATATAGCATTTTTGTATTCTTGTGAGAAAACCTTTTTGATCAAATAAACAACATATATTTCATTTCGGATTAAAAGTTCTTTTTTTTAGCTTCACGCTGTATCCCGCACGAAGCAGGGTAGGCAGAAGGAACCCGGGAACCTAGTATTAAAACACTCGGTTCCACTTCCGTTCCCCACTTTCCGTCGAATTTGAAGCATTGCGTGTTGAGTGGCGGAACTCAACGCCGCGTTTGGCCTTATTACCAGAGCAAAGAAATTAAACATCAAATATTTTAAATTGAAAATATTAAATATTTCATTTCTTCGACTGGGGATCGAACTCAGAACCTGTCGGTTACAATCACACGCTTGTGCTGCTGCGCCATGACATGCCTCCTATGACTAACGCATTCAATCTAACAAACTTTTTAGTTTTCCAACATAAGTATAGATATAGCAAACATTTTATCTGAGAGACATTTTATTTTTATGATTGAATACAGCCTGTAAGATAAGTAAAATCAAAAGTAATGACTAATTAAAACACTACTCCGCTAGCAAACATACAGAGTCCGACTTAGCCATTAGGCCTTAATTACACGAGTATGTATATTTTTTAATAATATTTCGTGATTTATTATTCTCTATAAAAATAGATAACTTAGTATAATTTGAATCCAAGTCTCTTGGAAACAGTCCAAATGCTCCAGCCAATTAAACAAATGGAATTTCTATACGATCGTTGCAAACATGTACTTAATTCTACTTATAGTTTTTACAAGGTTTCTCTACCAAATGATAAAAAGTTATTACTTTTATCATTATTTTGATTATTAACAGATTTTATGAACATATTTCTTATTATAGCTACCCGAAGAGATGAGGCCGGTCGAGGTGCTGTACACCACGACCGGCCTCATCTCTTCAGCTCGGCACAAGCATGTGACTGTAAACGGGAGGGGTTGTGGGTTCAAACCCTTCTCGAGGAAGTAAATTATTTAATATGTTCATGGCTTCGTTCTAGTAACAAGGCAAAACACGGTGTTGAGTTTTGTTACTCAGCCCATAACACCTCAAATTCGGCGATTTAAAAATAATGAAGGCTACAATGTTGAACATTTCATACATAAGTTAATATATTAACCATAAAGTAGACTCACTCACTCAGCTTCACACTGTATCCCGCACATGGCAGGGTAGGCAGAGGGAACTCGGGAACAAGTGGTAAGACACTCCATTCCACTTCCATTCCTCACTTCCCGCCGAATTTAAGGCATTGTATGTTGAGTGGGTTAAAAGAAGACTTACAAAAGAAGAATTTTTAAAGAAAAAAATTAATTATAACGTGAAAATTTACTACAAATGACTGTATCCAAAATATATTTTTAAATTACGAAATCTTATTACTCCCCTAAAACGTTTCAACTAATTTGGATCTGATCCAATTACATAAATGTCTTTTTTGTCTCATCTTACAAAGCTGCAACGCAATTTTCGCAGTTGATTTTATAGCGGACATCCAAGACAAATGCTTCTACTAAAGTAAGGATCGTTAATCAAAATATTACTTTGTTAAACGGTAATATATATTCACAGCTTCACGCTGGAAACTGAGTGTTAAGACACTCTATTCCGTTCTCCACTTTCCGCCGAATTTGAGGCTTAGATGGTTTAGTGTCGGAACTCAACGCTATGCTTTGCCTTGTTTTTACCAGAGCGAAGAAAAGAATACATTAAATTTTAAATAGAAAATATTTCATTTTCTCGAGAAGGGATTGAACGCACACCCTGGCGCTTTTACAGTCACATACTGTGCCCCTGTGCCGCAATGGGCCTTTAGGTAATATTTATATGATGAGAAATAGTGGATCTGATTCTGCTTTAAAAAGCTTTTAAGAGAGGAAAAGTGTTTGAGTATCAATTTATATGTATGTATGTATGAAGTGCCTTCCGAGCCGGTGGTAGTTTTATGTTTATACTAAAGTACTTGCACAAGTCTATTTGAATAAAGAATATTTTAAATTTGAATTTAATTTTTTTATATTCAATTTTGTTAAGTCATTGCTAAAAGCGTAGCTTCAGTTTCTGGTTATGGAAAATATTGTTGAAAATTCGATCATTTTTTGGCTGGTACCCGTACACAAATCACCGTCAAAGTACAAATTTCATAGGTATGTTTATGTGCATTAGGTATTTACAAAACGGAAAGCTTTGCCTCGTAATCACAGCTAGGAAAACGAAAATATTACTCAGCTTCACGCTGTATCCCGCACGTGGCAGTGTAGGCAGAAAGAACTTTGGAACCTAATGATAGGACACTCCGTTTCACTTTGCGTGTTGATTGGCGGAACTCAACGCTTTTTGCCCTGTAATCAGAGCGAATCAATGAAAATATTCAATATTTAATTTGAAATATTAAACATATGATTGCCTCAAGTAGGAATTGAATCCACAACTTTACGCGTTTACGCGCTACGAAAGGTCTCATTATACAACCCCCAATACTTTTTGCCTCACTCGCATATGTCAATTACAACACAATCTCTTGTACTGTGAAAATAAACAATGTGGTGTCAGCGTTTTTGTACGCTGTGGCCTGTGATTCTTAGAACAAAAACTGTTGTTCGTATGTCCAATGTTTTTGCTCACCGACAACTAACTTCAACCAACCCATCGTCCTGAGTAATTACCTTATTATTACATGATACAAATTGCTTTGTAAAAAGTTAAATAGATTATTATTTTGATATATTTAATTTTTTGCAAAGCAATCTGTATCAGCGCTTCCGTAAAGTAATTAAATATGATGTTGTCGGATTTTATTATTATTTTTTGTGGAATGTGGTTCTTTTTTTTTGGGTTTCTCGGGAGTATTCATTATAAATTATTGAAAAAATTAAGAGATATTCCAAGCACTGTGTCATATTATTGGTCTATGATTATGATTAGGTAAAAAGAGTCTTCAGATCGCATCGTGGCCCTTGGACCAAATTGTAAATGCACCTTATGTGGCTTCATTTCCAACTCGGGCAAAAAAAAAATATCTTACTCTGGTAATTATCTTACTCTTATGAGGAAAAGCGCGGCGTTAAGTATCGTCACTCTATTAGACAATGCGAGCAAAACGCAAGAATTCAGGGAAAAGTAGAAAAAGGCTCTTAATTGGGAACGTTAGGTCTCCAGATTCCCTAAAAAATATATATTCACGACGATAGAATAAGCCAAGTAATTGCAAGTAAAAAAATCGTAACTATCGTGCTTACTCCGATCAGTCATATTAGTGGCACTGTGCCGTGACGGTCCTTATTTTCATTTCTTCGAAATATTTACCATACTTTTACTATGTTTAAAGTGTTATTTCACACTTAGGACAGAAAATACTAAACTTAAATTCCCTGAGGTTTTCCAGAGGCGCGGGTTCAAATCCTGCTTAGTTCGAAATTTTAATACGCTTTTTAAATTTAAGTTTAGTATATTTACCATAGTTAAACTTCTATATTTAACACGCAGTATCTCGTAAATTGGGTGAAAGATCCACGTTCATGCTGTATTACTATGCACCATGCGGGATACAGCGTGAACGTGAAAAAAATAACGTCGCTCAGAATCATAAAAGAAGTGATTACTAAATTAGTTAGATATTAAAAGTGAAGTTGTAAATTTGCAAACACTTTGCACTTTGCGTATATTTATTAAGTTAGATCTTTAAGTAAGTGTTATTATATTCATTTTAAGAGTTCAAGAAGTTCCGCGCTAAGACTTTGACTGTTATACGTCTGAGATATAAGCTTTTTGTTTTCCTTTTTCTTTCTTTTCTTATATTGTACTTGTTATCTATGTAGGTATAAGCTCCCATAAATCATATTTCGTAAGGCCTATACTTTATTTTAATCTACTGTTATATACTTATTTTGTGTAAAATAAAATTTATTCATACAAATTAAAAAATAACTGAGATAGAAATTTGATTTTTCTTTTGCTCTACGTGACCGTATACCTATATATTTTATATTTACTTGATTCCTTCAGATTTTGACAGATCGACAAAGGGAGAACAAAGAGATCCGGTTGTGTTTTTAAAATTTGAGGTACCTATTTATTTGAAATTAATATATAAGAGGGAACCCGGGAACCTAGTGTTAAGATACCCCGTTCTACTTCCGTTCCCCACTTTCCGCTGAATTTGAGGCATTGCGTGATGAGTAGCGGAACTCAACGCCGCGCTTTACCTTATTACCAGAGCGAAGAGATGAAACATTAAATATTTAAATTGAAAATATTAAATATTTCATTTCCTCGAGTGGGGATCGAACCCAGAACCTGTCGGTTACAGTCGCACGCTTGTACCGCTGTAACAGGCCTCTAATTTCTTTTTCAAAAGTGAATATGATTTCACGCGTTTTGCAGTTAAGTAGAGTGATTTAAGAGATGATATGATTATCTTACATCTTGAAACTATGTTATAAAACTTAAGAAACTGATTTTGACCCATTTACAGCAATTATATAATATTAAGGCTTTACTTTCATTTCTTCGCTCTGGCTTCTTTCCGGCGTTGAGTTCCGCCATTCAGCACGCAATGTCTCAAAATCAGCGAAAAGTAGGGAACGGAACAGAGTGCTTTAGCTTTCCAAGTTACCTCTGTCTCCTCTGCCATTTGCGGGATACAGCGTGAAACGGAGGAGTAAATACCTTAATTATCTCAAAATCATCATGAAATATATTTAAGCTCACAATTCACAGTATCACAGTAAAGCTCACAGTTTAAAATAAATATAACTAATAATAGCGCGGTGTTTAGTTCCGCCACACAACATGTAATCTCAAATTCAAGCGTGAAGCGTCAAGCGAGGAACGGAGTGTATTGACACTTAGATCTCTACCTTGCTAAATGCGTGATAGAGCGTGAAGCTAAAAAACTAAATCTACAATATCTATCGAAATTCACTCGTAAAATAAATAATAAACGCTGATTTAACTACAGCTTTTTCATAAAAAACATCCACCCACTAACATTCATTTCTTCTTTATTGCCAATCAAGAAAGAAAAACTGTAACGCTGAAAGATATTAAAACTAACAAGATCTAAATAAACGTAGCTTATTTTAGATAGAACCAACTCGACTCGGAAATAATTCAATAGACGGCCATAAACGAGAGCTGAGGGAAATGACATGAATGCTGGCGACAAGCTCAAATATTTTCGAACTGACAACTTTTATACAATGTATATAAATATTTATAGGACTCTCTTGTAAGTAACTGTTGAGGCTGGTTGTCGGTTCAATTTTTACTGGTGAATAAATTATTTTATTTCTTCGAATCAATCACATAACCGCGCGGCGTTAAACTCCACCATACAATATACAATGTCTTTAAAACGACTTATTCAAATTCAATATACATATATATATATATATATATATATATATATATATATATATATATATATATATATATATATATATATATATATATATATATATATATATATATATATATATATATATATATATATATATATATATATATATATATATATATATATATATATATATATATATATATATATATATATATATATATATATATATATATATATATATATATATATATATATATATATATATATATATATATATATATATATATGTATATTGAATTTGAATAAGTCGTTTTAAAGACATTGTATATTGTATGGTGGAGTTTAACTCCGCGCGGTTATCTGATTGATTCGAAGAAATAAAAATAATTTATTCACCAGTAAAGATTGAACCGACAACCAGCCTCAACAGTTACTTACAAGAGAGTCCTATAAATATTTATATACATTGTATAAAAGATGTCAGTTCGAAAATATTTGAGCTTGTCGCCAGCATTCATGTCATTTCCCTCAGCTCTCGTTTATGGCCGTCTATTGAATTATTTCCGAGTCGAGTTGGTTCTATCTAAAATAAGCTACGTTTATTTAGATCTTGTTAGTTTTAATATCTTTCAGCGTTACAGTTTTTCTTTCTTGATTGGCAATAAAGAAGAAATGAATGTTAGTGGGTGGATGTTTTTTATGAAAAAGCTGTAGTTAAATCAGCGTTTATTATTTATTTTACGAGTGAATTTCGATAGATATTGTAGATTTATTTGTTTAGCTTCACGCTCTATCACGCATTTAGCAAGGTAGAGATCTAAGTGTCATTACACTCCGTTCCTCGCTTGACGCTTCACGCTTGAATTTGAGATTACATGTTGTGTGGCGGAACTAAACACCGCGCTATTATTAGTTATATTTATTTTAAACTGTGAGCTTTACTGTGATACTGTGAATTGTGAGCTTAAATATATTTCATGATGATTTTGAGATAATTAAGGTATTTACTCCTCCGTTTCACGCTGTATCCCGCAAATGGCAGAATAGACAGAGGAAACTTGGAAAGCTAAAGCACTCTGTTCCGTTCCCTACTTTTCGCTGATTTTGAGACATTGCGTGCTGAGTGGCGGAACTCAACGCCGGAAAGAAGCCAGAGCGAAGAAATGAAAGTAAAGCCTTAATATTATATAATTGCTGTAAATGGGTCAAAATCAGTTTCTTAGGTTTTTCTTTATTGCCAATCAAGAAAGAAAAACTGTAACGCTGAAAGATATTAAAACTAACAAGATCTAAATAAACGTAGCTTATTTTAGATAGAACCAACTCGACTCGGAAATAATTCAATAGACGGCCATAAACGAGAGCTGAGGGAAATGACATGAATGCTGGCGACAAGCTCAAATATTTTCGAACTGGCAACTTTTATACAATGTATATAAATATTTATAGGACTCTCTTGTAAGTAACTGTTGAGGCTGGTTGTCGGTTCAAATTTTACTGATGAATAAATTATTTTTATTTCTTCGAATCAATCACATAACCGCGCGGCGTTAAACTCCGCCATACAATATACAATGTCTTTAAAACGACTTATTCAAATTCAATATACATATATATATATATATATATATATATATATATATATATATATATATATATATATATATATATATATATATATATATATATATATATATATATATATATATATATATATATATATATATATATATATATATATATATATATACCTAATATACATTTTAATACAAATAACTAACCTTCTCCACGCATACAAAAAAAAAAATAAAACGACAAATCCTCTCAACTCCAATACTTTGAAATCATATTTAAGCATCAATGCTCATCGATTATCTCTTGTCCCATTCAAAAAGAAATACAAAAGAACTGAACACCGATACTTAATATCATTATTCATTCCACAACATTATATTAAATGCAAAATATAAAGACTTTAAAATAAACCAATCAGAACCAATAAGCGAGAGGAAAGGAAATTAATACGAACGTCGGCGACAAAGGCGATCGTGTACATTGCACGCCGTACAAGCTGACAGATGTCACTGTGATGAAATATTCTCGGTGTAAGATACGCCCAGTGCAAGGTTTCGGAGAAATTTTATAAACTATACATATACATACACACATTGATGTAAATTATAGTATAGTTGCGATGGTCGGGGACTCTATTTAGTGCATTGTTGACTTCAAGCAGTATCAGGGCTCATAGAAGGGTAGATGGAACTTGGAAACCTCTGTGACACTCTGATTTCATTAAGACACTTCCGGTTCCCAATTGTTGCCGAATCCTTGATTTATTGCATATTGAGTGGTGGAACTTAACGCTGTGCTTTACCTCGGTTCTGGAACGAGTAAGTGTAAAATATAAAATATTTATTGAGTTCGATTCCAATATTTATTGAAATGGCTATATTTGAATTATTGCAACTGCACAATATGTGACTGCAATCACGAAGGTTGTAGGTTAGATTTTATTTTTTTTTTCATTCTAGAAAAGAGCAATTTTTATTTCACCGTTTTTAAAAAAAGACCAAGCACGGCGTTGAGTTCCACCACTTAATAGGTAAAGAGACAGAAATTCGGGAACCAGTGTCTTATAATCAAGTTTCCTCTACCAACCGTGCTTATGCGGGATGAAACATGAAGTTGAATGAAGACAAAAAAAACAATATTTTAATATTTTTAACTAAATGTTTTAAACTCAATTTTTAAGTTCCTAAGTTACTTGAAGCTTAAAACGCGGCGTTGAGTTCCGCCACTCAACACGAAATGCCTCAAATTCGGCGGAAAATGGGGATCAGAAGTGGAACGGAGTGTTTTAACATTAGGTTCCCAAGTTCCCTCTGCCTACCCTGCCATATGCGGGATACAGCGTGAAGCTGAGTTTGAAGCTATCGTTTTGCAGTGAAACAGTGCTTGACTTTAAGCAGGCGCTAAAATCCGACAAAACATAATTTAAAACAAAATAAGAATAAAAGGGTGAAGATAAATATAAAAGGTGAAATTATTTCGCTCTTCTGATATCTGATTTATCGAAATACGACAAAGGCCCGCAAAAAGTGAATCGGCAACATTGTTTTGGTTTCATCAAAATTATATTTTTAAGATCGTGCGAGATAACTTTTTGGCCGGTACGAATATTAAACAATAATAAATAAGTTTATTTATAGCTTCACGCTTTACCCTGTATCAGTGGGAACCTAGTGTTAATACACTATGTTCCCACAAACACAAATGTTCCCATAAACAAAAATATTGTCACTAATGAAAAAGTAAATATAAATGATTGATTTAAAAAAAAAGGGCCACTGAGTTTCTGACACCGTCCGTTCCGTTACCGCACATTGCAGAGAAGGCAGAGGAAAGCTCAGAATCTTATGTTAAGACACATCGACTGTTTCTCTTGTTCCACCGAATTCTATAGGCAAGTGAAGTTTGAGTGGCAAAATTTAACACATTGTAGTACAATTGCCGTTTATCTCATTTGCAAAGCATGGAAATATAAATATTTAATATTTCGCTTCCTTGAGTGGGAATTCAACCCATCATCTGTCGAATTTCAGTCACACGCTTATGCCCTTGCACCACAGCGCTGGCTTCATGTATATTTTTATTTTAATTAACATTACTTGATTTGAATTTCAGTAAAAAAAATGAGTTAGAAAACTGAGGATTTTATAAAAAAGTAAACTAACTGCAGAAGAAATCACCATCATAATAAAATGCACGATATACATATATCAAATCTAAAACCTACAAACGAAATTTTACCTAAATCATTAATCAACCAAAATATCTATAACAATTCTGCGGTTATGACACTAAAATAAACTGAGCATTAGCTTGAATCAACAAGCTACTCGGCCACCCAAGATGAACAATGTTTTCAGATCTACAGTATCATAAAATCAAAGTTTTTATCACACCCGGGCCCATTCAGACGTACAAGCATTGGACAAAGATTTAACACCCACTCAAGAATCACCGTATAGTTTTATTACTGCGATAATCTAACATGCTTTATATTGTTAAATTATTGCATTTTGACTTGTAAAGCAGGAGCCATAGCAGTACTGTGCAATCAAACTTAAAGATTGTGGGTTCGATTTCCAATCAGCTGCGGCGTTAGGTTCCGCATATAGGCAAAGTTTTATATGTCTTAAACATCAAGCGGAAAGTGGAGAGCGGAGAGATTTTACACTGGGTTTTTGCGTTCTATCTGGCTACTCTATTATATGTGGCATACAGCATGGAGCTACAAAAATGTGTTAACATTTATATTTGCAGATATCGCGGTATTTGTTTCTGACATATACAAGCATCTCGCTGCGGCAAGGTATGCAGAGGGAACGTGGGAACCCACTGTTAAGACATTCCGTTTCGTTTACCGCTTCCGCCGAATTTTAGTCATTGCGTGTTGAGTGGCGGAACTCAACGCCGCGCTTTGCCTTGTAACCAGAGCGAAGAAATGAAAATATTAAATATTTAATTTGAAAATATTAAATATTTCATTTCCTAGAGTGGGGATCGAACCCACAACCTTTCCTTCACAGTCACACTCTTGTTGCTCTACGCCACGACCTCCTCTTATGAATTGTAGCCCGAGCGCTTAAAAAATAAAAAAAATATGTTAATATTCTTCATGTAGCTTATAAGCTGAGATTATGTGTCTTAGGAATTTAGATGAACAAATTTTATGTAAGATTTACATAAAAATATTTGCCGTGCTTAGCGGTACAATGCTCTGTTATAAAAGCGACAATGGTTCGTTTAAAAGACAGTAAAAGGCGTAACAGTACGAGGCCTGTCGTGGCGCAGCGGCACAAGAGTGTCACTGTAACCGACAGGTTCTGGGTTCGATCCCCAGTCGAGGAAATGAAATATTTAATATTTTCAATTTAAATATTTTAATGTTTCATTTCTTCGCTCTGGTAATAAGGCAAAGCGCGGCGTTGGGTTCCGCCACTCAATACGCAATGCCTCAAATTCGGCGGAAAGTGGGGAACGGAAGTGGAACGGAGTGTCATAACACTAGGTTTCACTTCCGTTCCCTCTGCCTACCCTGCCTAGTGCGGGATACAGCGTGAAGCTGGAAAAGAAAAAAAAAAGAAAAAAAAAATAAAAGGCTAAAAGTTTCTCCACTTTATACGCAGTGTCTCAAAAATAGACCGGCTCATGGGGAACGGAATTTCTTAATACTAACTTGCCTCTGCCTGCTCTGCATTGCGGAATACAGCGTAACGCTTGAAAAAAAGTATATAAATATATACCATGTAAATAAGGCAATTTAACTTTTTTCTATACTTCTAGTTATTTTGAGCACTGTCACTCGCACCCAATTAAATACGTTTCAGTTCAATAACATGACGTTTTCTGTGTATTTATATATTCCACAGTGACTGCGCGTTTCGTTATAAACTGTCCGACTTGATATGTTTATTTAATTTATAGTCATAAGTCTTCATGAATTATTAGTCTCGACCGGAAGATATAATGTGGAAATTGTTTACAAAATATTTTGATGAAGGCATCATCAATTGTGTCGCTTTTAGGCGTTAAGCGTGATGTGATAAAAGTTTATATGGTAAGATCGAAACTTGATGATAATGATTTAAAGGATTTGTTCAAATCTATTATAAATTTATATGATACAAAATTATGAAGCGTGGCCTCTATAATTTAAGCTTGTGACTGTAAAAGCTACAGGTTGGGTGGTCCCCAATTGAAGAAATTAAATATTTCATACTTTCTTCTCTTCGCTCTGGTAAAAAGGCAAAACGCAGCATTGATTTCCACCACTCAAGAACCAATATATCGTTCAACTGATTTATATAACCGTTTTATTTTGTAAGTATCCAGATTTCTTCACATATAGCTAGATAAGATAGTTAAAATACTCAGTTTTCCATGTAGAGAGTCGTCCAGAGTAGAGAATTATTAAAATCCTTACCCTAAGCGAATTCGAGCTCAAGACCACCACGTTTAACATAAAAGGCCGTTTGGCTGTGGATCAATGGCTTGAATTTGAGAATAATTTCAACTATACAAAACTTCTAACTTCTTAACAAAAACCAACATTTATTATGATTACAGAACAAATAACTTTTACCGCGCGAAAATGTTGAAAACCTTCTCTGGCTTCCTTGATGCTTCAGGTCATAAAAGGGATTGTAAAATTTTTACGATTGGTATAAAATCAAACATGGTAAGGTGTAACAGAGTTTCTGAGTTATGATGAAGTTTCGTGGTAACTGTGAAAGTACATGAAGTACAGTACATTCTAATGTCAAAGTTTTTCCTGTACCTATAGCTTAGCTAAATATTTTTTTAGCTTCATGTACATGGAAGGAGAGACAAAGAGAGCTTGAGAACCTAGTGTTAAGACACTCTGTTTCATTTCCCAGTTTCCCCCAAAATTTGCATATTGACGAGCTATTTAATTTTAAACGTCACGTTTTACCTTATTAACAGAGTGACGAAATGAAAATATAATATATTTTATTTCCTCGAAAAGGATTCGAACCCATAACTTGTCGTATTTACGTCACACACTTGTGCCTCTGCGCCACGAAATGCCATTTGAATTTCATAAAGATCTAAAATAAGTTTAAAACTTATGAAATACATCTCCATTTGGCAAACAACTACAAATAGTTCGCGATGTTGTCCTTTATTAGTCGTTGTATTGACATATCTAACTAAATCAGAATCAGGCCAAATATTTGGATGTTCCATTAAACAAATGAAATTATGGTGGTGTACATCGCAGTTTGAGAAGAAAATGAATATTGAACAAGCCTTTATTTTAAAAGGTAGACTGTCAACGATTTTCGGTATTTTTTTGTTATTTTTAAATTGTTATTTATTCCACAATTAAGAATAAAAATACATATTTTAAAAATGTAAAAAAAAAATTGTTTAAATTTGTAAGAATCTCCCGACAGAGACACTAACAATATATTTAAATGACATGTAACAAGCTTATAAGAAATTCAACGTAGCTTGACGAGAACGTATTGCTTAGTTGGTCAGAGCACTTGGACGGTATTCAAGAGGTGCAGGTTCAAATTATGGACATTTTGAGCATTATCTCTTATAATTTGGAGTGTCTTAACTTTAGATTATTTCCATGCTAAATGTTTCTATGCCATAAAGAAAAAAAAATATATAAATAAACATAAAGATAACGAACACTCCGGCATCTGTCACCGATGAGATAACAATGGCTATGTAACAGTTTATTTTGTTGTTGAACTGATTGGAGTCGCGAAAATTGGTATAGTGATGGCCAATATGAAAATATTGATTAAAATTTTTCGTGTAAACGTTCATTTTGTGTCACTGAAAAAACAATGTAAGGCAAAAAAATCGTTATTTTATATTTATTTTTCCTATTTAATAGCATGTTATTAATAACTATATGTCACATTAAAAACATTAAAATATTAATTCTGCTTTTCTTCTATATGCAAGATATAAGAAAAATGAGACACATGACTATCATAAATTAATATTTTAGCTCTAAAGAAATATCCAAGAACGACAAACCCAAATGAAGCATGAATTCTGTACACAAAAAGACCGTATATCCGCCGTTATAATTAAAGCTAGCTAAGCACATGCCATATTTGCTAATTCAACCACAAATTCTAAAATAAGTCATTAACAATTTCAACCGTATAACGGACTGCCCATTTAATAAAAAAATGATGGCAGCTGGTGCCGAAGCCAATAATAAAGTAGAAGTTTGGACGGACGGACATTACATATTATCTTAATTCTGATACGCTCAACAAAGGAGCGTTGCGCGACATATGCTAGGGTAGCGACAGTTGCACTTGGGTTATCTTGTACACTATTAAAATTACAATCAACACACCTGTATTTGAGTTTGGTCTTTATTTTGTAAATTGTATAATTTTTTGTTCTCTTGTATGTATTTTTTGAATTTTTGATCGAAATTGTATCGAAACAAATGTTTAGGAAAGATGATCTATAATAGGGCATAGATTATGCCAGACATTATACTATATAATATAAACTATGTATGTATACATACATATGTAGATAGCTTCACACGCTTTATCCCGCACGAGGTAGGGTAGGCAGAGGGAACCCGGGAACCTAGTGTTAAGACACTCTGTTCCACTTCCATTCCCCACTTTCCGCCGAATTTGAGGCATTGCATGTTGAGTGGCGGAATTCACGCCTTTGCCTTATTACCATAGCAAAGAAATGAAACATTAAATATTTAAATTGAAAATATTAAATATTTCATTTCCTCGACTGGGGATCGAACCCAGAACCTGTCGGTTACAGTCACACTCTTGTGCCGCTGCGCCACAACAGGCCTCAGTACGAACGTACATACCAAAATCTATTAATAAATTTATATTTTTATATACTGTAACTAAAAAATATACGTACGAATCCCAATAAAATCCATCAACATCAATTATAATTATTTTAATCTAAATCAAAATAATAATAAAAAAAAAACCATTATTATCGCCTAGAAAAACAAACACAATTTTATTACACTTGCATAACAGTGCATACGTATCATTCAATGCCATATCGTAAATTGTAAGTTGTCAGCGTACCGAATCCTAAACTGTCAATCGGTAGCCATCTATTATAGCTATCTCCTTTACTCATCGTGACAACGGCGACCACTGACGTCGAGAAAAAAAATAACAGGTAGATGTACTTCGTTAGTTTGTCGGTTCGGAGTGAAACTTTGATAAAAATCTCCGAATAATTTCTGAGAAGCTCCGACCTTTAGAGCTTTTGAGGCCTTTAGGCTTTGTTTTATGATAAGTCTATTAAGTTCACACTTGGTGGGTTCTAGGAATGAGTTGTCATGTTTCGGAAGCTGTTTCTGGTATGGGTGGTACTGGAGTAGGTACTTATTTAACTCCCTAAATATTATACAATATAATATTAAAATATACAAATTACAAAATTTTATATTAGGTATCAGGAAATAAAATGGATAGCAGACACATACATTTAAAGAATTGTGAATGTAAATAAGCTATGCCCAAATAGGCTATATTTTAGTAACCCAAAATTTATTCTAACTCAATTTAAAAAGTAAATTAAGTCAATTTCAGATATACCAAAAACGCATCAAATATAACTTACTCCAATACAAAGCGCTCAACATCAAAGCGAACACGCACTATCCAAGAATTAAAATCTAAAGCAAAATAGTATATAAAGACATAAATATAATAGATAATCGTCTCGACACCAGAATTTGTGAGCTATTCCACGAACAAATTGCCCCCAAAAACTTCGAACTGAGGTTGACTTCATAAATTGAGATATCTGGTCAGTTTACCATGCATCGTTATTGTCGCCTTTTTTTATACCCGAGCAGGTAAAGACTCAAACGGCATACGGCCTTATAAATCGCTTTCCATGAAACGATGATTGATGATGTATTAAATTATTGAATGATAAACGCATCGATGAAGTCGCTCAAAGCTTATTTTAAAGGTGTTGATCGTATTTTATATAATATATTCTTTTTTCAGTCATATATTTGATATATTGTATTGGTTTGTTTTTCTATGGATGTTTGTTGTAGATCAGAATTTAATTTTATTTAATTTTTATATTGCAGAATGATCATCGTGACGCATTGGCACTGAGTCTGACTATACACGAGAATTATGAGTTCGTTTCCTAATTGTGAGGTAGAATTATTTTTATTTAATCACTTTGATCACAATACAAAACACACAAGCTATAAGACTAAGGGGAGTGGAGTGTTTAAGGAGAGATAAGCAAAGTATTTATCCATAAAAAAACATATTTTTAATAGGTTAGGATGAATGTAAGGTAATAATTATGGCAAGTAATATATCACTATACTATACAACTAAATATATTTAGAATTAGAAGCCACGCTGCCATGTGTGGGATACGGCATGATAAAAACCGTTAATTTTTTTCGTTAAGCAAGGAATTATTCTTATTCTTTCTTATCCAGTCTATCCTATATCGTCCATACCCACCGATTCAACTCGTCAAGAATATCAAATGTACAAACGCTACAGTAAAGTTACGTAGAAAACATTGATTAGCTACATTCAGCTTACCTAAAAAGCTCTAAACTAGAACAAAACAGTGGAAAAGCTAAACTATCGTAATTCTACAATGCGAGCTTTGACAAATGACGCTGCCGTACTATTTGACAAGCAGCTTAATGCAGTGCACTAGTTAGGCGTTAGCTGCCTAGTTTCGAAATACGAGCTGAATCTATTTGTTCGTGTCTAAATGCTAAATGTTGTGTTTCTTGCCGGTGACGTGTTGAAATAAATGGTGCGCAGATTTTAAATCCGAAAACGACAAAAACAATGGCCATAAAATATTTTAGGAAACTGTTTGAGGTCGTTGTGGCGTAGTGGTGAAATGTGTAGGCGGTACGGTGCTTTTGGGGTTGTGGGGTTTCTTACTAGACATTTTTTTTTCTCGCTTTGATAATGAGAGTAAAGCCTGACATAGGGGTGCAAGCGTTCGGCTTGTAACGTAAAGGGTTGTGGGTTCAATCCCCACTCGAGGAAATTATATATTTAATTATTCGTATATTATATTTAATTATTTTTTTATTTAGAGGCCTCTGGTGGCGCAGCGGCACAAGAGTGTGACTGTAACTGACAGGTTCCGGGTTCGATCCCCAGTCGAAATGAAATATTTAATATTTTCAATTCAAATATTTAATGTTTCATTTCTTCGCTCTGGCAATAAGGCAAAGCGCGGCGTTGAGTTCCGCCACTCAACACGCAATGCCTCAAATTCGGCGGAAAGTGGGGAACGGAAGTGAAACGGAGTGTCATAACACTAGGTTTCACTTTCGTTCCCTCTGCCTACCCTGCCTAGTGCGGGATACAGCGTGAAGCTGAAATTTATTTTTCGTTCTGGTAACAACGCAAAGCATGGCGTAGAGTTTCTCAAATTTAACGGAAAGTTGAGAACAAAACAGAGTGTTTTATTAGTTGCCCAAGTTTCCTCAGCATGCTACTGCATGAAAATTGGCTGGAATTTGGACTCTGTACCGATAGATTGCCGTGAAAAATAAATAAATTATAAATTTACATAAAAAAAAACAACAAATATTAAAAGTATAATATACATTTTTAAAATTTGCCTATTATAAGTTCCGTTTCAAGTTAAACTTTCAACAGTTAAAGTCGAATACTTTACTACAATAGTTAACTTTAACGATACTACCAACGGTGACTTGCGAGACCTTTTGTTTAAAGTGCGCTTTGTTTAGGGCCCTAGAAGTAACGATGTTAAATTGAATTTATTCACTTTTCATGTGTCAGTATAAATTCGCATTTTATTATGTACATGCTTTTATAGAAAAGTTATCTTTATAGTCATCATGGCGCAATACAATTTCAGTTCAGTTCAATTTCCAATAAAATATTTTAATTTTCCTTGCTTTAGAGTACAAAGATCACACGCGGCGTTGAGTTTCGGTATTCAACACTCAATGTTTCATAATTGAGACATTGCCTGGAGAACGGAAACTCCGTTCACTACTCTTAACCCTAACTTTAATACTAGGTTGACCTCAACAAATATTATCTTATTAACATAAAAAAAAAACATATTAATCAATTTAATATTAATGATTATTCCTAACACATATAAAATATATTTATTTTGATTAAATACAAAGCCAAAAAATAATTCCAAAGTACAATTTCTCCATTATTCGTCCGAAAAATCACAGTCACGATCTCCAAACACTTAACAGCCGACGAAAAAAAGGAACATTGCGTGACAATTGTTAATATTTTTTATTAAACATTTCTTTCTTATAAAGCACTTGAGAAAGGACAAAATAGATGCTCGAAATACAATGAGTCAGTAGAAGTAAACAAACTTAGAAATAAGGGTTTTTTTTTAAATCATAAAACCGTTTATTGTTAGATTTTTAACTGCTTGGCGCCGATGAACATCTTGTTTTAAAGTCCATGTGTGTCCTAATGTGTTGCATACTGTGTAAATCACAAGTTCAAACCAAAGAAGGATTGGTTTCTATTAAATTATAGATTTCCAACCAGATATGATTGGTACGGTGTTGAGTTACGCAATTACCATACAGAGTTATAGAATGAAAATGTGAGCTCATATTTAAGTATTAGGTTACTTGTCATATCAATGGAGGACAAAGTGTATCAAATTGACGAATATATATAATAATTCTTTATTTTTCATTAATTCTTCAATAATTCTTTATAGTTTCATTAAATAAATAAAATTTTGTACTTAAAATGCTTGTTAATTCGTTTTCGTTCAATTAAAATCGGTTAAGTTAAAATAAATATACTAGTATATAACATATTTCATGTCGCAAACATATATAGAATATTTCATAAACGTATGAATAATTCATTCAAGTAACACCTTAGAATAATAATTATAATTAATATTTTATGAACGTACCTACATACCTACACATAAAACCAGTTATAATCTTTCTTATTAAAACCATTTATAATCTTAGCTGTTCGCTTTTTCTTCATACATAGCAAAGTAGGCAGAGAGAATCTGGGTACCTTGTGTTATGACACTTCGTTCTCCGTGAGAAACTTCCGTTTTCCACTTTTCGGCTAATTCTCGAGACATTAACGGTGGAATGGTGGAATTGACTCAAATGAAAATATTTTTATTTTATTTCCCCGAGTGGAGATCGAACTATTTCATAATAATCTTTCTTAGTACGGAAATGTTGTTGAAGTGCAAAATCCCAATGCAAAAAGCATATGCTTGACCATACAAAGCTTCTCATGATACAACCGAAATTATAAGAACAAATTCACCAAAAATTTGTTCACATGGGTCATTTGGGCCTCTAATAAATGTATGAATAAATCGTTTATTGCAACCAAACTATCCCTTTGTAGCACTCTTTGTTGTATTAATGTTTTGAATAGTATATATAATAGAACGCTATAGAAATAATCAAAATATGAATGTGGGGTAGATTCGACCATCTGTCGCCCGGGGGTTGGAATCCATTTGGATATTGATGGCGTTTTCATGTTACGGTTAAATAAATTTTTGCTATATAAAGTTAGCAGGTAGCCGATATATTTTTTGGACATATATATGTATTTATTAAATTGTTAATGTTGAATATCACATAGGTATATTTACTATTAAGGACTCAATATAAAAAAATAGAAATAAAATAATCCTAAAAAATATAGGCAGAGGGAACTTAAGCACTTAGTGTTCAGACACTCCGTTCTCCATCTGCTGTTGAATTTGAGGCATTGCTTGTTGAGTGGCGAAACTCAACGCCATGTTATTGCCTTGATAAAGAAGCTAAGAAATTAACACATTAAAAATTTATGTTATTTTTTTTTGCTTCACATTATATCCCGCATATACTCGTAGTAGTTTCTCAAAGCAAAAAGTTTAAGAACGTGTCATTCTCATTAAGACAGTTATGTTCCTCACTTTTCGCGGAATTCTTGAGGTATTGCTTTCTGGTAATATTCAACGTCGCGCTTTACCTGCTCTACCAGAGCAAAAAAATGAAAATTAAATACTTTATTTCCACTAGTGGTGGTCGAACCCGAAGTCTATCGCATTTAAAGTCGCACGTGTTCACCATAATTAACCTAATGCATAAATAATTTTATAGATTTATTAATACAAATTATAGCCCTAATTATAATTATTTACAAACGTAACTTTACCATATCCTTTAAAAATAATTTTGATCAAATTATTACTTTTGAATATTGATATATTATAAAGTTTACATTATGGAAACGTACAAAAAAACATCCATACATTTTGTTCAAGAATAAAATACAAAACAATTTTATATCACAACAATAGAAAAATATTTTTATTTGTTAAAGCAAAATATTTTTGGAGCACTCCTAATGGAGGTACGAACTACGCTGGACCTAACACTAATAACACACGTCCATAAAAACTAGTGAGCTAACAAACCAAACCTGAATAAAACACCGGCCATATGGCATGAAACGAAACGAAAAAATATATATATTACATTCACGAAAATTTATAACATGTCAAATCTGTGGAGAAATGGTTTCCTTTGGATAGAAACGTTTTATATGAAATTAATTGCGCCTTCGCTAGCTTGCATCTGCCGCTTTGTCCTTTTTTATCATTCAAAAATAGGCCGCTATGAAATCTCTATATAGGTACATAATATGAAATCTCTATACAAAATGACCTTCAGTATCAAATTCGCTCATTAAAATTCATGTAACCGATACGGAGTTTGTCGATAATTATTCGAATGCCTAACTCAGATACACAATGTTTAAGTGAAGCCTCTTCACTCATGTTTCCAATAGCGATCGCCATAAACCCCGATAATGAACGTCTCGAAGCGAATGCTTATATTACATTTCAATTACCATATAAAATGTACCAAGCCGATCCAGCCCAACTCCATCGATAATCATCTAATCAGAGATCATTCAATAACTTTTATTTGAGGCCTCCGAGAAAAGGGTCGTTCGTGTAATAAAAGCTCTACTCGAGCGTGAAGAAAGGTTAAATTGCCTTGGACCTGTTAACGGCTGGAGCGAACCTCTTGTTTTATCTTAAAGAATTTTACGTTGTCTATTTCTAGCACGTCATGTGTAAAACAAAACGATTGTCCCAATAGCGCTCTAATCACCGCCCCTTTGAGCTCATTTCTGAAAGGCACAATTTCCACATAACATTCTTATTTCCTAAAGGTATGTTCGAAACGTCAATGAGTGTTCGTAATCGAGATTCGAAACGCAAAACGATGTACGCTGTCGATGCCATAGCAGTTCAAAAAGTTGCCGCACGAAAAAATAAAAATTGGACGCTATGTGACTTTGTTACGTGTCCGACGGTTGGTTTTATTTAAAAATAAAACCGCAGACCCGCCTCATTTACCTCCATTGTTTAGAATTAAATGCGTTCTCTCATACTTTCTAAGCTCAAATATTTCGTGTTTTCCCAAATTGTTGGGAACGTTTAAAAAAACTTTACAGCTTAATTGCGTACATATGTTAGTGGTCTGACACGATTTATAATGGGGCCCTTGCCTTGCGCCACAATAAATTTCGGTGGAGACAATCAAGTTATTCGCGGCATCGACAAAAAACGAATGAAGAAAACAAAGCGCATAATGAATTAAACAACATAATAAGAAGATTTGGGATCGGGAACTATGGACACCTGCGAGGAACTCAAACGTCTTCATTATAACAACCGGCACAGGTGCATTCTGATTGGCGGTTGCAGACTATAATTGATAGTTAAATTTATGCCGTATTAAGGTTTGGACGCTGTTGAGAAAACCGCCTTTTCATTACATTATTAGCTGCTTTTGTTAGATCTCTATAATGAAGTAAGAAATATATATATATATATATATATATATATATATATATATATATATATATATATATATATATATATATATATATATATATATATATATATATATATATATATATATATATATATATATATATATATATATATATATATATATATATATATATATATATATATATATATATATATATATATATACACACACACACACACACACAAACTCCACAAACCACCACAAACCAAATATAACTATTTAATTTTTACTTCAATTATGAATATCTAACAGAACAAACAAACACTATAACTAATTTTAATATAGTTCAGATAAGATTACATAAGAACAATATTACGAAGTCACGATCTTGGTAATTGTCTCATCAGCTGTCAGGCACCCCAGGGGTAACTGGGGGGAAGAGCCGACCTCGCTGACCCATCCGTCAAACAGGAGACATCTGTTTCACCATGTCAAACCGCCAGTTAATACATACAAGTTAAAACTGTTTTCGAAGAAAGATTCGAGATTCGGTGTTGACAAGCGTCGCTTGGATTTATGAGAGATTTAAAGCATCTGTACCTATTCGTACAGCAAAAACTTGTCGCTTAATTGATCTGATTTATGTTTATATATTCGTTTATGTTTGGTTTGTAAACGTTTATTGGTGTTTTCTTGTTTTTTTTTTGTTCTTTTTTGGGTAATATAACTGTACAAGAACAAGAGTTGTTGGTGCGAGATATTTATGATGTCTGTGTTTCTGATCGCAGCTAGATTTGAAGTGATCTATAAATTTCATCCATATACTTTTTTATAATTATATGTGATAAATGTTCACGCTACATATACATATATGCTGTTCAAACTAGTTTATAAATTGAGGTAGTCGTCGAGAACTTTGTGTAGAATTTCAAATGTTAAATAAAGACTTGTATATTTTCTGTTAACCCAGCTACGTTCAAATTATAATAAGTTTTGTAAATAACTTTTTTTCTATAAAAGTACACTAAACATTAGGATATTTTTGTACTTCTGCCGCATTTGCATTTGCATTTTACATTTTACGCCGTGTGATTCCGGTTTAGAATAGGATCACCCTGGTACTGGTGGTGTCATAAAAGGCGACTAAAGTACCTGTGGGACAGACACGTTGTCAGCAATGGCAACACGGATGAGCAGATTCGACGGGATCATTATCACACCCCGCACTTAAAACTGGCGTTAAGTAGTGGCTTCAGCCACTGTGTTTCGCATTTGGTAATGCCGGGCCCCGATGCTCATCCACCATAAAGGCCGGCAATGCTCCTGTAGCTCCTCTAGAGTTACACAGAGCTGTGGGCGACGGTGATCACTTACCATTAGGGACCCTTAGGCTCGTTTTCATAAAAAAATCCAGTAAATATATTCAAAAAATCTTGTCTTATTTCTTCTTAATCATGCGTTAAACATTTCATTATCAAATAGTTTAGTTCCTGCATTGTCGGTAAGTGAATCAGTAAATGGCGAGATTGTAATACTCATAAATGTATAAATTATAATAATTTTAAAGATGTCAATATTTTTATAAACATAAAAATCTAAATAATTTGAGGCCTGTCGTGGCGCAGCGGCACAAGAGTGTGACTGTAACCGACAGGTTCTGGGTTCGATCCCCAGTCGAGGAAATGAAATATTTAATATTTTCAATTTAAATATTTAATGTTTCATTTCTTCGCTCTGGTAATAAGGCAAAGCGCGGCGTTGAGTTCCGCCACTCAACACGCAATGCCTCAAATTCGGCGGAAAAGTGGGGAACGGAAGTGAAACGGAGTGTCATAACACTAGGTTTCACATTCCGTTCTCTCTGCCTACCCTGCCTAGATGGGAAACAGCGTGAAGCTGAAAAAAAATAAATAACATAAAAATCGAATGTTTCATTGAAACAACGATCCATTTCACCAATGAATATTGTAATTAGACTACCGTTTTTTAAAATTGCATCGCCATAACAGCACAAAAGGTTGCTCTTATTTTATAAATCTGAGCAAGATTATGGTTACTATAAAAGAACGTAATGGATGGTGCCGGAGGCTAGCAATTTCCTTTTAGCTACCGAAATACTGAAAGAAATATGCGCAACAACTTTGATTGTACATCAGAGAAAGAAACTTTGTTTGCCTTGAATCATCCTGTGATTTCGGCCAAACTCCTTAAGTATTACTAGATAAGGTTGAAAATTAATCAATAATAAAATTAATTGTAGTCAACTGTTCCATCATTCTTGGTTGTTTACAACAGCCATTAGCGTGTTTTGCGATCATACAGCATTTTCTATATTTATCAGAAACAATGCTCAACTTAGAAGTTAGCGCAATAACGAGTTGAGAATTTATCCAAAATGTAGGGTATAATTATTAAGGGCGTGAATGAACTTATAGCTCCAAAGCTAGTAATGTTATTTATTTTATAAGATTTCTTATTATTTATAATTAAGCTTTTTAATATTTGAGATTGGTCTTGTTTTTAGAGGCGATAACTAGGCGTTGCATATTTGTCTTTGTTTCTCGTACCTATTCTAAGCCTGTCAATGTTTCAACTTAAACACATTAATATATTGAAAAATATATTGTATTTCATTACTTAACACGCAAATAGCGTGAGAAATAAGGAGTGTCCAAACACTAAATTCACTACCTACCCTCCTTTTTACGGGCTACAGCGTGAAGATTGACACTTCATAATAAAAATTAAAAAACAAATCAGTACAAACAACGGCTTCGAGTAGGTAAAAGCTTTAACTGTTAGAAACAAACAGTAATAAATTAGAACGAACGGGAAATCTCGTGATTGAGTCACAAAATATTAAATCACTTGTCTTCTACAAGTATAATACAGATGACAAAGTAAATTAATTGTTCCCAAGGTTTAGTCAATTTATCAATGTAAATTATAATTTATATGAAGTGTAGCTGTACAGCTTTAAACTGTAAACATAACGGCTATGGGTTCGAATACCCTCTTAGGGTAGTGACAAATTTTTATTTCTTCGTGATATCCAATAGTTTAAAAATATAACGAAAATTGAAACGAGAAACACAGAGTGTCTTGACTCTCTCCTTTCTCTATCCATTCTGATTTGTCTAAAACGTCAGCTATTTTTTATACTTACTACTATCGTACTCGTTATTTTTGCACTTTGTGTCGTAATGGAAGATAAACAATGAAAATATTAAATATATTTATTTTTATAATTCACCGAGCGAACATCGAACCCAGAACCGCCGCATTTACAGGCCCACACCAGTGCCGCAACGCTACAACATTGTATAAAAATGAAATATATTAAATATTTTAGCACCAGATTTTACCTATGAAATGCGGAAATAATAAGCTATTAACGTAATAATAAGAATTCTAATATAACATAAATTTATAGCAAACTATAGAGACAGACTTTTACTGTTTACATACTTTACCTGGTCATATCGTTTTACTATCAATAATTTGGCCATAAATGCTGGGAAGATACGGCCACACTAAATTTTTAAATTTATTGCTTGCACGCTAAAGTTGGAACGATCTTAAACATGTTTAATGATTTACTGTCGTAAAATCGATTGCTATGTTTTCATTCATTAATTTGTTAATAGGCTTCGTGACTTGTCGTGGCGCTGGGGCACAAGCTTGTGACTGTAAACGACTGGTTGGGAGTTCGATCCCCAGTCGGAGAAGTGAAATATTTAATAATTTTATTATAAAATGAAATGTTCGTTGCTTTCATTACTTCGCTCTGGTAACAAGTCGCAGCGCGGTGTTTAGTTCCGTCACTCAACACACAATGTGTGACTCAACTCATATTTATCACATCACTTAGCGGAAAGTGGAGAACGGAACGGATCGTATTAACACGTTCCAAGTTCCCTCTGTCTACTCTGCCAAGAGTAGGGTAAGGCGTAATTCCGAAAAAAAAAAAGCTAACAGAGACAGGATTTCACTTCAGGGTTCTATTTTGTACTCAGGAAGTTAACTTTTTAACTTAAAAAAGAACTAAACTCGGCGTTGAGTTACACCACTTAAAATGAAATATTATGAATATATTGGAAAGGCCATGATAATATTTTTATACTGCTATGTTTTCACTTGTAAGCTTCTAAAACATAAAACTATATCAGTATTGTTATATAACTAAAATATTACTAAAAATATTTTGGTATTTATGTATAGCTTATTTCTGTGTCTTCTCAAATCCTGAATTTACGATTTCTATATTGCTCTATATAGGTACTTGTTGTTCTTTTAGCTTCACGTTTTATCTCGTAGGGTAGAAGAGATATTCCAGTGTTGACTTTTTGTATGCTTCGCTCAGTGTCCCCTACATGACATGGGTCATGGGATAACCCTAACTTGGAGACCTAGTGTTTGGAACACTCCGCTCCCATAAAGTCACCTTCTACCATACTTTCCGTCAAATCATAATTATCGAGCCATAATAGCAAGCTTATTGGAACTGAACGCCGTATTAAGACTCAGGAGTAGGACTTGTATATTAAATATTACCTCGCGCAAAACGTTTTTATATAATATAAAGATCAAACACAATGGAAATTGGTAAAATATTCATACAATATAAACATATACCGACCTTTTTAATGTCATTATTCAGGTCACGACGACATCTGTAAGTAATGGGAAAAGCAATTAATTATTATGTTAATATACATTTCATTATACAATTATGTATTTATTTGTTTATAAAAAAACATTAAATCTAAAATAAGAGTAATAATTATTGAAGTATACAAAAGTGTTAGTTCATAGGCCTGTGGCACAAACGTGGGTTGTGGGTTCGATCCCCACTCGAGGAAATGAAATATTTTATATTTTCAAATCAAATATTTAATGGTTTCATTTCCTTGCTCTGGTACAAGGCAAAATACACTGAGTTCCGCCACTCAACACACTATACCTCAAAATTCGGCGGAAAGTGGCGAACGGAAGTGGAACAGAGTGTCTTAACACTAGGTTGGGAACCTAGTGTTAAGATTCTCTGCTTACTCTGCCATGTGCGGGATAGCGTGACGCTGAGTAGAGTAGAGTAGTTAGTTCATATACGTATTGAATGTTATGAGTTCAAATCTAGTATATTATTTTCTAAACTTAAATTTAAAATATTTTCTTTCAATTGAATAAGTTCAATTTGAAATAATTATATTTTTTCTCAGTCGCTAAGTAAATTCGATACAGTCACGCAAGTATTTAAAAAAAATCTATTAAAAATATTTTATTATAACTACGAGTATTTATGTGTCCGTTTATATGAACGGACATATAAATATAGTATATGTTTATGTCAGCGTGATTCTTGTATTAAAAATATAATTATACACAAAAAATACAATTCCAATTTTATTGCCTTCACAGTTTATTTTTTATATCTCGACCAATTTCTGTAGTCAATGCTCCTCTATTACGCACGGCTGCTATCAAGCCAAGTTATTTTATGGATATTATTATGTAAAAGGAAAAATAAAAGAAAGAGTGATAGTATATAATTAAGTACAATAGTTACAACTTACTGTGAACATATAATTATACAATCACAATTTTAGGATCATTTCCCCCATCTTGTTTTCCGTCCCCTATAAATAATAATATATGACTAGACTCTTGGAGTCCAGACGATTATTACCTTGAATTTCATTTTATATTTTCCTTTTCTTCTAAAATAAAAAACAAAGTTATAATAACTGACATTAAATAATGTTACAGTAAACGTATTAATAACAGTTTATACAAATAAAAAGCAATTCCAGTCTCCCAGAAAAAATAATAATTTCTATATTACTTTTATAAAGGACTTAGTTGTCCTTTATAAAAGTAATATAGAAATTATCCTCCTATATCAATTACAAAAATATATATCTAAGCAATCAACATCAAACATTATTACTTCATCAAAATTTGTTGTTTATCAATGATCACACACTCAAAAAGAACTTGGCTTTTTCACAATTATCAATATAACCCATACCACCGTCTCTTTCACCCGCAGAGCCTTATGCGAACAAACACGAGTTCAGAATTAAGCAATTATGGTTAATTTCAAAACTCCCCATGGCCAGTCGTGTCGGTAAGAATGTGTTATTTTGTAACGTAATTTGTGAGAAGGCATCCGCTTGAGCAGCTGTAAATTATATTGTATTATATTATATAACGATGAGTGGGCTATTAGAGCTGCGTTGTTCTATCTAACGACTACGATGAAGGGGGAGTATTGGAAATGGTTATGTCTAATCATAATTCTGTAAGATGTTTACTTGAAGTTTGTCTATTTATATAAAATTTTGAAAAAATATTTAAGCTTCTGTAGACAAGAGATTAAGCAAGTATGTTGGTTATAAAAATGATTCTGTTTATAAAAATGATTTTGTAAGAAAACTTGTTGAGAAAACTTGTAGAACAGTGTCTCACTGTAAACAAGATCCTCGGGGGATTGAACTATAATCAATATAATTGAAGAACGGAGAACGATGTGTTCTAGAAATCAAAGCCCCCACGTTATTTAATAGCATATAAAATGTTTAAATTATCTCAAAGTTTGTTACTGTGTTACAAGGCACAGAGCATTATTAAACAATATTTAAAATTAAGATAATGGTTTTAAGGTAAAGCGCGGCGTTGAGTTCCGTTACTCAACACACAATTAAATTCAGCGGAAAATGAGGAACGGAGTTTCTTAACACTAGGTTCCAGCGTTCCCTCTGCCTACCTTGCCTCTTGCGGGATACAGCGTGAAGCTGAAAAAAAACATAAAAATGAAATCCCGATCTAAAAAATACTACTTTATCTTGACAATTTTTATAACTCTTAAAATGCTAATCCAATTTTTATAAAAACATCGTTAGAGGCACAGGGAACCTTATGTAAAAAATAATTGATAATTTCCGTTTCAACTTTCATGATATCCCGTGTTGAGTTGCGGAACTAAACGGCGCGATTTATCTTCTTACTAAAGCCAGGAAATGAAAACATTTATTTCTTTTATATAATTACCTTTAAATAGGTAGTTTATATACAACTTAATTGCACTTTGTAAAAAGCAATAATAAATATAAAAAAATCTTGGCAACTGGTAAACTCATGTCAAATAGACATTTTATTAGAAAAACCTACCGAGGAGATTATAAGCTTTTTGCCTTTTCGTATATACATAAATACATACAAATATTTATATATAGTCAGTAAGTTTCATAATTATAAGTAAAAATAATTTAAATTTAAAATTAAACATCAATCCATTTAAAATAATATATTTCAAAAATTACTGTAACATGATTTAAATCGAAATAAACTGACACTCGACGCCATTAACATTAATATCAAGTGACTTATCACTACAGCTCTCTGTCATCTAAAGTTAATATGATTGGACGGTTCCATACAATTTACAACACCGGGCGGGGCGTAGGTGAATAATTAAATCCGTAGATGATTATCGCCTTGAAGTTTCCGGCGTAATTGTTAATAGGTAAAAACATTGTTCTTCTAAGCTTAACGGTTAGCTGATCATTATAATGAGTGTAAGTGGTGGAATTAAATATATTATGTATATTTATATAATTGGATTCATTGAAGTTGTTTTGTTTTGGGAAAAAAAATGTGAAATTTATTACAATATTTTTTTATATTTATTTATTGTGGTGTAATTCATTACACCATTTAACACGTTCCTAATGCCTCTAGTATTTGGCGGAAATTGGAGAACGGAAGTTCTTTAATGGGAACGGAGTGCCTCAACAATGCAATAGATAAGTTCTTTTTGCCTTCCTTGCTATATACAGGATACAGACTAAGCTGATAAAAAAATAATATCTTTAAGCTTTTTCATGTATAGAGGACTAGAGAATTTAATGGTAAGGTATTCCATTTGAATAGTAATCTCCAATTCTTGAGACAATGCGTGTTGACTGGTGGAGCTCAATGCTGCATTTTGTCTATGGTGGAAGGAAAATGAAAATAACTGTACTTATTAACTCTTTAAAATGGTGATCGAATCCACAATGACCACGTTTTCAATCAGAAAATGAAGAATAAAGAATGAAGAATGAAGTATGCCATTAGTACTGGCAAACCATTTGGAAATATTTTCCTTAATACCAAATAGTTAATACAAATTAACACTAAGATTACTAACAATTCTCTCTCTCTCTCTCTCTCTCTCTCTCTCTCAGGTTCACGCTGTATCCCGCACGAGGCAGAGTAGGCAGAAAGAACTTGGGCATCTACTGTTAAGACACTCCGTTCCACTTCCGCTCCCCACTTTCCTCTAAATTTGAGGCGTTGCGTGTTGAGTGGCGAAACTCAACGCCGCGCTTTGCCTTTTCTTTATTACCAGAGCGCAGAAATGAAACATTAAATATTTAAATCGAAACAATAATAATAATAACAATTTTAAATACATGCTCTCCATAAAGATATACATAGGTTTCATGATTTCAATTTTTTTACATGCAAAAGATTTTTTCTAGAAAAGAAAAGCTGCACATTTTGAAAACCTCAAACCTGTAGATTCAAGTCTCACTACGTAATATTTTAATTGTTCATTAAAAACATTTTAAATTATGAATTATTACCATAATATTAATAAGAATCGAAAAAAAATATTTTATAATGAACGTATCAAGTAAACGATGAAGTCTAAAGAAGGGGAAGCCAATTAAAAAGCTAGGCAATTACTGTATTCTTGTAGGAGCAAAACATTCAAGTGATCTCAAGCGATAATTATTTTTATTGAAAATATTAAAAGTAATTCTATGCTATATATTATGGAAAAATTGGTAACGTTGATCATTAAAGACCCATTAACGTTCAACGTTACCAATTTTCCCATAATATCAGTCTAAATTATATAAAATCTTTTTAAATAAACTGTACAGTAAGACTTTACTAAACAAGTCGTTCCCCGAATTCCCGCTCAACTTTCGAGACACTGCTTTGAATTTCGTAACTTAACGCCGCACAATAACATATGAACAATTTAAATGGAAATTATCCATATGTGTCAAGTTCGTTAATGTGAACATAATATCTATTTGTGTACTAACTAATGACTTTACTAAGCAATATTAGCTCGAGGTAATATAATACTAGCTTATTATGTATTCGTAGTACAAAGTAATGGGATATGATAGGTGTTTAGCATATTGCGGTACGGAACAATATCTATGTTGACTTCGTTACAGTGTTATTGTTATATGCTTGATTGACCAGAAGGTAGTTGATTCCAATTTTAATAGGGGAAAATTGATTTTGACATTATTTTGTTAGATCGATCTATAACTGAATTAATAACTATTTATACTAATAACTCATAAGGCTGAAGAGTTTTATTGAACAGGGTCATCTCAAAAGTTAATGTATCGAATTGAAAAAACCTTTATGGTTTGTATGATACATTTATCAAGGAAGTCTTTAGGCTATATAAAGTGACGTAACTCTATTTAATCTACCTAGTAGTAATAGCAGTAACTCCAGAGTTACGACACAAGTCAACGCTTCATTAATTATGTTCGTTTTTCTTATATATTTTTTTCAGCTTCACGCTGTATCTCGCACATAGGAGGGTAGGGAGAGAGAACTTTGGAACGTATTGTTAAAACGCTCTATTTAACTTCCGTCCCCCACTTTTCACTGAATTTGAAGCATTGCGTGTGGAGTGGCGAAAATCAACGCCGCGGTTTTACTGGTTACCAGAGCGAAGAAACGAAAATTTAAATTATCTTATTTGAAAAGCATCAAAAATGACCAAGTGCTAAGACACTCCGTTTCCAACTTTCTCCTTAACATTGCACGTTCAGTGCTGAAATTGAACGCCGTGCTTTACACACCAGAGCAATGTTAACTCTAGAAATCTCAATGATACCCCCAAATAGTGTCCGAGCTCACAATCAAGTTTACAGTCAAGCGTTTTCTCATTTCAGCACAACGGCTTCATAAATAAATAATGTATATGAAAATTTAGAGCACACCATTACCGCGTTAATGTAGGCAAATTTCTGTCTTGCAGTATTAGCTATCAGTTCCTACGGGATAGCGTTTGAGATGCAAATTTTGTGCGAGATATTAGTTGCTGCTTTATTGGTTCTGCTACATTAGTCTGGGACGGTAAGTTGCGGTTTAGATTATTATTAAAATACTATAGATATATTCCAGAATTCAGTGGAAAATGGATAACGGAAATGTCTTAAAGGGAATGTCTTAACGCTAGGTTCCCAGGTTCCCGTTTCTCTGCTAAATGCGAGATACAACGTACGTTATGCGTGAGGCAAAAAAAAGATATAAAATCGAAGTCGTTTTGACAGAATGGTAATATTTAATGTTTTCATTCCTTCGCTTCGCTGGTAGCAAGGCAAGGCAAAGCGCTGCGTTGAGTTCCGCCACTCAACACGCCATGCTTTATATTCGTCGGAAAGTGGTTAACAGAAGTGGAACGGAATTTCTTAACACTAAGTTCCCAAGTTCCCTCTGCTTACCTTACACTGAGGAGAACTACATTTTGATTTCAACGGACCACTGATGGTCTACAGACCACTGGTTGAAAACCATTGTATTACCATCAGCGTCCAAATAATCTGCGACGATCTTTTATGCTAGAAATGACAAAGAACTATTAATAAGTAGATCAAGAAAGACTGACCTAGTTTAAATATTTGCCACCCGAATAACGATGCTTTGTCTTTTTATCATTCTTTTAAATTGTAAAGAGAAGAAGTTTAGAGTTCTGAGACCTTAAAGCGACTGTTTCTTTTTTGAAATATACTTTATAAATTATGAAAACGCAAATTGTTCCAAAGCTGTTCTTTGGTTTGGTTGGTTTCAGTTATTAGTAATTTTAATTTCTTTCTGTGGTAATAGTCGTTGGTTACTTTGATAAGATTAATGTTATATAATTTAGCATAATATAATTTAGTATTTATCATATGTACCTATGTATGAGTTGTATGGCGTTGGGCTTCAAACAATGCTTTTAATTTTTATACTGTCATTAACATTCATTCATTAAGTATTATAAAAGACCAAAACTTCAGCACTAAAATGCTTCATTTAGAAAACAAAATGAAATCACTATATTTTCTTTTCAGTTCAGCTGCACGCTGTACATATTACCGATACAATAAAGTATGCAGAGGAAGTCCAGTGTCAAGAAAGAGAAATCATTTTATCCCGCTGACACGAGGAAATGAAAATCTGCGCTACTGTAAGTGCTTCAAATTCTTCTACCTTAAGCAAAATATGTAAATATCATTTTTATTTTATATGGGATTCAAGTAAGTATATTTAACACTAGGTTCCCAAGTTCCCTTTGCCTTCCCCTGCCATGTGTCGGATTCAGCATCGAACCTACACCGTATACGCCAGACGTCCTATTATTTCAAAAACTAAGCAAAACAGCTTTTGAATTTTGACTAATATATTTTATTATTAAACCAAATAACTCAGTGTCTAACTACACTCGTGATTACCAAATGCAAATGAACGGTGACGTACAGTACATACTCGTACGTAGGTACGTACATGTGTTTCCAGCGAACTATTGTTGGACCAATTATTTGTGTACAGTTTCGAGCTGGTTTGCGTTTATTTCTTTTGTGTGTATTTAAATTATGTGGGGCTTTTGTATTTTGGTATTGCTAATTATGATTTGTGGAGGCTTGTGTTTCCGATTCATTTCAAAGTTTTTTCATGTATAGCAGACAGGTATTGGTTTTAAGATTACTCAGCTTTACGCTATATACCGCACGTGGCAAGGTAGGCAGAGGGAACATGGGAACCTAGTGTCAAGACCGCGTAGTGTCAAGTTCGTATATATATATATATATATATATATATATATATATATATATATATATATATATATATATATATATATATATATATAGGTATATCTTGGGAGAGGGCACTTGCGAGCCCAATATTTAAATACCCCATTAAGACACTTTCATACTAAGTATTTCGTAGCTTTCGGAAAAAGCTTACATACAAGGTATAAAAAGTTCGAATGAGATGAGATATACAGATTTTAGAAATCGTATAAAACTTTACACATTTCTACGTCATGTGGAGTACAAAAACTACAAAAACTTGGCGGGTTCAATTCGCGCTAAGTTCAAATATCTATCCGGTTTTTTTTTTTCTCTATAATGTAGCGTAGCATTTTTAACATGTATTTTATTTTTCAAGAAAATTCGGTTGTGATTTCAATTTCAAAGGTAACCATGAATAGTCTATACTACAATGTTGCCTTTGTTCTAACCAAGCTGCAACTAGTTCAATACAATTGACATTCTAAATATCAGTAAATTATTCGGAAAGTACGCTTTCCAAAGCGTACGTATTTAAAGTGTACGTATATGTACGTAACTCAACACCACACTTATATAATATGCGTGTATATATAGCGTACTCAATATAATTATTATATAGATATATAGATCAGTTTTATCGACTATACACAATTTGGATTGCGGTAAAGTAAATATTATTCCGCTTTGCAATTAATTTGCATACAATTTATGCTAAAAACAAGTATTTGTGCTAATATGTATTATAAAATCACTTGCCGATACAATTTGTATGGCTTAATAAACATTATGTGTTGAAAATTATTTAACCAATAACTTTTGTTATGAGCAAAGTCCAGTAGTTATCAGTGATGACTAGATTTATTATTATCTAAATTTCACTATTTAATACATTATTTTTTTTTCAGCTTCACGCTGTATCCCGCACGAGGCAGGGTAGGCAAAGGGAACCTAGTGTTAAGACACTCCGTTCCACTTCCGTTTCCCACTTTCTGCCGAATTTGAGGCATTTGGGCGCTTTGCCTTATTACCAGAGCGAAGAAATGAAAAATTAAATACTTAAATTGAAAATATTAAATATTTCATTTCCTTACCTGGGGATCGAACCCAGATCCTGTCGGTTACAGTCACACGCTTGTGCCGCTGCGCCACGACAGACCTCATATTTAATACATTGTCTGAGAATTATGAATATTGATTAATAATTATAAAAACAATAAGTACCAACCATTAAAAGTAATTCTTTTAAATAATAAAGCATAACTGTGATATAAAAGCCTTAATTACTTTGATCTATATTAAGAAACACCTTTAAAGCTCATTTTCATTGTTTTAATTCCATAGTTTGACCTTTAACAAAATTTACATAAAATAACAAATATATTTGGAAGAACAATAATATTTAAAGCCGTCACGTCATGGCGTAGGGATGTCGGATCGATTCACACTCAGTGAAAATGAAATATTTGATATTAACATTTCACGAGGTAAAGTGCACAATAAAGAGAAAAACGGAGAAAAGAAAGAGAAAAATGTCTCTTTGGATAATTAATATCTTAACAGTAGGTTCCCAGGTTCCTTTTACTTATTTTGCTATAAAAAAAACAAAAATAATGAGATATCTAACAAGAGTAGATAAAGCTGGCCGTGTAAAGCTTGTAAGGGATAAGCTATAGCCTCTATAGTAGTTTCTAGTTGTTGTAAAATATAGTTGTAACCCATGTTAAATATATTTTCTACATCAGTAACACTGTAATAAATTTGATATGTACTGTATTGTTTGTTTAGAATAAGTTTATTATTATTTATTGAACGTTATTATACAGCATGATGGAAAATAAGCAAATTTATAAATAGGTTGTAAATACGAACTTCATTTCGGTACTTTTTTTTTTTCAGCTTCACGCTGTATCCCGCACTAGGCAGGGTAGGCAGAGGGAACGGAAGTGGAACCTAGTGTTATGACACTCCGTTCCACTTCCTTTCCCCACTTTCCGCCGAATTTGAGGCATTGCGTGTTGAGGGGCGGAACTCAACGCCGCGCTTTGCCTTAATGCCTCAAATTCAGTGGAAAGAGGAATCGTGTGTCTTAGCAAGATAACCCTAAAGCTGAATATTTTTTGAGCACACAAAAAATATTATATAAAATGGTTTGAAAGATTCACAAAAAATATAATGACTAGTTGTATATAACAAATAATTACTAACTTTACATAAAAAATATAAGTTCATAATTACACGCTGTAACCCTTATATAACTGGTTAATAGAGGCTACCTAATGTTAAGACACTACGGTCTCTCTCATTTTCTCTTTAACTGCCTTGTTACCAGAGCAAAGAAATGAGAATGTTAATTTTTGAAATTGAAAATATTACCTATATATTTTATTTCCTCGAGTGGGTTCGAACCCACAACCTATCGTTTAAGGCCTGTCGTGGCGTAGCGGCACAAACGTATTATCATTAATCGAATAGTTTTTAATTATAATTTCTAAAATAATTACTTGTAAAAAAAAAAATAAACTTCAAACATGCTACCGACTTTGATTTTAAAATACACCTAAATATAACTAAACAACAAAAAAACATTCCAACACAACATAGAAATGAAATCGCAAAGTCATCCAATAGGCAAAGCGTGACGAATCGCTATGAAGACGTCAATATCTTTACATTCCGTACAAAATCAACAAGTAGGTTACAAAAAATACAATAAGAAATGGACTTAATAAAATAGGGTGTACACTCGCTTCGCCTTAAAATCTTTTGTTACTATATATTCAGCGACTGGGAGACAACGCACAATAGAAACTACTGGACTTAGAAAGGTGAAATTTGGACCAAAAAGGTAAGTTAGGGACCCTATTAGAGACCTACAAATTATCAAACATTCGGTTAGTGTGATTAATACGTATCGGCTAACTTATACTATTTATATTAGACTGTACACAAAAAAAATCGCTGACGATATCATGAAGCATGTGTTTTGATTCAGTTTTGTTTTAACCTCACGTTTTATGCCGTGCAGTAGAGCAGAAAGAAGTTAGTATCAAAGCACTCTTTCTTCCGCTTTGTATTTCAAATATTATATGTCAATGTAAATATTGAACGTTTCAAGTCAATGCCATACTTTGCCTCCTTGAATGAAAATAAATAATTTCTTAGCGTGCAAACTTACAACTATCGAATTTGTAGTCAGAAGTTTCTCCTTTAATATATAGTCTATAATTATAATAAATATGTAACTGATCACTGTTCCTAAATGGAAGATTACATTTTAATGTAATGGGATCAAAATGGTGATTTTTAAAAAAGATATATATTTGTCTATGTATTTATACGCTCAATCTAAATCAATCATTACATATCAATATTAGATTAATCTCAAATCGGATAACCGGTAGTTTTGACTAATATATGTTGGCAATCTTTCTTCAACATTCAGTGTTTACTTTATTTAAATTGTTTGATTAACAATCGGCTAAAATTGCTAATTCTCAATATACAGATATTGTCTTAAAAGTGATAATTTTATTAAAAATTAGAAAATTAGTAAATAAAATAGTGTAATTCAAGCGGGCGAAGCCGCAGGTGGGTTGCTAGTAGTACTTATAATTGTAACGTGATGATAGTGTCTGTTTATGTTATAAAAAATAAATTCTAAAACATTGTTGTATAAACATATATACATTTTCTACTTATATTATAATAAATTTGAAACTTAAAGAAAGTAAGGATGTTTGTTCTACTTACACTTAAAAGCTACTGATCGGATTTTGATGGAACTTTTCAGTAATATAGCTTTTATATTGGAATAACATTGGGCAAGGCATATAATATGCATTTTTTTGTAATTTTGTAATTTATGTATTTATAGATAGAAATAAGATATTTTATAAAATAAGTATAATTTTTCACAGCTTTGTACATTCAAATTATTTATTTGACTGATATTCACACAAAAAATATTCACACCGTTTCAACTCAACTAAAAATTCATCATTCGTATAGAAATTATAAGCCAACATAAAAAATATATTAAAGAACATCATTTTTATTACAAGCTTTTACGGTTTTAAATTTGGCGTCATTTGAAAAAAATATAACGCTTAAACCGAAAAAGTTAATTGGTTCGTTTGTTAACTTTAGGTTCTTCTTTTTTCAGATTTTTTTAAAACTTTTAACTGGACTTGAACAACGAAATTGAAAGGTTTATCAATTTGCGTCGGCGGTTTTTGCGAATACGTCACGGTTACATCAAATGGTATTTTACAAATATATATATATATATATATATATATATATATATATATATATATATATATATATATATATACATATATATATATATATATATATATATATATATATATATATATATATATATATATATATATATATATATATATATATATATATATATATATATATATATATATATATATATATATATTTATATATATATATATAAAAAAACAGTAAGTTACATATGTCTCTCAAAAAACATATTTATTTTTATAAAAAAACACAAAATATTACCATTTTGTTTTTTTTATGAATCTCAGTCTCCATTTTGAGTGACAAGTACTTTAAATAATAATGTCTTTGATTGTCTCGATTGTTACACATTTTAAATGAAACACTTTTAAAAGGAATAATCGCGTATATTGATTGGTAATCATTTTTGAAAACCCGACGTTTCGAACACTTTACAGTAGTCCGTGGTCACGGGTAGGCCCGTGATATAGTTAGTTTATTTTTGAACTCAATATGAGCACGTGGAGAATTTTTAAAGGAAATAGATTCAAAGCATAATTGTGTTTTTTATAGATTTTTTATATATGTATAATATCAAGTGTCACATAGAATAATGTATATAGTGGTTTTCATTTCGTCGCTAATCAAAGCGCGGCGTTGAGTTCCGCCACTCAACATGCATAGCTTCAAATTCAGCACAAAACGGGGAACTGATCGAAGTATCTTAACACTAGGTTCCCATGTTCCCGCTGCCCACTATGCCATGTATGGTATATGGCGTGAAGCTAAAAAAAAATATTATTCCGGAACTTATACAAGTAACTATGGTATATAGGTAAGTAATAAGTCGAGATGAAAAAGGAATCGTGACGCCGTGGGTAGCACTGTCAGGACCGTCTAACTAAATGCCCTTTGTATTTACCTTTTGTTGTCTAACAATTTCTTTGTTTGCTTTCGTTACTCTGCATTTTCTCGGGCAGTTCTTGTGAAACGTATAGATTGTTATGAAGACGTCAAGTCCCATATAATCTGAAGTACCATTAAAGTTGTTTGTTTCATTTCGAGGGCGAAATCTTGAGAAATTCTTTAATTGTTGGATATTTTCACTTGGAATGTTGACGCCATCTTGGCAGTTGAATATAAAGGTAGTAAGTTCAAATTCATCGTGGGGAATATATTTTTAAAGTATAGAATGCTCTTTATTTAGAATATCTGATATTAAGAAAGTCATACTTAACACTACAAAGAAATAAGTCCTTTATTTGTGGAGACTAATCATAATTCAAGGACATCCTGTAGTAATGGTTGGCTGATTCTATGTAATCATGGAGAGTTCAGGGTGTTAATTTTCATATCCTTTTTTTTTTAATTTATGCTGTATCCTGCACATGACAGGCAGAGGGAACAAGGGAACTTAGTATTTCTTAAGACACTCCGTTCCGTTCCCCACTTTACACTAAACTTAAAGCGTTGCATATTAGTTGAGGCCTGTCGTGGCGCAGCGGCACAAGCGTGTGACTGTAACCGACAGGTTCTGAGTTCGATCCCCAGTCGAGAAAATGAATTATTTAGTATTTTCAATTTAATATTTAAAGTTACATTTCTTCGCTCTGGTAATAAGACAAAGCGCGGCGTTGAGTTCCGCCTCTCAACACGTAATGCCTCAAAACCGGCGGCAAGCGGAGAACGGAAGTGGAACGGAGTGTCTTAACACTAGGTTCCCGGGTTCCCTCTGCTTAAAAAAAATATTAGTTGCGAAATGCCAATGTGGAATATCTAAACACTACGTTTTATCAGTTTGTATCGCAAAAACTAAATTAAAGATCTTTCTAAAGTTCAAGATTCACAAAGGAACGTGGATTAAGTCGTCAGCTTCGCTCTCCATGATCTGTGGGATCATTAGTTGTTTTGTTTGGCCCGAGATGCGGGTGCCTCGTTTTCTTATTGTTACCTTTTTTTTGGTTCTTGTTTCGTGCAACCTTTTTTTGTTTTGCTTTAATCACTTTATTGTAATGATCATTAATGTTAACTTTTATATGTCAATTATTACCAGATGGCGGTTATTTTAGTGCAAATTTGTAATTTATTATGTTTTTTTTAGTTTAACACTGTATACAGCACATGGCAGGGTAAGCATAGGAAACTTGGAAACCTAACCAAATTTGAGGCATTTGCGTGTATATTTAACTTAACAAAATAAGTTCTTGCTTATAAAATAAGATAATGTGGCGCGTTAAGTTCTGTAATGATACTAAAATTAGGATAACTAGAGGTAATTGTAGGAAAAAAATTATCACTACAGCAGAGATAATAAAAATATTCTAGTGTTTGATATAACAAACGCAACGTTTGTTAGTTCAAACTCGATCGTAATCACTCAACACGCAATTTCTTCCATTTTGTATGGAAGGCACAGATTGACTTAACCTTAGGTTCCCTTCGCCTTCCCTGCTATATGAGTTTCAAGTCAAGCTAAAAAAATAACTCACATCGTTAATTTAAATTTATCAATATCATACCAATACAATATTCTATTTAAATTCATGAATATAGTAACTTTTTATATTAATATGTTATTGCTTTTTGATAACGTTTGTATGTAAATAAAATATTGGTATACAGTGAGCAATATTTATTTTGTTATAAAATTGGAGTGGCATATTGCCTTTGTTAGCCTTTTACTATTTTAGATTAATTACTTATTTAAACAATAGTTTGATATGTTTTTGAATAAAAATATTTATATTAAGATATCTATTTCTTTTTTTGATTAAGCCTATATCATTGTTTAGTTAATAGTGTATACTTGGTTATACATCATTTTAAAGTTAAAATTGTAACTAGACGAGCAAAGCCGTTTTTGTCCAAAAAAACAATATATGCTGTACATTGATCTGAAAAGACTATAGAGATAATTAATTTAGAGTTTATATATCAATATTGTTAAAAAAGTATATTAATACAGACATTTTGCTGAAAATTGAACCTATACCCTTTTAAATACTTACCACTTTAACCACTATGGCGTCAAATATTATTTAAAACACCATTTCAATTCACATTATAATGAAGATAAAAAACGGGCCAATAAAAACTTGCCAGCAGTCAGGAGGGAACGCCCGCGGGTGCAAGGTATATAGTAATTATTATTAGACAAACGCTAAAGCCCAATATCAAAAAGGCCGACATGCGTGTACTCACTACGGAGATTCTGGGGTTGCCTTATAAGTATTATTTCTTACGTATTATTTAATATTGAAGATAATTTTGTTTGCTCAGTGCTGGCTCTCAATGTCAGCTTTATCTTGTTGCCACAAGGAAATTAGTATAATTCGTTCCCTTTCTCACTTATAAAATAATGAGCTGCTATATTTTTTTACATACATCTGTCTGTGACTGAACTCAACACTGTATTTTGCCTTATTACCAGAGCGAAAATAATAAATATTTCATTTCTGCACGTGGGAATCGAACCACTGGCCACTATGGCTTTATGATTTATATGTTTCTTTTTCGATATTATTTATATATAATATAATTCGTACTGCAAATCTAAAATTAACTTTCGTCACTTTAATCCAAAATCCGTAATATAAAAAGAAAAGAATTTAATATCAAAATTTAATTTCAAAACCAACTATATTTGTATGCATCTGGCAACACAGCACAAGTTAACATCATAATTACGAGAGCCACTGACGCGCGTCGAGTTGAGACGAGCTTAAACAAAATGGCCAGTAATTTTATTTATACTTAGGGGCATGTTTAATACATTAGAGCTGGAATTATAATATTTTCACTGTACCTCGTTGACGGGGTTACGGAGACGTGACTATCTGATAAAATAATGATCTACTTACAGATACAGTTAATTAAAACGTCGTATTTTTTAACTTGTTACGAAAAATACATAGTTAGCATAATCGGGGTGAATAGAAATTTGATCGGGCTTGTTTGGAATATTTTGTAGCTTCACGCTGTATCTTTTATATAGAAGGATAGAAAGGGGGAAACTGGCACCCAGTGTTAGGATACTCTTTTCCCATTAAGGATCATTCCCTTTTCCACTTTCTGCTGAATTATTGAGGATTTACGCGTTGAGTGGAACTCAACGCCTTGACAACGTTTTGAGTTGTTGTTAGGGCGAAGAAGCGAGTTCCGCCACTCAACATGCAATGCCTCATATTTAGCGAAAAGTGGGAAACGAAACAGAGTGTCATAAGACTAGGTTCACATGTTCCCTCTACCTACCCTGCCAACTGCAAGATACAGCGTGAAGCTGGGAGAGAGAAATCACATAAATTCAAACCACTCAACTAAATATGTAATACATACATAATAATTTAATGTAAATAAGCATAATAAAGCAACAAATCCCGTTCAAAAAAACAAGTACAGAATTAAATATATTATTAACAAAGCTTGTGACAATGCTTCAGACCATAAAGGGAACTCGTTGACCCACAAGCACAGCCCCGTATGATAATGAGGACGTATGAATAAAAATTCGTTTGGGCATTAGTAATTTTCAAACAGTGGCTGCCGCTATTTAAATATCATTTAGTGAGTGATTAATATTTATTATTTGGAACGGTAGCCAGGAAAGGAATTTAGTTAGGTGATTTAGATAATTCCTTAAGTGCTGGGTTGAAGAATGGGGCTTGTATTTATGAAGCTAATATTTAGGCATTTCGTTCCCGTTAAAACACTTCCGCTTGCCACAACAACACAGTATATGTGGAGTACCAGAGCGAGTAAAGTATATAAATTACACATTCCAATTTCTCGACTGAAGATCGAACCCACGACCTAGCTTTACAAGCGCACGCTGGTGCCCCTACGCCACAGGCCTCCCTTCTGTACCAAATTACTTCGTATTCACATATATTGGTTCTCTAAAAAAATCTCTAAATATAAAAACATATGTAACTTAGGCTTTTAATGACACCCATAACATTTCGTTATCAAAATCTAACTTAACCAAACTGAACTTTTATAGGATACAAGATTAAATTCTCCAAATTTGTAATTATTTGAGATAAAAATAATACAAATAAGCTTACAGCGACATGTCAAACGACCATATTAAGTAGATTTTAAGGTACCTGCTACATACAAATAGAGATTATCAAGATTGTCAGAAGAGAAATGGTGAAGTAATTATAAAAATGAGATGATTATCAAAATCGTTATATCTTGTACGGTCAAAACAAGTTAGTTTAGTTTAATAATGAACAGCATTAACGCTTCCAACATTAATTGCTTGGCACTATACCATGATGAATTGTTAGTTATTTTCGAGTTCACTTTGTAAGGTGAGGGAACCTTTTTATAAAAAAGAAATATTAAAGGAATCTCTTTGCTGTGGTTACATCATTAGGGATATAATAATTTGTATACCCTCAAAGAATTTCAAGTAACGAGAAAGTTGTAGTTTGTGAAAGCCAATTTTTTCACCTTCACGTTGTATCCCGCTTTTGTCAGAGAAGGCAGAGAGCTTGGGAACCTTAGTGTTAAGACATTTCGTGCGCATTGAGATACTTCCGGTCCCTACTTTCCACCGTATTCTAGACATTGCGTTGCGCCAATGTCGCGTTTTGCCTCATGCGGAACCAGAACGGAGACATGTAAATATTAAATATTTTATTTCCTCGAGTAGGGATCGAACCCACAAACTGTCGTTTTTATAGTTGCACGTTTATTTTCTATTTAGTAAGGACGAAACTAAATCCTAGATATCCTACCCATGCACTTCCTGATTTTCAAGACATTGTTTGTAAAGAGCCGGAACTGAAGTTCTGTGAGTTCTCCGTTCTGTGAGTGGCAATCGAACCCACAACCATATTTACAGTGAATGATTAAGTTACTGCGCCACAGCAGTCTCATACGAATACCAACATATAGATATGTTTTAATAAAAAAAATATATTATTTAAATTACTAACTAAAATAAATACAGAAATGGTCCGTCATTAAATGGAATCCAAAACATTGTCCTTGTCTCAAGCTTTTAACGAAATTGTATTATTTTGCATTAATTTTTGACAAAATCCTTTTGAGCTTATGAAAGCTTCATGCTGCATGCATTACACAATTTCTTTTTGTAAATATACAGAATGTTACTAAATATTTTTACCTTATTTGGAGTATTTAACTTGAAAAATAATAATAAAAAGTGCGAATAATAAAATTCACGAAAAGAGAACGAGCTAAGTTTCAGAAGAAAATCGCTTAGTTTTATTTTATTTATTTTTTCGCTTTATGTTAGAAGATATCTATTTAAAGATGTTATTTCTTATATATTAAACAAAAAAGCATATTCTTGTATAGTAAGATAGATGTTTAAGACACTCTGATCCATACATTCCGCTCAATCTCTAAACTGTCGTGGCGCAGCGGCACGAGCGTACGACTATAACCGACAGGTTGTGGGTTCGATCCCCACTCGAGGAAATAAAATATTTGATATTTTCTGTTTAAATATTTAATGTTTTCATTGCTTCGCTCTGGTAATAAGGCAAAGCGCGGCGTTGAGTTCCGCCACTCAAAATGCTATGTCTCAAATTCGGCGGAAAGTGCGAAAAGGAACGGAGTGTCTAACACTAGATTCTCAACTTCCCTCTATCTACCCTGCCTTGTGCGGGACACAACGTGAAGCGGAGAGGGAGATTTCAATATCGCCTGACAATGCGGTTTGGTCTCACGACAGTGAACGTAATTAAAAGTTTATTTAATATTTCAGTAGGCCCCTCAGTTTAGTAACGAGGTAAAGTGCGACATTGAATTCCGCCATAAACAAACAATGTCGCAAGAATTAGGTGCAAAGTAAGAAACGGAAGTGTTTTAAGAGAACTGACTTTTTTTCACTCTTGTTTCCCAGGTTCTCTTTGCATACCTTACATGCAGAGGGAACCTGAAAACAAAACCAGCCAAAAAAAGTTATTTCCGTGAGAATTGAACTCATGACTATCACGCAACCTCACTCAATTTTAATTAAACGTCAGTTATCTTGATAAAGTCAAGATGGATGGCGTATAATTTGTGCAAATCGTACAAAAAGGCAATGTAGCTACCAATATTAATATAGCAAATCTAAAACCGTCAGCGTAAAATCATTCCGCTGGTATATGAGGCGTTAACGATTCAGATCTTTCAAATTACACGCCATTAATTGTCGGTTGTGGCGCAGTGGTACAATATCTTACTGCTAAACGTCAGTTGTGGGTCCAATTCTCTTTCGGGGGATAAAAAAAAATCATTTCCTCGATCTGATACATCTTTTGAATCAAGAATAAGTAAATGATATAACCCAAAAAAAAAAAACATGAGACCGTTGTGGAACAGTAGGACAGTCTGACTATTCTTACGATTGTTGTGTATTCCATTCCACTTAACTCTTTTTTTGGCAGAAAAACATTTTTTTGGAAGGAAACTTTAAGTTTCTCCACTCAACACATTACTCGGAAATAGGAGAGTGGAGAACGTGGTGTCTTAATACCTAACATATAATCTACCTATATATAACATATGATCTACCTATCATATAATCTAATACTTAAAATTTAATCTAACTTAACCTAACCACATTTAAACTGAAGGAACCTGGGAACCTTCTGTGAAGACACTGTCATATGTACGGTGCAGACAGTGTAAAGCTAAAATACCTTCAGCGCAAAATCATTTAACTGCTACATGAAGCGTTAACGATTTAGATCTTTCAAATTACACGCCATTAATTGAGACGTCGAGTTTGCAAAGGATAGTGAAAAAAGAAGAATAGGCGTCTACATACTAATTTAGATATCAAGCGGGGCCGACAAATTGTTGAGCATACGTTTCGTTCGTGGAATTAAGACATCAGTCGGCAGCTTTGTTAGAATATTTTTAGTTTTCATTTCAACTAGACCGGACGTGGTCAGCCAGTTCTTTTTAGTTTTTACAATTTCGAGTGAGTGGAGCATTGATATTTTAAAATGTAAATTACTAAAATATACGTAACTGGATTTGAACCCTCGCCTTTCGGAAATGTCCAAAATAACAAGATAAATAAGTTGCTATACGTTATGGTATAACAATTTTGACGTGGTTAGATGAGAACAAATGGCTTAGTTGGTTAGAGTGCTTAGTTTCCACGATGCGCGGGTTCAAATACGGCTAACAAATAATTTTTATACGTTTTCTTAAAAAGTGTCTTTCTTTCCTAAACGTGGAACTACTTTTGAAAATTGACATGTGGCGTGGATTTGCTTCCGTTACTTGAAAGTAACGGAATTGCATAGCATTATTTGTACATTTGGATTTCAATGGACACGTGGAACAAAACATTTATTTTTGTAATATATTTTTTACTTTATCCTAGTAGCAGTGTAGGAAGAGTCAAGTCTTGGGGGTTTAGTGTAAAGACACTCAGTTCTCAATATGTCACTTCCGTCCTCCGCTTTCCGCCAAAATCTGGAGGCATTGCGTGTTGAGTTATACAACTCATGGTTGCGCTTTGCCTCGTTACCAGAGCGAAGAAATAATTATATTAAATATTTCGTTGCCTCCTCGATATCCATATTTTGAAGCCACAATCGGTCTCATAGACAGCCAGACCAGATACTTAAAATATATTTTATTATACAATAAAACAAACCTGATCGGAAAATTAGATTGTACAATTTTAAAAACCGTTATAAATGTTAATAAAGCCATAAATATATACAGAAAAGCCTACACACAAAATTTATTGATCGCAATCATTCTATTTTACTTTGTGATTCTCTAGTCGAGGAAACAGGTTCTCAATGTCATCAGAACAAAGGTTAATTGATGCGAATGATTTATTTATATTTATATAGGTTGTTTTTTTTTATAAGGTATCATTGGTATTGAAGTTTTTTTTGTCTTTCAACATATATAGGATAAAGTATAAAGATGTAAGAGCAACTGATATATAAAATATTAAATATTGGAATTCTTCGACTGGGTATTGAACCCTTTACCGTTTACACGTACCAGTGCCACATGTCTCTTACGTACGTTTGTACGTATATTCATGTATGAGATGATATCGAAACATACACGGTTTACAGGCAGTAGAATTTAATTCCATAACAAGAAATTAAATCAAAGTTATATAATAATTTTATTCTGTATTTAATGATAAAGCTTATATTCTAACTCTACTACTTAACAAAAAAAAGCTTTCCTAAGACCGTTCGTTCGTACTTTATTGGGTGGCGAAACTTAACGCCGTGTTTTGCCTTGTTTCCAGAGCAGAGAAATTAAAATATTAAATATTACAATTGATATTAAATATTTAATTTCTTTGAATTGAGATCGAACCCACAATTGATCGCTTTGACAGTCACACGCTTGTGCCACTGTGCCACGACAGGCTTCTAAATGAACTGTATCTAATAACATCTAATAACTTTTAAATGACATAACTTTTACTTTATTTAGATTAAAGTAAACAAATAATACATTAATATTAACATTGTTATACATTATTGTTGAAATTTTGGCAAGATCAACTAGGGAACACAATTTTCTACGTCACTAGCTTCAGCTCTCATGACCGGGACTTGGATCGCACCCAGTCTCATTTCCATATTATCCCAGCTATGAAGTACCCAGCTCAGTATTAAATAACATGAATTATTTTGAATATATGTATGAAAATATGAAAAAAAATATGTATATATTTATTAACTTACGTTGCGTTTTTTGTAAATATGTCCATCTACCGATTGTAGCAGGTTTGATTATTTGTAGAGATATTTTTTGTTTTTAAATTTTCTGCTGAAGTGAAAAAAAAAAATGATTTTTAAAGTTTTTGAGGTTTGGCGCTGAGGCACAAGCGTGTGTCCATTACCGTGACAGGTTGTGGATTCGATTCCAACTTGAGAAAATGAAATATTCAATGTTTCCTAATGAAATATTTGTTATTTTCGTTTCTTCGCTCTTGCAACAAGGCAAGACGCGGCGTCAAATTCCGCCACTCAACACGCATTGCCTCAAATTCGGCGGAAAATAGGGAACGGAGTGACTTAACACTAGGTTTCCAAGTTTCCTCTGCCTACACTGCCATGTGCGGGATACAGCGTGAAGCTGAAAAAGGTGTGTTAAAATTAATGTTCCACAGACCCTCCTAGATAGAGATGCATCAACTGAATTATCTATCCATAATTATTATACAGTCTGAGGCAAACAATAATAGCGCCGTATCTATAACAAGTTTCTATCCAATCAAAGTGAGAGCTTGAATGTGTAATAACAATAATTCACCAACATGCATTCAAGCGCAAGTCAATGGCAATATTATATATGTAACGTTATAGTTGTGTTTATTATATTTTTTTCTTCAGCTATGTCCTACATATGGCAGGGTAGACAGAGGCAACTTGGGAACCTAATGTTAAGTCTCTCCGTTCCCGACTAGGTTAAGTTCTCTTGTTTCTCTGCCTACCCTGTCATGTGCAGCCTAAAGAATGATGTTGAGAAAACTTAATAACATTTTCAGTTCAGCAACTTAATAACATTTAAGTAGTCAGCAATCGACGTGTCATCAAAGTGGATGATGTGACCTTAAAATGTTGTAATTTTTTTTGGATAATAATTATGTAATAAATATTGCTAGTGGTATTTTATGATCTTTGCTATTTAAAGCTATCATCCTTTTTCCATCGGTGGTTAATTTAGAATTCTCACAATTCTAAATTAACTTTCTCGCCGAATTTCATGTCTATAATTGGCTTTAGAATTATCAATTTTATCAGCAGCATGTAAAGTTTCTAATTTCAGACTTAAGTGACTTCTTCCTATTTATTAACCCATAAAGTGTGAAAGATACTGCTACGTGATAAACAAGATGTTGATTTTTCAAATATACTATACATACAAAGAAAGGTAAAAAAATAAATCTGATAAGATGTCTTATGTTATAGAAACATAAATAGTGCTCAAATTACACTTACGGATGATGTTTCAAGTGAAATATAGTTATTTATAATGAAAATAAGTGTGTGTAAGCTTATAAAAATACCAGCACAGTACAGTGTGAGATCCAAGTTGAGTAATGGTTTGTTAACGATAATTCTTAAATAGATGCTAACAACATTAATAAGTTGTAGCAAGCGTAATTTTAATGTATTTGGATGTGAACGTATGGCTTAATTCGTTAGAGCGCTTGGACGGATTCCAAGAAGCACGGGGTTTGAATCCCGCTACGTTCAAAATTTAATACATTTTGTAAATAAGTCCAAACAAACAATTTTGATGTCGATATTTATATGTCTGTCTTTCTGTTTGTCCGAAATAATTATACTGATTTTTATGACATTATGACTCAAATGTGGAAGGAGTTATGAAACGAGCAAGCTATTACGCGGGAAATACCTTTATCTAGTTAGGTTAGCTAACACCTACCTAGGTAATTATGAAATAAGAGCTATTTAAAAAAATCCTAATTCTTTGAATTTTGAGTAATGAAATATAACTACCATACTAAAATATAGAACCAATTTTCTTAAAATACTTTAAAATAAAAATTTGTAAGGTTAAAGTAGGCGAAGCCGCGTTGGGCCCACTAGTTTACACATGAAATAAATAAAAAATATTTTTAATTATTATATCATTTAAGGGCAGAAATTAAATATATATATAACAAACTTATCATTTTACTAAATTATAAATATTCAACAATATTTTTTTATCAACTACCTTAAAAAAATATGTGTATTCGTATAAAAAATACACATAATTGACTTTTCATTTTTAAAGTAGTATATTAATTTTACAATATTAGATTCAGATTTATAACTTTGCTTTAAGAAACTTAATTATATAGTATTTATTAATTAAAATATTATTACATTTCTACATAGAAATAAAAATCACAATAATGAACTTGGCTGTTTTTATCACGTTAACATTCCTTTTTCATACGAATTGCATCACGTCCTCAAAAGCATTAAGAGTAAGACAATCTGTTTGTAAAATAAAAAAAAAATAAGAATAAATTATTGTAATGTAAATGATAAACGATGTAATGAAACTGCTTGTGGTGTACAATTTACAACGAAAGTTACATCGAATTTATTGATGTACGATAAGTTATTAAAATCGACAGATATATTGATAATAATCTACCTATTCACGCTTTATCCCGCACAAGGCAGGGTAGGCAGAGGGAACCTGGGAACCTAGTGTTAGGACACTCCGTTCCACTTCCGTTCCGCACTTACTGCCTACCCTGCCTCTTGCGGGATACAGCGTGAAGCTATAAAAAAAATCTACCTATTGGCACAGTGGTTATAAAACTTTAGACAAGGCGTTCAAGGTTCGTTAATATTTAGAAAATTATATGTATTATATATATGTTTGTTGTTTCACCAATGTTACTTATTAGGATTAATAATTAAAAGGTTAATTTATTGGTTTTCAGTTTTTATATCGATATTTTTTTTAAAGAAAAGAAATATTGATTATTATCGCGTCCTAGCTGAAATATGTTCGAATTCTGTTTTAAGCAATATTGTACTAATTATTTTTCTTTGTTACATATTTAATACCTACCTACATATATTTATACAGAAAAAATATATTATTCAATTTATTACAAAAACAATAAATCAAGATCAATTTATTTAAAGAACGTAGTAATAACAATTATTAAATATTAAAATAAATACACATACATACATATTTAGAACAAAATAACATTACTGATCGACTGTACAGTACACCTCACATCGAGCTCAGCGGGTGGCGCAGCCATATCTTCAAGTAACATTATAATCAACGACCAGATAGTAGAATACTACTTAGAACAAGCTGTTGTCCGCAGCTTTGCTTATGACATGAAATGTCAAAATTTTGATTTTTTTTCTTTGTAAGGCTCTAGCGCGGGGACAAGAGAGTGCGTTGGCAGTATTATGATGGGAACGGAGTTTAACACTGGTTTCCCGAGTTCTCTCTGACTACTAAAAATTGTAGAGTTTTTTTCGACTTTTTGAGGAAAAAATAAATTTTACCTATATATAAACATTAATATGTAGTATGGCTTGCCTATATAACTATAACAAATCATCCAATAGTTCCTAAGATTAACATTTTCAGTTAAACAAACTTTGCAGCCTATAAGGAAATATTAGTGTAGATAAATAACTCATGTCAGATCTCTAAGGTGCCTTGTTAAACTGGCCAGTACAAGATGATTGCTCACGATTATGATGTTAGAAATAATAATTAGAAAAAGTATTGACGTTTTTAGAACGATGGTTACAGGTTCGGTGTGAATATTTAAATTGTTTATTGATATTAATGTTTTGAGAGACACCAGCGTTAACTGTAAACGCTACAGGTAGTGGTTTCGATTTTTACTGGATGTAATATTTAATATATATTTTAATTTGTTCACTCTGGTAACGAGGTGACATTCAAGAAACACTTAATGTTTCCGGAATTCAGTGGAAAGTTGGGAACAGAAATGTCTTTATGGAAACGAGGTATATTTGGTGCTTACGTTTCCTGTACCTACTTTATTGAGTGCCTGTCGTGGCGCAGCAGCACAAGAGTGTGACTGTAACAAACAGGTTCTGGGTTCGATCCCCACTCGAGGAAATAAAATATTTTCAATTTTAAATATTTAATATTTTATTTTTTCGCTCTGGTACATGGCAAAACGCGGCGTTGAGTTCCGCCACTCAACACGCATGCCTCAAATTCGGTGATAATGGGAAACGGAAGTGGAACGGAGTGTCTTAACACTAGGTTCCCAAGTTCCCTCTGCTTAGCCTGCCATGTGCTGGATACAGCGTGAAACTGAGTATAAATATGTATCTGAGGTTTGTCGTGGCGCAGTGGTAGTTGTGGGTTTGATCCCCACTCGAGGAAATGAAATATTTAATATTTTTAAATTAAATTTTTAAAGTTTGCATTTCATCACTCTTGTAATAAGGCACACTTTGCAGCGCTGAGTTCCGCTACTCAACACGCAATGCCTCAAATTCGGTGGAAAGTGGGGAATGGAAGTGGAGTATCTTAACACTAGGTTCCCAAGTTCCCTCTGCCTACCCTGCCGTGTGCGGCATACAGCGTGAAGCTGAGTGACGGAAACACTGTATATAAATGTAAAAAATAATAGCAAATCAATCAAATTACTAAGATAAAATTAGAAAAAATTAAACTGTAAAATTTAATTCTTTACAAATAAATATTACCTTAAAAATACCATAATCATAAAGCACCAGTGTATGACATCCAAAAATATAAATACCAATTTCTTTCTATACATATTTCCCATAACATATGACCATTATTACAGCGACAAGAGCGGCCAATTAAAAAATTCCCATACTTTTCTTAGGAACAGTGTGAGAAAAACATAATAACGGTGTCTCATGGCGATTTCAATTATATGAATGAGATTCTATCTCATTGAAGTTGGAAAAAGCTCTGGCGTCTGTCTGTGGACTGTGGTATCGATAGCTCGTGATGTATTACAGTATAGTACCTTCTACATGCGTATAGAGCAATTGACGAGTAATGGCCGCTTAAGTTAAAGTTATATTAAAAGTACGTATAGTTTGTTTTGTGAATTTTCTTTGCTTTTGATTATTTTCATTAAAAAATTGATTAAGCCACTATATGTCGACCATACTGTATGTGATGTGAAAATAATATAGTATATGTACGTACATACTTATTGAATTGGACGTTTTGAGCCAAAAATATTGATTTCTAACCGGAAAATATTTTATATATCGGTTATTATTGTATCCGCATTATAAAAGTGACAAGAAAATCTGAATTAAAGGATTTTTTAACATTAGGTTCCTATGTTCCCTCTGCCCACGTTAAAAAAAGTACATGCAAAGAAATAAAAGAAGCTTTTAATGATAGTTTTTTTTATCACAAATTACAGAAATGTCAGTCAATATGTAATTAATAACCTTACCTAGACAACTTATTTGTACTGGACAAGACAGCAGTTTATAATTCTCTATCTTCTCTTCTCTGTTTGATATTAATATATTGTACACTGCCTGGCCTGTCGTGGCGCAGCGGCACAAACGTGTGACTGTAACCGACAGGTTCTGGGTTTGATCCCCAGTCGAGGAAATGAAATATTTAATATTTTCAATTTAAATATTTGATGTTTCATTTCTTCGCTCTGGTAATAAGGTAAAAGTGCGGCGTTGAGTTCCGCCACTCAACACGCAATGCCTCAAATTCGGCGGAAAGTGGGGAACGAAATTGGAGCCGAGTGTCTTAACACTGGGTTCCCGGGTTCCCTTTGCCTACCCTGCCTCGTGCGGGATACAGCGTGAAGCTAAAAAAAAAGCAAAATTCTGTTGTATAAATAAATATTAGTAACATTGAAAATTTAAAAACTATTATTCATAAATGCTCGTCCCACCTTACCAGAAAAACAACTGAACAGATTAAAATGAAATTTTTCGGTAATACAGCTTATACATCAGAATAACACATAAGCTGCAAATTATATAAATATTCTTTATATTTTGATACTTAAGGCAGGTGAAGCTGCGGGCGTGTCACTAGTATTTTATGTAATAACGTTGTATTGGCAGTTGGCACAGAGATTCTCCACTTTCCGCCGAATTTGAGGTATTGCGTGTTGAGAGGTGGAATTCAACGCCGCGCTTTGCCTTGTTACCGGAGCGAAGAAATAAAAACATTAAATATTTCATTTGAAAATATTAAATAGTTCATTTTCTCGAATGGGGAACAAACCCACGAACCTCTCGTTCGCAGCCACACGCTTGTGCCGCTGCGCCATGACTAGGCCTCAAACACGACTATACAATTGCTTACTTTTTGCTCTGTAGACGTTCAGACCCGCTCAATGCTAAAGAATGCTGTTTACGTAGTTGTTGATGAGAAATCTGACTTTGTTTTATCTGACTATGCTAGCTATATGGTATTTTGAAATATTATTCTTGTAGTCATTTATAAGTCTGTGATAGTTTATTTCGATTTATTTGTTTAGAGTATACTTTAATTACAATTTTTAATATATAACATATAGATTATAAAAAACTAAAATAATCTTTAATATAAACGATTAATATCTACGTTTTTTTTATCCATATTTTACTAGCAGCTCCCACGCGGCTTCGCCTGCTTGAATTATGCAAATATTTATTTAGTTTTATTTAAATGTGTATGAGGGAAAATTTCTTGGTTAATTTAGAATTGATATTGAGCGGAAAAATGGAACAGTATGACATAAGATAAGGTTATCTTCGCCTATCTTGAAGTGGGTTAAGCGTAAATCAGAAAAAAACTTATCATTGTTTGATGGATCAAAAAATGTGCCTCAAAATATTCCATAGCAGGCTAGGTAAAGGAATGTTGCGATTAAAACTCAAACTTCTACATCATTACAATAATAAAGTTACGAGTAAGTTATTCGCATGAAAGGGCTCGCTAATTGCCTGTTTCTTTTCAAACTAATTAAATATATTTGTGAGCTTAACAAGCGGCCATTACATTTGCAGTCAACGTGGTACTGGGCAAGGTAGGCTTAACATATTTTCTTATTAACCGAGTTAATTTAAGAGAACCTTATGTGAAGACTCAGTTACTCGTTACTTTTGATCTCTAGTGATATTGCGTGTCAAGTTGGGGTACTTAAAGTTGTATCGTGTTACTAAAGTGAAGAAGAAACAAATTCAAATATTACCTTAAGGCATAAATACTCAACACGCAATGCCTCAAATTCGGCGGAAAGTGGGGAACGGAAGTGGAACGGAGTGTCATAACACTAGGTTTCACTTCCGTTCCCTCTGCCTACCCTGCCTAGTGCGGGATACAGCGTGAAGCTGAAAAGAAGAAACAAATTCAAATATTACCTTAAGGCATAAATCTTAGTAAGATTTCTGTGACTAAGAAGTTATAATATAAAAAAAATATTATTGTTAAAAAAATAGATAGGATAATTTTCTGATTCATCAAATCTTTGGTAACAAGGCAAAGCGCGACGTTGAGTTCCGCCACTCAACACACAATGTCTTAAATTCAGCAGAAAGTGAAGAACGAAACAAATTGTCTTCACATTAGGTTTTCAAGTTTCCTCCGCCTCGCCTACCATGTATGGGATACAGCTCGAAGCTGAAAAAGAAGCTAATGTGGTCTAAAATGATGGCCACTGTAGTGTATCCAGTGAACATATTATAAAACATCAAACCCGTTGGGATTATCTCTGCTTTGCATCGCACAAATTCAATTTTTTTGCACCATTGTTGACTTATATTTGTAATTATTGCGCTGATTAGTTCAGATTTTTTAAACTAATTTTTAAAGCTAATGCTAATTAGTTTAAATTTTTGATTAGTTTTAAAAATCAGTGGTTTAATAACCACACTTCTAAGCTGCCCAGCTTAAAATTTCATACGATTTCTGAATAAGTATAGTTCAAAAATATTTTTCTTTGATCCTCCATCCAAGAAAATATTTTCTTAATTTATAAATCTTAATAATATAAAAAAAAACTAACAGCAAGTTATTTTATTTCTTTAGCTTCACGCTGTATCCCGCACGAGGCAGGGTAGGCAGATGGAACCCGAGAACCTAGTGTTAACAAATGAAACATTAAATATTTAAATTGAAAATATTAAATATTTCATTTCCTCGAGTGGGGATCGAACCCACAACCCATCGGTTACAGTCACACGCTCGTGCCGCTGCGCCACGACAGGCCTCAAGCCAGCAGCAAGTTAATCACTAAAATATATCTCTAAAATAGGCCCGTAAACAGAAAGCGAAGTGTCCTTACTCTAGGTACACCAAAAATGGCGTACTTATGAGACGCCATCACTCAAGCTTAGAAACGACAAATTATATAAACAAACATATTGTGAAGTTGTAAATTATGCGTAATACGAAACTCAAATTAGATCCGAAGACGAAACGGCATTAATAAGTATGATTTATAATGTAAATAACTCTGCTAATAAAATGATAATTTTATGCCTGTTTTATACTAAAGTAAGAACGTTCCAAGCGGCGTGATTTAAATTTTTCAACGCAAAGTAATCGTTGCAAAATTCTCGATGTAGATATCTTTGTAATCTAGTGAGAATGATCGTTTCTTTTGTAAAATTTAATTATGTTCTGATTTATTTGTTATGGAAATATGTGTATTTTGAACCAGATTAGTTATCACCCAAAAAATTAGTTTCAATGTACGATGTTATTTTTTTTTTGGCTTCACGCTGTATCGCGCTCATGGCAGGATTGGCATCGGGAAGGTGGGAACCTAGTGTTAAGACACTCCGTTTCGTTTCCTGATTTCGGCAGAAATTAAGGCATTTTTTGTGTTGAGTGGCAGAGCTCAACGCCGTGCTTTGGCGATAATTTAAAATATTAAATATTTTATTTCCTTAAGTGAGGATTGAACTGGTTGTGCTTTTAGTCAAACGTGTGTGCCCCTGTGCACGGTTTCAATCTACTATATATATTTTTTTAGAATGTATTGAAAATATTCTATTAGTGCACCTTGTGACTTTTGCTTAGTTACTAAATAAAAAAAAATACCACTGCCTTGTGGAAAGGTGGTAAGAATGAAAACCTACCTACGTAAATATATGAACAATATAAAAAAAAAAAAACAGATTCAATACGATCATTTATCCTAACGGGTTAAATAAACAAAACAAGAATCAAACATAATATCATAAATCACTTAAAAAAAAAAACATTGTACTGTATTTCATTAAAACCTAGAATTTACTACGCGAGTTCTCACCGATGTAGTTGCAATGTAGACAGGTTATTGCAAAAAGTTGTTGTAAGTGAAGTGTGTATCATTACTGAGTTGACAGTAATGATATAATATCTATCAAAGAGTTATTCACGGACTATTCACGGATTTAATATTATAAAAGTATATAATTTCGCTTTTGAGGCCCATGTGGCTCTCCCTGGTAGTAAGAGAAAGTGCAGAGTTGATTTCCGCCACTCAACACGGAATGCCTCAAATTTAGCGAAAAAGGGAACCTTAGTTTTAATACTAGGTTCCCAAAATACCTGTGCTTATCTTGCCACATATGCGAGATATCGCGGGAAGCTAAAAAAAATATAAAAAAACGAACATTGTGTTGAGGGTAGGGAACAGAAACCAGTCACATTTAAAATTTAATAATTTTTTGCTTCATGCTGTGTCTTGCATATAACAGGGTACCCAGAGGAAATTTTGAAAAAATTACCATCGCTTTCTGTATTGAGTTACGTAACTTAACGCCGTGCTTCGCTTTGTTACTAAAATGCACAAATGAAAATATGAATTAATAAATTTTTCAAACGATAGTCAAACTCAGAACTGTAACGCTTCCAGTCACACGCCTAGACCACTGCGCCACAACAGCGTCCAAATTCTATATAATATATTGAAATGTATAATAATATAATAAATCAGTAACCCTACCCGCACATGTGTTGAGTGAGGGCGTTCCAGAGTTATTAATTACAGACCGACTGACATCCGACTAAAACGATTCTCAGTGTGTATTTCAACGTCTTAATTGGTAACAAATGTGATGATAGACCCGAATTTTATGAACAAACATAATTTTCGACGGTTTGTTGTGACATATATAGTTATTTTAGATCGAGTAAAGTACGCCGACTTTAGTGCAAACCAAATAAATAAAAACAAAATAATATTTCAAAATTCGAGGAGAAGTAACAAAAATATTGATATTTTTTTATATCTTTACACTGCATGCAGCAGAGTAGGCAGAGGATACTTGGGAACCTATTAATGCGATACACTGTTGTTCCAATTCAGCTCGCAATGCCTCAAAAATTCTCGAAAAGTGGGAAATACACTTACTTAAAGGGCAATCTAATATAGTTTCAGTCTAATTAATTTATTTTAACTATTAAACGAATTTTAAATACATGTGAACCCCCGATCATCGGTAGCAATTATTCCACTAAAAGCCATATTTACTTTACAAAAATACTTATACGTAAACATGATGTCGGCAGCCATTTCATAAATTGACTAACACGCCCCTTCTGTTTGGTCATTTGCAAATATTGACTGTACTTAAAGCTCGGGGAATCGAGATTGACCAGAAATATGAGCCCTACTCTTAATTACAAAGGGCACCGCGCCTCAAAACATCGAGAACATTAATAGGAACAAACAAACAGACGGTTAAGGTCACCCTCCATGGAATGTATGTAGATATATAAAACACCACGACAGCGACCCAAAAGGCTTCGCCCGCTTAAACTTTTATATATTATCTTTACATAAATTGAAGCCTGTATTTTGTTTAGAGTTTAATTTAAATATGTTCTGAAGTTTTACGTGACAGTGGAAAGTTAAAAATTCACGAATTATCATATTATTAATATTTTTAGTTTAAAATATACTTTAAGCAAATTTTTAAAGTTATTTATGCTAACAGGTTTATAATTTTTGTATGTTTGACTTTTCTGTATAATAATATTATTAAGTTATACCGTTTATGAATTACCTTTAGAATCAATTCTAAAAACCACCGTGGCCCAGTGGTACAGTGTCCTTATATAAACACGATGGTTGTCGGTACAATTTTCACTTATAAAAAACTGACTGAACCACGATGAAAAAAAATATCCAAGATTCAAAAATACTACAAAATTCATATCTACCCACTAGAAGCTAAGCATTACTAAAACAAACAAACAAGGTGGCGACGCCGTACATTTATCAAAGAAACGCCGCTTCCTCAGATAATGCTCTGAACGGTCAATATTGACTGTATCGTTAGTCGTCTTTACGTGAAACCAATGTTTTTATATACGAGTACATCTCGGAAGCCATTTTAGGTGTTATGTAAATAACATTCTTCTTTTAATATCGTATACTATACTTAGTAATGTGGAGTTAATTATAGATAGCTGGATATTTTGAGATGGTCTTGGCGCAGGGGCTTCGACTCTCAGCTGATGGAATCAAATATTTAATATAGATATTTTCTCGCTCTGCTAACGAGGCAATGCGTGGCGATCAGTTCAGCAACTCAACGCGCAATGCCTTTAAAATTAGAAGTAAAGTGGGGAACTTAATGTTTATGAGGAATTGGCTGTCTTAACATTAGATTTCCAAAGGCTCTCTGCTGACCATGAGTGAGATACAGCGTGAAGATGAAAAAAAAGCCATAACACTTAGACGATATCAAAGCAGTAAATTACGAACTAATTATACTAAGTTTATGCTTATTTAAAGTTAAACAATAAATCTTGATCCTTGTTCCTATAAAAGTTTTAAACCGAATCTGTCCTACGATTTACAAAAAGTTCTCCTGTGAATTATATTATGGAGTTTCACTTAAATTAGGGACAATAAAAAGGGGTACTAAAGCAACAAATTACTGTGTTAGGTTATAATAAAAGGAAATGGTAAAAGTAAACTCGTTTCGTTGATTGTTCAGGTTTTGATTTATTTTTTAAGATTTTTTTTATTTCAGCTCCAACGCTGTATAACACAATTCAAAATCGTCCATTTTCTTATTATGATACCGAAGAAGTTAAATATTTCATTTCCTCGGGATCGAAACCACTTCATGTCGTATTGGAAAGTTGCAGGCCTCTGCGCCTTTGCGCCAACATTACAATTATATTAAATACCCTTTTTACTTGCTGTAATATTAAATATTACTACACGATTAATTCCTTTGTGACATATTTAAAACTAAAGCAAGTAAATTATAAAAATAACGATATTAAGAATTCTTATATTTACTTAGCTATATTATTATATTGTTCAAATAATAACTTAACATAAATAATATTTTTTTATTAGATATACTAAAATATATTAACTTAAAATCTATCATTCATTATACAAGACTCTCTTGGCGCAGTATGATTGCAGGTTCGATATCCACTCGAAAGAATGATTAAGTTAAATAAAATTATTTTTAATTCCACATTCTAGTATATGAAACGCGGACCTGAATTCTGCTCAACTTGCAAGATGCCAAGTAATTGGGCAAAAAGTAGGAAATGGTAACTAAATATTAGGTTCCCAGGTTCCCTCTGCCTACCTGCTATAGAATTACAAAACATTTTAAGTGCTACCAATATTACCTTAAGATTCTCATTATAACTCCCACACAGCAGCATCTGATCGAAATCACGTACGTACTTACCTGTAAAGAACAAAGGTATCACTGTCAAAATTCTAACACACATTAAATATTGGATCACTTAATGTTAAATTTACTCTTCTATGTAGCTTATCGTTAAAACAAGATTTGGAACAAGGTTTATTCAAACTGGGTTCTGTAGGATTTTTTAGATTTTATTTCAAAACATATAAAATAAATGTTAGAAATAATATTATGTAAAAATATGAATTCATTTAGTTATTTATATAAGGATTAATTACAGTTTAATATTATAAATTTCAGGCTGCTGATAATGGGCTTTTCCTTCCTCTAGGCCCTAGAGAAGAAATGACTAGAGTTGAGATATATATTGAGGCCTGTCGCGGCGCAGCGGCACAAGCGTAAACAGTGCAGGTTGTGGGTTCGCTCCCCACTTGAGGAAATGAGATATTAATTATTTTCAGATTAAATACTTGTTGTTATTATTTCTTCGCTCTATTAAAGCAAAACGCGGCGTTGAATGTTGCCACTCAACAAGCAATGGCTGAATTACGGCGGATATGGAGAACGGAGTGTCTTAACACACTAGGTTTCCAAGTTCCCTTTGGCTATCCTGCCACGTGCGGGATACAGCGATAGCGTGAAGCTAATATACACAGGATAGAATTCTTACAAAATTGTCTATTACAAATGATTAGTAAACAACGTTAATTCATAAGAATCAAAAAATAAAAATATACACGTGTACAAAAATATTTACGTTTTTAAAAAATAAGAACGACCTTGCATACCCATTTGTTATGACACACTGATTCCAATCTTAATACAATTTTACATATATATGGCAGCAAATATTTTCAAAAATATCTATCTAACAATTCTAGAGGTGAAACAAAGCTAACAAACATTGCGACAACGGGCAAGGAATTCTAAAATTTGACAGTGCATTAGTATAGCAGGGACATTACGTAAATGGATGTGGATGGATCAAAGAAATGCGGTACTCTATGTTAAAAGATAATAGAGTGTTGTATAGGCGCCTATATTATAACGTATAGATTATAACTTTATTTATTGCCCAAAAAACGTTTGATAATCCATGTCTTAATTAACCAAGCGTAGGGAACTTGTTGGTAGAAATGATCTTCACTGTTATAGGAACAAATTTTACTTTATTTTTACTTTAGTAGAGTTTGAATTTGTGTAGCGTTTAACTAATGGTATATTAAGCTAGGCGGTTGGCTATTAACTGCTTTGATTCTAAATGTAATTTTCTTTTAAAATGCTTATATGGTTTTTGATTTTGAAATATGAATCACTTGTTTAATGGTACAAGAAAGTAATGAGTACAAAAGCCATAAATGAACAGCAATAGTAAATGTGACTATTTTTGATGTGATCTCAGTTGTGGTTGTTATTTTTTCTGCTCAGTCAAGACAAAGTGCGGCGTTGAGTTCCGCTTCTCAATTTATGATGATGAACTCAGGCTGTTATGGAGATTGCTCCAATTTCCCTTGACACAGCCTATCAGGTATCAAGATACAGCCTAAAAAAAAGCAATGAAATGTTTTTTTTAGCTTTTGTAATTTTTTTGGAGCAAAGCCTTTTTTTGTAGTAAGTTCACTCTGCCATAAGACATTTATGTTCACCACTCTCCGTCAAATTCTGTAGGTATTGCGTGTTTAGTGATCAACACCACGAAAGAAAATTAAAAGTTAAACATTTAATTTCCTTAAGTAAAAATTGCATATACAATCATCCTGTTTACAGTTGCCCGTTTCGCCACGACTGAGCTTACCGCCACTAAATCCTCTAATAAGCTCATAAGCATTTTAAATATGGTTTTATATAAGTGAAGAGTTTATATCACTTTTATACCATCATTTCCAACAAAACACATTCGCAAACTGAGAGAGATAGCTTAAATATAAATAAAAAATATATAATTTATTACAATCATAAAATGAATAATAAACAACGTTAATGCTGTATGCACAACGTTCTGCACGTAATATCACAGTTTTTACGAGTACTTGGTAAAAAAGATACATCTCAATTGCAATATTTAATTTTATCCTTTATTATTTGCTTTTGCTTTAAAATTTACAGACAAAATCTATGAAAATACATTTCAGAAACGTTAATTGAAAAGTTTAATTTAGATTGATTTCGTCTTTGGTCTTTTTTTTTAAATCTAGTATTGAAATGTTATTCTCTTTCCGGTGACTGATTGACTGGAAATTTGGTATATACTTTTAATTCTGTTCACAGACTATACAAAATGGAAGAAAATAATACACTATAAAAATTTTTAGATCTTTGTATAGACTAATTTTGAGGCCTATCGTGGCGCAGCGGCACTAGGGTGTGACTGTGGCCGACAGGTTGTGGGTTTGATTCCCGCTCGAAGAGGTGAAATATTTAATGTTGAAAACATTTAAATATTTAATATTTCCATTTCTTTGCTTGATAAAAAGGCAAACCGCGGCGTTGAGTTCCGCCACTTAACACGCAGTGCCTCAAACTCGGCAAAAAATGGGGAACGGAAGTAGAATGGAGTGTCTTAACACTAAGTTCCCAAGTTCCCTCTGCCTTCCCTGCCCTGTGCGGGTTACAGCGTGAAGCTGAGTAAAACAATTTTTTCCACATTTATATTCAAGGTACAATATTTTCTACCTGAGGCCTGTCGTGGCGCAGCGGCACAAGAGTGTGGCTGTAACCGATAGGTTCTGGGTTCGATCCCCAGTCGAGGAAATGAAATATTTAATATTTTCAATTTAAATATTTAATGTTTCATTTCTTCGCCCTGGTAATAAGACAAAGCGCGGCGTTGAGTTCCGCCACTCAACACGCAATGCCTCAAATTCGGCGGAAAGTGGGGAACGAAAGTGGAATGGAGTGTCATAACACTAGGTTTCACTTCCGTTCCCTCTGCCTACCCTGCCTAGTGCGGGATACAGCGTGAAGCTGAAAAAAAAAAAAAAATTTTTCTACAATATAATATAATTAAATTATAAATTACAATACAATATAATAATAAGTATGAAATAACGCTTGCTTAAAGCAAGCAAAACCTCATTTAAGTCATCAGAGAAAAATAAATTTGTAAATACCATATAGACGACTTTATCTACTTATATACATATGTACATAAAGCTATTTTGTTACTGAATGGCTGAGTCGAAAATCGTAGACTTTTGAAAGAATAAACCGTAAAAATTATCTACATTCTAGGTCAGAAAATGAAGTGAAAACTCTAAAAGAGTCTTTCTCATGATTCTTAAAGGAGAGTTTAGAGACTCTCGCAAACCAACCAAAATTAAGTGAATATATTCTCCCACAACAGTAAAAGGGTAAAAAAAAACAAAAGTAGATCTATACAATATCACAGAAAGGAAGTATTAAGACAAGTATTTTTATTTGTATCAACTTGAATCAATCACTGTAATCCAGTAAGGTATAAACAAACTGAGTAATGCCGATAAAGCCGACGTTTACGACCTGCCACCTTCTTTATAATGTTGAAACAAAGCTGAAGAATTGTTCACAAATCCAACCTTAGTCTATAGATTGATTCATCTACTCGATAGACGAGATATAAAAAAATTGCTTACATATACAAGTTTGTACTAAATATAATACATATCATAGAAATTAGTTTTTGTTGAATGTTATTGTCAAAAATGTATAAAAAAGGGCGCAGAAATGAAACTGTTGTGTATTTAAATTACTTTCCATGTATGCTAGATAGACTGCGGCGTTGAGTTCCGCCAAAACTAACAAACTTGGAATATTTTTCAATTTTAAACTAAGTTGCTTTTGTCTAACAAGAAGATATAGAAGAATCTGAAAAGAACAACATTATTTAAATTAAAGATCTGTACATATAATGTATAGGATATTATAATATTGTCATATGAGCGAATACTACAATGCGGTCTACAAATCGTCTATGTCTCCCGGGTAACATTCCCTAGAATAATGATCAATTAAAACGCTATATGGGTTTACCTTTACCACAGTATTCTATGAAAAGTTTTATTTATACTTTACGTCGTCCTACTACGTCGTTAAGTGCTAATTTTTCATGCAATCGGTAAGCCCCAAAAAAATATAGACCTTATTCCGCTTTTCTTGCATTGCTAAAAAAACCCTGTGTTTGTAAACTCCCCAAGGAGGCAGTTCCAGCGTTCAACTCTGCGTAGATCTGTATGTGTATTGTCTGTCAATACGATACTTAGAATTTTTTTTATATATGTTGATAACTTTGTAATCAACGAAGATAAAAAGTGAGAGAAAACAGCTCTGTGTGTTTTAATAAGCCATAATGTGAAGAACTAAGTATATTTTTCAATTATCAAATAAACGTAAAAAATAATCGCAATGAAGAAAATTCACACAGAAAATAGAAAGCATTAAAATTTACAATCTAACATGAAATACAAAATGCCTCAAGAGACAAAAGATAAGTTCAAGCGTATTGAAGTACTGAATATGAATAGATTTAGATCGTTCTAAAGCATACTAAGATTCTTATTTCCCAAAGGTGGTAGCCATAATGCTTATAAATCGATGTATGGATTTAAATTTACTATGGATATTATTATTAACTGAAATAATATAAATGATTTGTTATAATTTAAGATGATAAATTAAATTATTAAATCTAAGTCTTAACATTAGGTTCCCAAGTTCCCTCTGCTTACCGTGGTTTGTGCGGGACACAACGTAAAGCTGATAAAATTAAAAAAATAATTACTACTTACTATAAACATTCATTTGACAAAGACAATTACGATATATTTTCTATTTCTGGCCCATTTTAGCATAATTGCTTGTTAAGTGAAGTGGAATTTAATGCACTTTCTATTACCAGAGTAAGAAGGTACTTCTGATCCGGGCCTGGCGCCTGATTGCAAAAATATTTTAAAGATTAGGACCAATGTGTACGAAAGAATTACCAAGTTTACTATTTACAATATTACTATTATTACGTAATCAAATATGATAAATAAAAAAAAATATTACTAAAAGTATACAATAAAATAAAAAAAAAAAAAATACCTAACAAAATTCTAAGCAATCTTGAGAAAGCTTAACAATAAACTGTACTCCAAACTTTCGATTACAAAATAGAAAACCTCGTCTTAACAACATCAAACAAATCAAAGTCTTTATAACGAAGTAACTAATTACAACATTATATTCTTACAAGTATATGTATATTAGAAAACTAAAGAACTTCCATTTCATGCTTGTTAAATGTATTTAAATGAATACCCAACATGTACATCGTTGAAACTCTTGACCCTACGATTTGACGTTCGGTTCATACTTTAACTAAGAAAGTTCAAAGTTCGAACCATTTTGAACCTAACATTTTCCACGCTACGATCCATAATGTCTTGATGTGAATTTTAAATATTCAGCTTTCAAATGTCAAGAATCATCGCAATATGAAATCTGAGTCCGTGCCTTACCGCTATTTGTGTGTTTTGCTTAATATTTTCGTTATTGCATTCTGTGCATTATTGTTTTAGTGCATCTGCCTTTTCTTGTTTTGTTGTACACTTTATAGTATTTCCAAATTTAAATTCAATGTTTCATTATTAAAATGTTCAAGTTTTATTCTCACAATCAGTAATCAATAGTTGATTTTTGGCTTGACTGATTTATTTATTTTATTTATATACTTTATTGCACACAATATTATAACAGTTCGTATAACTTAAATTACTAAAATAATGTGTGCAATGGTGACCTTATCACTATAAGTGATCTCTTCCAGGTAACCATTAAGCTATGATAAAATATAATTTTAAAGCAACAGGCAGAAACGTGCAAAAAGTAGAGTCGGATATAATATATATAAAATATAAATCATTTTTAAATATATATACTGATATTATAATATATAGACATACATATAATTAGTAAAATACATACGTTTATACATAAACATACACATATATAATAAATACATATATACACACACATAAATATCCACTTAAAGTACATACCATAAATAAATATATACATACAATATACTTTTTTTTTTTTTTTTGTTACGCTGGGAAATGCTTTTACGCAGACCACCCGTGCGCAGAAATACGGACGGATGGTACTGTGGGACTCATCGAGATGAATTCCGATACTACCCACTAAAACCCAGCGGAAACATCACCACCTGAGTCGAGACGCCGCAGGATCGCTCGCGCATGCCACTACGACACCTCGGTGAAAGGCCCACATATTGCGAGCCACCATCGTAAGCAGTCATCTAAGGATGGCTCCGTCCCCTATCCCTCTCAACTTCAATAACTGAGTGCAGCAGGGCCTCTAGGGTAGGGGTAGTTGGAGATGCGTGTACTGCCTTCTCCTACCCCCTGTTCTCCGACGACGGAGTGGGTCGGCATTTTCTTGGGACTCTCGAACCCGCTCCGCGGCCTCTTTCAATGAGATGACAGATTCGGAGAAAGAGACCATGGCAGACCAGCACCTTTCATTTTCCAGCATGGCCCCCACCACACTGGATAGCGAGAGGTCTCTTCCTACTATAGTCATCAAGGCTTGTCGTTGTAAAGCCCAAGCAGGGCATTCAGCCAGAGTATGATGAGCTGTGTCAGAGGGGGCATCACACTCATGGCACGCTGGCGACAACTCCCGACGTGCAATTTGGTGCAGGTATTTGCCAAAGCAACCATGCCCCGTCAGTACCTGCACCAGTCTAAACGTCAGAACCCCAAAGTCCCTGTTCACCCAGCGTTCTAGGTGAGGGCGAACCGCTTCCACCGTAGGAAGACCTGCCACCGGTGACTCCAGGTCCAACTTCCATCGTCGGATCAGGAACATACAATATACTTGACTTAATCGATGTACAATAAGCATCTTTTTATTTGTCAGCTTTTTAAGACTTTTAATTGGTGGTAAAATAATTTTGGTAGTAGCCAAAACTTTTTTTCTAAGATTATATTTTAAGTAATAAGCATTAACATGTTAAAAACTTTCATGTCCAAATTTGGATGATAGAAACGTAATATTTAAAAAACTTCATATAATTCTTGTCTAGTTAACATAAGAACTAAATTCACTAAATCACAAATTTAGCTTTACGTTGTATCCCGCACATGGCAGGCACGAGAGAACTTGAGAACCTAGCGTTAACACTGCGTAACTTTCCGCCGAACTTAAAGCATTACGTTTTGAGTGGCGGAACTCAACGCCACATTTTGCCTCGTAACCAGCGAGAAGAAATAAAAACATCAAAAATTTAAATTAAAAATTATAAATAATTTAGAAAAATTATAAATAATTTTGGGGCCTGTCGTGGCACAGCGGCACAAGAGTGTGACTGTAACCGACAGGTTCTGGGTTCGATCCCCAGTCGAGGAAATGAAATATTTAATATTATCAATTTAAATATTTAACGTTTCATTTCTTAGCTCTGGTAATAAGGCAAAGCGCGGCGTTGAGTTCCGCCACTCGACACGCAATGCTTCAAATTCGGAGAGTGGGGAACGGAAGTGGAACGGAGTGTCTTAACACTAGGTTCCCGAGTTCTCTCTGCCTCGTGCGGGATACAGCGTGAAGTTATGTTATTATATGTTATGTATAAATAATTTACTTCCTCGAGTGGGGATCGAACGCACAACCTGTCGCCTTAAATTCTTGGATAAAATTAACCAAAAATGTCTTTAAAACAAACAGAATCGTAAAACAAAAATGTGAAAAGGCATTGGGAAAAGTAAAAAAAAAAACTGTAGAGGTACACACGAGTGTAGATAAAAACGTCACATTGACATCTCGATCACGACGTCGCGTCGCGTCGATGCTCGGAATCCGTCCCGTCATGGAGACGAGCCCTTGGTGAGTGACAAGGTCGTAGCTCTAAGATTAATGTTTCGTATTTCTGACATTTGAGAGGTGGTGGGTTCCTTGAGATTGAGGTAATACCATGATTTTTTGGGTTTTTTTTTTTTTTTTTTTTTTTTTTTTAGTACCTGTTTGTTGTTCTAATGTTGTGATAATGGTCTCCATACTATTTGTTCTACTTTCCTTCTTAAATCGATATGGTTAATACAATTAATCAAAATCAGCTTTTCTTTTCGTTTACTTAAATTAGTAAATTAGGTTTTAGTTGTGTATCTAGGAGGATTTGATCATCTGATTGAATGTTATCCATTCAATATTTATTAGCTGGTACGAGTGGAAAATGGGAAGCTACTCCATTATGATATCTCCATTCTGCACATTTAAAAATATGTCAATTATGTAAACTTGTATGTCACAAGCACACTTCATTATGTCAATATAGATAAATATATATATTTCAAAGTGATGTTTCCCTTCAATAAGAAACTATTTTTCTTTGAAGATGAAAATAATATACGTCAAACAGTGACGAAATAGCTCTCGTAACTTTATTGTCTTGCACATCACACTTTTCTGATATTAGGTTTTATTTACACTTCCTTGTCGTTTTATATTTTGTAAATGTTTTCTGACATTGCGAATAGACAGTGAACAATTGTTTGTTTTTTAGCTATAGCAAAGTATGGAAAAACAACCTTGTATTAAGACATCTCGTTTCTCATACACCGCAAAATCTTCAATATATCTTGTATACAGTAACGGAACTTAACGCCGTGCTTTGTTTTGTTATTCATCCGCATAAGCTCTAAGTTTAATATAGTTTACAAAATATTTTTTTAACTCACGCTGTATCACGCTCAAAGCAGGAAAGGCAGAACTTGGGAACCTAGTGTTATACTAAATGTTACACTTCGCTTCCCCTCTTAGATATTTTAATCTTATAATTAAAAGTATACACTCGTATACAAAACAAAACATTTCATACACCGATACAAGAAACAAAATTTTCGAACTTCTAACAATGTGAATTTCCAAGAGCTCCACAGATATTTGCCGTGAACAAAACAAACTGGTATTAAAGACGACCATCATTACAAAAGAAAGCATTTTGATTGCGACACGAGCTTTCTGAAAGTCCATTAGAAAAATTGTTCAACTTTTGAACAGAATGCTAAGATGGGGCAAAAGGAAGAATTCTGAAGAGCCAACAAAATGAAGAAATTAACTCGAAATCGGTGTAACAACGGGAGATCACTTAATCGCTGGCTCGCCCAAACTGGTATTTTTCGAGGTCAAGCTTTGTAATTACTAGTATTATGTTTGATTGTTTTTGGAAACTGCTAACTTTATTTTGATACTCTTGCTCAATTTTCTTGCAAAAATGGAGTCATAAAGTATGGTAAATTGATGTGCCAGATAATATAGACTTATATCAAATTGGTAGTATAAATTAAATGAAATAATCATATTGAACATAAATAGCTAAACTAGATTTTTACAATGAAATTGTTGTAATAATTGGTAGCTTTTTACTCTCTTATATAGAAGTATAGTATATAAATATAGTATATAGAAGTTGGTAAGATGTAGCGGGATAATTTTTAATTTTTGTGATGCTTATTTATTTTATATTTTATGGAACAATCTCTAGTTACAAGACAAAGTGAGGCGTTGAGTTCCGCCACTTAAAATTCAATATCCATCTTACGTGCTAAATGCAGTATAAAATTGGAAAAGAAACTAAAAATTAAATAATATTCAAAGAGATCTAAACTACTCACTAGCAAGTACTAGACAAGAAATTCTCATCTAAACTTGCATCAAAATCCGTTCACTTAAATTGCAATCTTCGAACACTTTACCTTTACGTATAATTTAGGATAAGATTCTGTTTTATGAAAACCAAGCGGCTGCTCTCTAAGGGATATTAGGACGCCACGCGGTTGGTCCAGGGATCACGAACGCGTTTTTGTAGTATGGTACAAGACGAAAACGTTCTGTAAAAAATATTTATATTCTTTAATATGAGAAAGATTTCAATAGTGAAATTATGATAATTGTCGTTTGAGTAAGCTATGGATGTTAAAACAAGAACTATTTTATGTGATAAATGTAAATAAAAAGAATGATGATGGAGGGGGTGAGTGCAGAAGGTTTTGTTTGTTTTATTTGCTTGTTCAAGATTAATTTTAAACGTTTCTATATATATTTTATTTATTAAAGTCAATATCGTTATATTCAGTAAGGCACATGCCGTTGACAACGCCAAATCCAATAGCCAATTTCAGGGTACTTCCTATTTTCGAGCCGATTCCGTATACAACAGAGTAGTAACAGTAGGAACCAATAATTCAGATACTCCGTAGTAGTAGATAGAGATATTGCGCGTTCAGTGGTGAAACGTAGCGCCACGCATTGACTTTTTACAAGAGTGAAAAAATTACAATAAATAATTCTCTGGATGGGAATTGAACTTACAATCATTGTACTCAAACATGATGCTTTACAACAGCATAGCTTATGTAAAGTTTACGTATATAACTCTCTTTAGTATCTCATTTTGTTACCATAACACGAATAAATGTGTTTTATTGCGTTAAAATAAGAAACTTATCGCTTCCGCTTAACACCTAGACTGTGTCACTGACTGAGACGAATTATTATTTTTATAGTACCCGGTGCTCAGATAGATTGCTTGTGATTTAAGGCTTTCAAGGTTTGAGCTTTTTGAAGAGATACGATCAAGCTAATATAAAGTAACCTGTGCTTTTGCTATAATAGAATATTTTTTATATTAATATTTATATTTTCTTTAATGATTTACGATTTTTTTTCTTTAATGATCTATGTTTACTTTTTACAGTTATATATTATAATATTTTTATATAAATGTTAAAATAAGAAGGCTTTTTATTGTGTTGGGCTATTTCTCGCCTAGACAAGAAGCTGGTGAATCTAGACTATACTCCAAAATCATATGTATTTTTACATAAATGATATCTATAATATTTTTAAGTATTAGAGCTATAAAATGAAAATAAATTAAATATAATCATTCACCAAAAAGGTGCATCGAAGCCACACCCATGTTAATAATCACACGTGTTCCACTGTGCCGCAACGGCCCCTAACCCTAAATTTAACAAAAATAAACCATAATACAAAAGTCCTGGTATGGTTATGTAGAAGCCTTACTTTCCCTTGAGAGCGTACGATATGGCAAATATATAGCCTTTGTATTCTTATCACATATCATATCTGTTGGATATTGTAATGTTATCATATCGTAGTTTATGTGCATTCCAATATTTTACGTTTAGTTTTTGAATTTTGGATTAAATTTATTTTCTAAATAATGGCTGAGTCCCTTCGCAAAATACGTTATGTCTTAAAAAAATAATGGTATCTGTGAAACGGATTGAATTAACTATAGGTTCCCTCTGCCCATATTGCTGTATGAGAAATGCTAGGGATTATTATTATTACATTACTATGAGAATTAAACGGCTTAATCTATTTTATTTCTTAACATTTATTCTAATTCTTCAAATAATTATCTTAATCTAATTTAATAATGCTTCTACACTATTGTCTCTGCTTAATACACCAATATCACGTCCACGATCAGTTTGAACCAATTTTTCACTCAAAATACAAGCAAACCCAAAACCAATCATTTCAAAATGCATTATTCTCTACCACAGGCGTCAAAATACAATATATACAAAAATTGAAAGTCCCATACATCCATCGATCAAACGTTATCAGTTACCACGTGTCAGTCTGTTCTAATCCATTACAAGTTTCCAGTTAATAAAATCTACACGTCCAATGTTATTTACAAATTGATAAGTAATTGATAAATCAAGCCCCGGCTACTGACATGGTCTGATAAAATATTTTATATATCCCTCTCATACTCTACAGTAGCTGGTGTGGTAGAGCAAGAAAAAGGTATGTATAATAAATATATGCGTATAAAAGTGTACGGTGATGTCAATTCGTTGATAATTTCGTTGTTGGACGCTCGGAGGGACTTTTTTTGTTATTTTAGTATGAATGTTTGGAAAAAAATAAGATATCGTAGCCCATCTTCCTGTTGTCAGATGGCTCTATTTTTTTGGTATCCACGTAGATAAGAACCTTCAATATTCTGTTTGACTTGAAGTTCAGGAGGACACTATATCAGTATAGTAAATTCCACCATAACAATTAGCTTCGTGTATAGCCTATAAACCTTTTTCGATAATAATGACTTAAAATAATATAATAAAAATAATGACTGTCTAACATAAAAATGATTAAGTTGTAACTGTTTTTTTTTATTAGTAAAAATATTTCAAGAAAAATATGAGGCTAAAAGTACATTACATCGTTGTAGATTTTCATTGAGAAAAAAATCATATTTGAAATATCTTGAATTTAAATTTGATTTGACATAGTGCATCGTCTGGTTTAATGAAGAAAAAATACGAAAGAAGTTATAATGACTGTGATAGCATAGTTAGTTAAATGTTTTTCTTTCTTCAGCATCACGCTGTATCCCGCACATGGGTTGGATAAGCAGAGGGAACATCAATATTTAGTGAGAGTATCGTATAGACTATAATGACGTTTCCCATGTTCGTTTATTTTTTATTTTTTAAGCGTCTCGCTCTTTCCTAGCACTAAGAAAATGGCTTCTGATAGACTTTGTTTGTAAGTTAAATCGTCATTCGTTCAAATGGATTATACTCATACTCCTGCTCTAGTTACACTATATGGTGTGTAGAGTTCCGTCACCACCAAACAATCAAATAGCTTAAACTATGAGAGAAAGCAAACATAAAATAAGTTGACAAACTCCAATTTGCCTAAACTGTTGCGATGTTTGAGAAAGTATTATCTAACCAGTTTCTTAGACGTTATTTAAGCCAATAAACCTTATAGTAAAACTGTATTGAAAAACAATTTATGATCAACAGCTATATCATATAATACGATGTAAATTGGTAATAGAAGAGATAATATTGATCAGGATTCTTATATGTATATATCTTAGTGAGTGTACAATTTTGGCGCAAATGTGCGACCGTAAATACATTTGTATATGGGTTTGATTACCTCTCGATTGAGTGAAAATATGAAAGTAAAATGTACATTTATATAATCTCTCGTTTTGACGTCTGTCGTGTAGCATCGATACATATATGTGCCGTATACAGCTTTAAGCTGAAAAAAGGAGAAAAATATTATGACATTCAATGTCTTGATTTAACGCAGCGGAGTGTCCTAAGGTTCCTAATTCTCTCTATATATACTGCTATGTGGATAAAACAGCGTATAACTAAGAAAAAAACAACATAAGAAACTAGATTTTTAGACACGCAATTCTTATCAACATCTATACAATATATAATGAAAATTCTAAAAGCTCAATAAGAAAATTTAAAGGCACCACAATAATTAGCAATATATTAAGCATGAGATGTATTTCGCAAATAACTTTCATACAAATCTCGACTTTATTCCAATGATTAAAAGCTTTCATTTCATTAAAATTACAGTAAATACATTATTAAGATATACATTTTCTACCTACAATTAAGTGCTAAAGACCTAATCTACGTTTGAACATGCAATTTAGAAATACTTGTTGTGTTTGTTAATGTTTAAATTAATTTTAATGGCTTTTCGATACTGACAGTCGTGTCTATCGATTATATAATCTTAAATAATTTTGCATGATAGAGAAAATCTAGGGTTACGTTTCTATGTAGGTACTATACTTTACGTCCACTATTGCTAAAATGTTTGCGCTAAGTTTTTCATTCTCGCTTGAGACGTCAAACGCATAGATGAGCACAGTGATAAAGTTTGTTTAGCTTAATAATGATTGGTTTCAATTTTTACGATGAAAATATAATTATATTCATTGCCTCGAATATACAAAGTAAAGCGCGGCGTTAAGCACTGCCGAGCGGCAATAGGCGAGGTTAAAAATGGAGTAGAAGTTAACACTAGATCCCATCTGTCTTCTCTATTCAAAATGCGAGCATGAAACTAGAGGCAAAGCAAAGTGTTGTATCACTTTGCTTAGTGTTCATGATAAAAAAACTATAAATATTTATTTAATTTTATCGATTATTAAACCAAGATTATAATTATCGATATCATTGCATTACTATTCAATAGGCGTCTTATAAATCTTTAATAACAAATTAAGTTGTCACTGACTCGGTTGAGGTAATACTTTGTCTGAGACCTAATTGTATTCTCGTTACAAAATACCCTTATATACTATTGGCTAACGCATATTCTGATTTACTTAGGTTTATTTTAAAATATTAATAACAACTCTGAACAGTAATTAATATTTAAAAACCTAATTTCCTTTTATAGAGGCCTGTCGTGGCGCAGCGGCACAAGCGTGTGACTGTAACCGATAGGTTCTGGGTTCGATCCCCGGTCGAGGAAATTAAATATTTTATATTTTCAATTTAAATATTTAATGTTTGATTTCTTCGCTCTGTTAATAAGGCAAAGTGCGGCTTTGAGTTCCGCCACTCAACACGCAATGCCTCAAATTCGGCGGAAAATGGGGAACGGAAGTGGAACGGGGTGTCTTAACTCTAGGTTCCCGGGTTCTCTCTGCCTACCCTGCCTCGTGCGGGATACAGCGTGAAGCTATAAAAAAAAGAAGAAAATAAAAGTATTTTATTTTTTTTCACTCAGACAAAGCGCAATGCTAAGTACCCCCACTAAACACACTTTGCCTTAAATTCAACGGAAAGTGGGTAACGGAATGGAGTGTCTTAACACTAGGTTTCCAAGAATGTATCAGGAAAATATTAAATACATAAAAATAATAATAAAAAAAAACAACTTTGAAACCGCATTTGCAATGATTTGCTCGTTTACTTTATCTATTTAATTTATTCTTAAGGATATCTTATAGCTAGCTATCTTATCTTTATTTACTTGAATAAATTGTCTGTATCGTTGTATTTATTTATCGAGGCCTGTCGTGGCGCAGCGGCACAAACGTGTGACTGTAACTGATAGGTTGTGGGTTCGATCCCCACTCGAGGAAATGAAATACTTAATATTTTCAATTTAAATATTGTTTTCATTTCTTCACTCTGGAACAAGGCAAAACGCGGAGTTGAGTTCCGTCACTCAACACTAATGCTATGCCTCAAAATTCGGCGGAAAGCGGGAAACGAAAGTGGAACAGAGTGTCTTAACACTAGGTTCCCAAGTTTCCTCTGCCTATCCTGCTATGTGCGGGATACAGCGTGAAGCTGAGTAGAGTAGAGTATTAATAAATAATATTTTGCTTGTCCTGGATCAGAGGCACAAGTCTGTGACTGTTAGCCCGACAGGCTGTGGGTTCGACACCCAGTTACCTTTGCTTATACAAAAATAGTTTTTTTTTGTTCAAAACAATATTGGTCCCTATTAAAAAAAAAAAAAAAATGTTTGTCTGTTCGTCTTAGAAGCGGATTTTTTATCTTCTTAGCTGATATCTTAGTTTTCTATGTATAAATATTATTTTAAAAATGATAATTTTATTAGAAAAAGAACGTAATTGAGATTAGTAAACAAAATTGTGTTATTAAAGCGGGCGAAGCCGCGGGCGGGTCGCTTGTATACAATAAATCAGATTTATAACTTAATATCCAAATTATGTCGTAACATTTAAATATAGACTGTAATTACTAAAATACAATATTAACTGCATATGAACTTTCCCATTCATCATTTTACTTTGCGTGAATAAATTTTAATGCTTACTTTCTATAATTATGCTCTAGGCTACAATAAAATTGCTTTTTATAACACCACGAGTCTTAACGTATTCAAGAATTATTTCACAGCTAATACTTTGATAGTGCTAAGGTAGTGAATTCGTTATTTTTTAGTGTAAAATCCAATAATATTGTCATTTTCTCAACTTTTTCTAATATTTTCATTTACTTTGTCACCTGAGCAAAATATAAATACTATTCTAATCAGTATCAATATCAATATCAATTACGCTGTACTTCTATCCTGCTACGTGTGGAAACATGGCAGGGTAGGCAGAAAGAATTTGGGAACCTTGTGTAAGACTTCGTTTTCTATAAAAAATATTTTCCCAAATAATTAAATCACGCGACAGAAAATCGAACCTTCAACCGTTGCTCTATTACATGGTCAAGGCAATGCAAAGTTTAAGATTTTAATTTAATAATACGCCTTTTGTTTATTTTTTTATAGCTTAACGCTGTGTCCTGCATAGAGCAGGGTAGCTAGAGGGAACCTGGGAACCTAGTATTAAAACACTGCGTTCCTATTAAGACACTTCCATCCCCTACCAAAAGAGTCCAGAACACAACGCCACACTTAGCCTCGTGGCCAGAGCAAGGAAATAAAAAAAATAAATACATATTTAATTTCCTCGAATAGGAATTGAACCCTGAACCTGTCGCATATAAAAGCATACGCGTTCCACAACTGGCCTCAATTATTTATCGAAAACGCAATTAACATTGCAATCAGATAGCTTTTAAATAAACTGAATGACGATTTATTATAATTGCTCTATTTGTTCTTAGATTTATTCGGTTGAAATGGTACAGCTAATTAATGGGTTAGCTTGCAATGACCATTAAGATGTTCGTCGTAATTTATACTCTGTTGGATTATTAAGGACTATAGAGTGCGGGGCGGAGTGATTTGTCACTAAAATGTTCTGTCCTCTTATTTTTACCCTATACTCAGCTTCACGATGTATCCCGCACATGGCAGGGTAGGCAGAGGGAACTTGGGAACCTAGTGTTAAGAACAGAACTGTGTGAGTTCTGATCTCTGATTTACACCAAATTTGAGACATTATGTGTAGAGTGGTGAGAGGCCTTTTTTATTTTTGATAAGCTATATATAAATGTAAGCTATGTATATTACATGGGGTCTGTCGTTGCGCAGGGACTGATAACGTGACAGGTTATGGATTCGATTACCTCTTGAACAAATTGAATACGCAATATTTTTTCTCTGCTCTACTAACTAAGCAAAGTTCAACAAGCAATGTCTTAAATTCAGCGAAAAACGGGAAACGGATGTAACTTATCACTAGGCTCCTAGGTTAATTTTTATATGTTGTATGGCAGAACTCAGCGCCGCATCTTGTTGCTTTTATTAGGAAATAAAATTATTGCCCGAGAGAGCATCGAACCTCAACTGTTGCATTTGTAGGTAGACGTTTTACCACTGCACCACGTAGGCCTTATATTATTAAAAGTTCATTTTAGATCATAATTATAAGCTCAAAGTTCCTGTATTTGTGTGTATATTTTTCAATTTCAACTAAGAATTAAATATTGTTTTTTTTTTTTTTTTTTCATTTTATAACATTTTGCTTAAGCGAATCCGCGGCGTTGTGTTCCGCCATTGGACACACAATGTCTCTAAATTGATAGTACAGACGATAAATACGGAAAAAAACGAGAATAATCTAATGAGCGGAAACGGAAACGACAAATTGAATTTATGAATAATAGCTTTTTAATTGTTTGAACTTTATTTTTAAACTGTTAGCAGTATATAAGAGGGATTCCTTTGACTTACTTAACAGTATGCCTTTTTCTATCAAAAGCGCGGCGTTGAATTCCGCCACTCAACACGCAATGTCTCAAATTCGGCGGAAAGTGGGGAACGGAAGTGGAACGGAGTGTCTTAACACTAGGTTTCTGGGTTCCCTCTGCCTACCCTGCCTCGTGCGGGATACAGCGCAAAGCTATGTATGTATGTATGCCTTTTTCTATACTGGTGAGAGAGATGTCCGTAATATTTTTTATGCCAAATACTGACTATATGTATTTATATGAGAGATACTAAGTGTCTTAACATTAGAACAAACTGTTTAATTTTGTTAACATCAGTAGATATAAATAAAAATTATTTTAATTTTAATGAAAAATATGTTCTTCCGTTTTATAAGAATGAACTTATTATACACTTTAAAACAATATAAACAACAAAATAATAATAAAATTGCATAGAACGTACATAATGGTACAAAAAAAAGGTTAGAATCTTAGCTTTCAGTATTGAAAATTACTTGAAAATTGCTCACGTAGCTCTTAAAAGCCCGGACCCTTGTTTCGTTGGGACGGGGACATTTTGTTTCAATATCTTCGTATAACGGGAGAATTTAATTTTGCTATCATATTCTCATAGATTGACTTTATTTAACCTTTATTGAGTTAGATGGGTACGTACTATAATAAGGAATCGTATATTGAAATATTTGAAACAGGAAAAAAAGGAGGTATGAGGCCTGTCGTGGCGCAGCGGCACAAGCGTGTGACTGTAACCGACAGGTTCGGGGTTCGATCCCTAGTCGAGGAAATGAAATATTTAATATCTTCAATTTAAAATATTTAATGTCTCATTTCTTCACTCTGGTAATAAGACAAAAGCGCGGCATTGAGTTCCGCCACTCAACACGCAATGTCTCAAATTCGGCGGAAAGTGGGGAACGGAAATGGGACGGATCGTCTTAACACTAGGTTCCCGGGTAAAAAAAAGGACCAAAACTCGACATAACATTCTATACTTTCAATAAGTATGTGTACTGTAAACGGTAGATTGTGGGTTCGATGCTCACTTGAGGAAATGAAATATTTAATATTTTAAATTATCATTTCTTCCCTTTGGTAATAAGGCGAAGCGCGGCGTTGAGTTCCACCACATAAATCGCAATGCCTTAAATTCGGCGGAGATTAGGAAATGGAACGATGTGTCTCATGTGCGGGATACACCATGATGCTAATAGTAATCTTACACTTTCCGTCTTATTTACGAGACATTTCGTTATGAATCCGGAACTTAACGCTGTCTTTTATTAACAAGAGCGCAAAAATTAAAGTACTTTAAAAACGATCAGCACCCGAAAGTGGGGTTTAACCCACAGCCAAATCACTTATGATGCCCTCAAAATATTTAAAATTAACAGAGCATTATAATTTTGTATACTAAAACGCAATATAAATAAATGTATTGGCTAGCTCTTGTAAATCAAGATCTTTACTATCGAAATACGAAATATATAAAAAAACAGGTATGCAGTTCTAGTCTAGCGTGACACTACGCATGATCTATGAATGTTGTCAATTTTAAATTCTTTCAATATACATTTGTCGTTTCGACATGAAAATTTATTATATTTTGTCACCTATCTCTTCTTTTCTAACTACACTGAATAAAAATTTGCTAGTTTATTGACAATGTAGCTTTAAGACCCTTCACTCAACACGCAAACACGCACGAAGAGTTGGTGGTGTATAGAAAACTGAATACCTGAACACTTAATATTTTCTGCTTATCCAGTTATATGCGGGATACAGCGTGAAGCTATAAAAAAAGTCGAGGTGTACATAGAAAACATTTTTTTAATTCAACTAAACGTTACGTAAACGTATTGTAAAGAAGACAAGTTGTGAATTTGATTCAATTCTGTGAAATAAAGTTCTTAATATTTACGTTTTCTTCTTGGCAAAAAGTGGCGTTAAGCTCCGACACTCAATATATAATGCCTTAATTTCAGCGAATAGTATAGAACGGAAGTAAATTATCAGTAAAAAAGTTGAACACGAAACGGAGTATTAGGTGAGGTTCCCAAGTTCCCTCTGCCTACCCTGCCATGTTCAAGAATCGGCGGGAAACTGAAAGAAATTATATCATCGTATCTAAAAACCAAAGTAATCTGTACAACTATACCAGCTGGCGAGTAATAAATAAAAAGTATAATTTTGACAGTAACACTTGAAACTCGAAGTATCTTTTTAACTATGATTTAGATGTCTATATTACTATATCGGTCTTCAAGTACACGTTTCAATACGTAACGAGCCCCTTAAATAGATTTTGGAACATGGGAAGTAAGACGAAGTATATTTAGTTGTAAGACTATTAAAGTTATCGTTTATTGACTTTGTTATGGCGTAATTTAAAAAGAAATGATTTTAAGTTCAATTTGTATCATGGCACTATTTTCATTCACGCTGTATCGCAGGTGATTTGTGGTAGGGTAGACAGAAGGAACTTGGGAACCTAGTGTTATAACACTCCGTTCCGGTCTCCACTTAGCACTGAAGCTTAGTCATTGCGTATGGAGAATGGAAACTCAACGTCACACCTTTCTTTGTTACCATAGTAAAGTCATAAAAATATAAAATATTTGATTTCCTCAGCACATTTGTGCTCCTGTGCCATGACATATCTATGGCCAGGCTATTTTAGATTACATTTATATGGTCAAATCAAATGTTTACTTTATGAACGCCATATCGCTAAAAATATATGCAATATGAAGAACAGAGCGTTAACACTAGATAATTTTTACCTGCATATCCTAATCCGGGAGCGTGAAACTACAGATAAAGAAAGAGTTGCCGCCGGCCATCTCGCAATTTTGGTTTAACGCGCATTCTATTCAAAAAGTTTTCAATAGAAAAGGACGATGTCTAGAGATAGAAATATAAAGAAAACAAAAAAATGACATATTCTATCAAAAAAAAAAAAAAGCAAGAAATGGAACAACGGAAGTGGATCATAAAAGGATCTAAAGTAATATTCGTTACAGTGTCTACACAATTGTTAGAGATACAATGATTATTTGTCATTTATACGTTTATGCGAATTCTTAAAGGACTTCCGGAGCTTTCTGTTAATATAAAAGCTTTGGTTTGGACAAGCCACAAACACGGTGTTACCTATAAATTTTATAAAAATGACAATGTGGAACATTGTTATATATATATATATATATATATATATATATATATATATATATATATATATATATATATATATATATATATATATATATATATATATATATATATATATATATATATATATATATATATATATATATATATATATATATATATATATATATATATATATATATATATATATATATATATATATATATATATATATATATATATATATATATATATATATATATATATATATATATATATATATATATATATATATATATATGTGTATATATATATATATATATATATATAAAGAACCTTATATACGCTTACAGTCATATGATGTGCCGCTGTACCATACATAATAAAACCTTCAATATATAATAATAATTATATTAATAATATCTGAAAATGAATTAAATTTATCAAGAAGCTATTTGTAGTGTGTGTGTGTTTAGTAGGGCTTTGCCATTTATACAATATTTACTATATATGAACATAACAATATGAAGGGTCAATAAAAATATTGTGTATCATAAACGAGTTCACTGTAATCAGATATCAACGGATCCAGTCATAACAAAATGAGAAGATATCACGTTTGGAAAGGGGCGGCAAAAAGCAAGATTCGGATTTCTTAGTAAATAATACAATCGAACAAATATTTATAACAACATAAACTGCGATACTAATTTTGTTTTATCTATTTTATTCGTTTGACGTAAAATATTAATGTATGCTCATTAATTAGAAAAAAACACTGCAAAGTATAAAAAAGTCAATTATAAAATATAAAATATTACTTTTACAAGTGTTTTAATGGTAACAAGGTGTCTCAACACTAGGTCCTCATATTCTCTCTGTTTACTCTACTCTAATTTTACCAAAAGGTATGTAACACATAAATTCTCTGTTTTTAGCTTTACATTGTATCCCGTAACTTAGTATCAGGGCCTATCATTTTACACTTCTCGCAAAATTCAGTAAGCATTGCGCTTTGAGTGGTGGAACTCAACGCCGCGCTCTGTATATATGTGTATACTGGGGCGAGAAAATGAATATATTATGTATTTCAATTCCTCGAATGCGAATGCCTAATCGGACTCACAAACCAAATGCAACACATTCTTTCCTAATACTATTGGAATAATTCTTTAAAAGAAATTCGCACTTAAACTAAACTACCATCGACTCATCTCCTAAATACATAAAAAAAACGTATTTTTTAAATATAAACATAGACAAAATATACTAAAAACTTTATCAAAATCGATTCAAGCAAATACAAAAGGAAACGTTATCCCCCAAACAGAGCGATCAGCTTACGTCTTCTGTACGTACCCTTCATAACTAACAATGTACCGGCGTGAGACTAAAAAATATTAAGGATATGTGACATAAGAATCCTTTATAGAATGTCGTATGAATGGCTCTTTGTGTAGTCTGTATTATATTGCAAAATATTTGCATTCTCGCTATTGGTACGAGCATTTTGGTAACAGTGGTGTGTTCTTTCTAGTTTTAGTTTATCTTTATGTATTTGAAATATTTAATATTTTCATTCTTCCCTCTAGCACTGGTAGCTGTTTCAGAAAGTGGAGAATGAAGATGTCTTATAATAATATCTTTGATTTTGAACTGAGTGAATAGTAATATTCCTTTGCAGTGTGCAGGTGTATACAAACTTGATTGTGACTGTGGCTTATCATATATAGGTCTAACAAAGAGAAACATCGGTGTAAAGGAACACGTTTCCAATATCAAGAATGGGCATATATCAAAGTGTGAGCATACAGCGAACAAATCTAACCATTACATTAGGTTATCCCCACATACTCGCTAGGGAGAATAGATATATCCCTAGAATGATCCGCGAGGTTATCGAAATACAAAACATCCCAATTTCAATACAGAAAATGGTTAAAACCTTTCCACCACCTGGTACTTCCACACTCTTAAAGAAATTAAAGTCTCAAATACATTATATCAGAGGACCAGATACAGTAAGCTCCTTCTTCAATAATCCTGGACAGTAGGCGAAGCAGTTAAAAATTTGTTGGCGGTAGTTTGATATAACATTTATAGGAATTAAGAGACGAATGCCACTACAGTCTACCCTTTAAGTCTACCCGTGACCTGTATGGAGTAGTATAAAATGTTCGAAACATCGGGATTCAAGAATTATTTACAAATCAATATAAGCGATTAATCGATTAAAATCGTTTTATTTGAAAGTGTCTTAATGAGAATAGTGTCTAGACACTAAGTTCTCAAATTTTTAAACTTTGATATAGATTATTTATTGCATATATTGAAAAAATCTTGTATTTTACAAGAGAACAATATAACACGAAAAAAATATAGACAAAAATAATCACATGTTTTTTTCACTCATGAGCCTGTTTATTTTTATGGTTATTTCATAAATTAAAATTTTAAAAATGTAGTAAGTACTTCGATTTTCTTATTTTGAATGAACGCAAAAAAATATATATAAAAATCTTGGAAAGCTCAGAAATTTCTTCAATCTTTTTACTTGAGAATTGTGATATTGAGTTATATTAACCCTTTTCTTGATAATGTATTTGTGGAGATACATCAAAATTAAAAAAAAATAGTGGCATCATTTTTGAACGCAAACTAATCATTTGTATGTGAATGTTTAGGTAATTTCTTAATTTTCGAACGCTTGTTCAGTTTTTTCTGTCGGCCAGACTGATAAGCTATCAAACTTCATTTTATTTCAAATTCCGACTTGTCGACACGCTACAAGGTAAGAAACTTTACTAAAATATTTTGGTTTTTACATGTTTTATAAATGGGAGCATGTAATTATAAATTTAACTATATTTTGCTTTAAGGTAATTACATTAAACTTTCTGTTATTGTTTGGTTGATGCTTTTTTTGACGTTTTAAATGGATGTATCTTATCGTGCACACTGCCCAGTGCGTAGCAATTTTGTGTTTATTTCACATGCATCTCATGGTGCACACTGCCAGCTTTACTAACAACTTCTTTAGAATATTGTTGTATATGTATGTGCACACTGCCAAGCTGATTAACTGTTCATATGCTTATGCATGTTTAGCTTATTTTCTATTGGTTATAGGTACAATTATGTTTTCAAGAGTTTAAAGAACTAGCAAAATACTTGCGATGGTGCCAAAACACTATCAATCATCAAATGATGAAGAAAGTTCAGATTCTAGTAATGAGATGGAGAATTTTAACTTTCAAAACCTAACAGTACTGAATCCTCACACGTTCAGTCACTGCCTTCCTCTCTTGAAAATCTTCATTTTCTTTCTGACAATGGTTATAATCTCAGTATGCCCCAAACTACTGCTAACTGCCCTCCGATATCAATGAAATCAAAACTTTCATTGGATTTTTTCACTCAAGATTCTCTTCACTCGATTATACCCCCTTCACCAGTCACCTCAGTAAGCTTTGTTGTAAATAAAAGTCCGAAATTGAACCGAATAATACCTGAAACACCTAAGTCATCCCCAGCAATAGTAGCAGCCTCACCATCACTCACCATATAAAAAATACTCGATCAAAACAGCCAAGAACAGCTATTAGACGGCCTGCGCCTATACAAAGAAAGCAATTGAATTTCCACTGGGAAAATAATAAATTTGAACATAATGCCGAAATACACGATAACCATTTACCAGTAGACAGTCAAAACACCTCTCGAATATTTTTGTTATTTCTTTGATGATGACATCATTGATATGATTACACAGCGAAGTAATTTATATTCAACTCAAACAATTGGTCGCTCTCTTAATTTTGCCAAACAATCTATCAAAGATTTTATCGCAATTAATTTGATCATGGGAATGGGAACTGAGCATGTTTAATTATTTATTTTGATAACTATTTCACCAGCTTAGAACTTATTCAGGTACGATATGATATGGGAATATTTTCTTTAGGAACAATCAGATCGAATCGACTACGTGGTGCAGAACGGAAACTGTTATCTGATGGGATTAAATGCTCTTGGTACTCACTCAGGAAGCTATGTTATATATTTACTTTAATTGATATTTTGAAAAGAGCAACTGTTGAGTTTCTCGCCGGCTCTTCTCAACAGACCCGTCTTCCGAGCCGGTGGTAGTTTCCTGTACGGACTGACACTACAGACATTTCTATGTAACTTGACGATTCAAAAGTACTTGTAATGGCCTACTTGAATAAAGAATTTTTTGATTTTGATTTTGATAAATCCCTCAAGAAGAAAGGTCGAGGATCTTATTCACGAGTGGTTTGCAACAAAAACAAAGTGTGTGTGTTGTAAAATGGCATGACAACAAAGTAGTCACTGTTGCAAGTAGTTACGTTGTATATGGAAACACCTGTTGTAGATATACAGCGGTACAATAAGGATTTAAAACAGAGAGCTGCTGTCCCCTGTCCCAATATAATAAAGCACTACAACGCCCATATGGGTGGTGTCGACCTTGCAGATATGTTAGTGGCTTTGTACAGAATGGAGATGAAAAGCCACTGATGGTACTTACCCATATTTTCCCAAAATTTTGATATGTGCGTGAACAATAGCTGGATTTTATATCGCAGGCATACTGTCATAAATGACGTAAGACATATGAGTTTAAAGAAGTTCCGACATCATATTATAATAGGGCTTTTATAACAAGGGCTTTTACATTCTGGACAACAGCAACCATTTGAAAATTGTGAATCTCTACCACCAGCACCAAAAAAAAAATTAGAACACCCAGTAGCCTAAGGCCAACTCCTGGTGTAAAATATGATGGATACAGTCATTTCCCTACTTTTGGGCCCAAAGAATGTTGCAAGTTGTGCACCAAAGGCCAAACGACTGTTATGTGTATTAAATGTAGTATAAGGCTTTGTCTATTACCTGATCGAAACTGTTTTTCCATAATATAAATTTCCAAAATTAATGTGATTTTGTTTTATTTCTTTTGCAATATGAGGTTCAAACCAAATAGTACAGACTACTGATAATAAATGCTATTTAATTATAATGATTTTCGTATAAATAAGTTTATAATCTAGTCATCGCTAATATGGCAATGTATCTGTAGAGATACATTGTTAGCGTAGTGTAATTATTAATGCTCTTGGCAATGTATCCCATAAGATACATGTCATTTTTTTAAACTACCCTTATGAGATTTTTTTTATTAATTTTCTAAACATCCTTGGGTCTTAAAAGTCAAATGGTATGAATATTATTTCAATATAAATAAAAAAAATTCTGCCAAGTTAAGGGTTAAAAAGAGATGTTAATTTAAAAAGTTTTGAGTATCTTTTTTATAAATATATCTATTTCTGTAGGCCGGTGAGTGCTGGTGATTACGGATTAAATTCCTATTTGGCAAAACGAACTTTTTTATTTACCTACTCTTGTAGACATAACGCGGCGTTAAGTTCCACTATTCAACAAATAACTATTCTTCTACTACTGCTACCTAAACGAAGTGAAAAATAACAAATTTCATAACTATCTAATGTACAGTTACTTTTTTAATATCACATATAGTTTTTACACCGGCTAACTTTACAACATTTGAATCTATACTAACAATAGTATAGCATAATTCCTTTATATTTTAATATACGTTACATAAGTAAGAAAAAAATTAATCTTTTACAATCCGATATAACCATTCAATTGAATTCATTGAAGTCGAACGCATCGTGTTACTGAATAGAGACGTTTAGTGTACGTTTTTTATATATAAATATTTGGGTACCGTTTCATGTTACCATACATACTGACATAATAAATGCTACATTTCGCATTATGGTAGGCAGAGGGAACATCAAAGAAGGTATAGGGAACCCAAAGTTCCCGTCTTCCCTATGCACAACCTTATTTTCGAGATATGACGTGTTTGGTAGAAATTCGAACTTAACAATAAGCATTCAATAATAAAACTATAAATAAATAATTAATAATCTTATAAAAATATTTATAAATATATATTTTTTGTCAGTAAAATATGTATTATTTAATATAAAATATTAAAAAAAATATATTTTGCTGATATAAACATTTTCAAAAGTACAGAACCCAAAACGATATCCGGTACTCGGTCTGAGTTCTGCCGATTATTGCATAATACCCGCCAGGAGGTATTTTCACTTGGCTTACCCTTTTCATAGTGATGCACTTTTACGCTAAATTGATTGACGTTACTCACAAACGTTTTTTTTTTCTTTTCATCTTTCCCATCCTTTGAGTCGTTAATACTATTAATTTTATTGCAATACATTTTTTATTGGTTTCACAGATTAAATAAAAATAAAAAATGTATATATTTTTTTAAATATAAAGAGATATTTGGCATGACGGTTAGTCCTATCAGGTGTTAAGGAGCGTTTTGATAAGTACGTATATATTTTTTTATATATTATTTTTTTAGCTGTTTTATTTTCTCTATTTTAATACTTATATTTAATTTGCCAACATATCTGTACTCACCCAACAATTATAATGACGTTCTATTTCATGAAAGACATATTGTCACGATTGGTACTATGGTTGTGGGTTCGATCCTCGTTCTTGGGAATAAATATATTTATATTGGCGTTGAGCTCTGCCACTCAACACACAGTAACAAGAGATCAAGTGATAATAAAAGATTCTTTTAAATAATTATTTCATGGAAAATTTTACTATGTACTTATTGGTAACGAGGTCAAGCGTGACGCTTAGTTTTCAACCACTGAGCACGTAATGGCCCAAATTCAGAGGGAACGGAAGAGTACTAAAGAAATGAAGTATCTTAACTCTAGGTTCCCAAGTTCCTCCTAACTAATGTACCAGACCTAACCACTTTACCGCATGAAACTGAAAAAAAAAACAACTTATGTTATAAATCATTCATATTAAAAACAAAACAGAAACATTAATAAAATATTGCTATTGATATGCAATCATTAGAAGGATCTATAAAATTTAGTGCCTCCCTTTCTAAATCATATCAAAGGAAAGAGAAATAAATGGTCTATGTAACATGAACCGTCTAGTATAAAGCCTTGTATGAAGCTGATGTAATCACGACCAAAGCCTAAATGTGGTCACGATGCAATTTATTTAAACAATTGTATATAAATATGAGGCCTGTCGTGGCTCAGCAGCACAGGCATATTACTTATTGTAAACGACAGGTTGTAGGTTTGATACCCTTTCGAAGAAGTAAAATATTTAATATTATAGGATGAAATAATTCATATGTTCAAATATTTGTCTGGTAACAAGGCAAAGCGTGGCGTTGAGTTCCGCAACTCAACTTAAATTCAATGGAAAATACACAGAAAGAGTGTCTTAACACTAGGTTTATAAGTTCTCTCTTCCTACCCTGCTATGTGTGGGATACAGTGTGATGCTGATTAGTTACAAAAATATAAAGCTCTCTCAGTGACTGACTGTCACATGACTGACACATTTTTACTATTTGAAATACACGTAGTGCCTACGTAAGTTTGACAATTCAAACATTTTATTCCAAATAAGATTTGAATTTGAATATAATATTTACACATCTTCCACATCCGGGATTTCATCATAAGGATTTAGTATTAAAACACTTCACAACACATTCACAACTTGCTGTCCATTTTAGTAACATTGCGGAACTTAACGCGGCGGTTTATTTTATCAGAATTACGTAAATAAATGGTAACATTTTTATTGGAAATGTCCTGGATTAGTGTTAATAACCAATCGCATATGTAATAAAATACTTTCAAAAATCATTATCTCAGCCTTACGCTGTATCTCGCACTCGGCAGGGTAGCCCGAGGGAATTTGGGAAACTAGTGTTAAAACATTCCGCTCCACTTCTATTCCCCACTTTCCGCCGAATTTGAGGCGTGTAGAGTGGCGGAACTCAACGCCGCGATTTGCCTTGTAACCAGAATAAAGAAACAAAAACATTAAATGTTTAATTGGAAAATATTAAATATTTCTTTTCCTAGAGTGGGGACTGAACCCACAACCCGTCGTTTACAGTCAAGCGTTTGTAAACGTAAAATTTCTTCGATTCAACTATAGAAAGTAGAATAAATTCACGAATATAGTCTAAGTGCAAGCACGACGAGATTTATTAAAAGAATCCTATATAAATCAGTTTAGTTTGTGTTAATATTTATTAATGGCGCAAATGTAGCGGCATTTATCTCAATCAGCGCTTGGGCTATGTCATTTGTTAGTTAAAGTTACTGCTAAGCGTAAGGCTTTAGACGTTATAATAATGATAATAAAATGAAATAGTCCGTGGTGGCGCAGCGGCTTAAACGTGTGACTTTAAACGACAGGTTGTGGGTTCGATATCCACTCGAGAAAATGAATATTTTCAAATGAAATATCTAAAGTTCTCATTTCTTTGCTATGATAACCAATCAGAAGCGGCGTTCAGTTCCGCCACTCAACACGTAAAACAGCCGTTAAATTCGGCAGAAAGTGGGAAACGGAACGGAGTATCTTAACACTAAGTTCCCAATTTTCCTCTGGCTACCCTGTCATAAGGCAGGATACAGCGTGAAGCTGAAAAAATCTTCATGGTATCTATTGAAACGTTTAAATTTTACACCTTATTACAAAACAATACAGCCATAAAGGATTATAAAAAAAAAAAACAAAAACACCTGCAAAAAGCAATCTAGTGAAGAACACTTGTAACTTGTCATCGTTGTCTGTTAATTTCCTGAGTATGGTAGCCACATACTGTTCAACTGTATTATTATTGATACAATCAATTTAAAACCTTAACACCTTTAATTTAAAGCTCAGTTACGCTTGTTACAATAAAACGAACGATGATAGTATTTTTTCTACGATAAGTTTCGAGGGCCTATAAGACCTCACGTCAGTCAACCTTTGATTATTCTTTTGTCTCATATGACATAGTTTTTACAATACTTTTGGTTATGAATACGGCACGGCCTTTCGGGAAAGTTGTTTAAGGTAATGTGTGACGAATGCTTTTGTTAATATTGTTGAGTCTTTTTACAGTATTTTTAAAGTTTTAATACAAACTTAAGAAAGAAAAATACTTATTACTTTATTTTAAGGTATATAAAATGTTGAATATTGTCTTAGAACCGTTCAAAAGTTGCGGGTTCAAATCCCGTTACGTTCAACACGTTTGTTTTTCACGTTTTCTATATAAGTACTGTTGAGTCTTTTTTACCAGCGGTACCAACTTTTAAACTATTCGTTTATCTTTATAACGATACGCTACTCAGCTTCACGCTGTATCTTGCACATGGCAGGGTAGGCAGAATGAACATGGGAACCTAGTGTTAAGACACTCCGTTCTACTTCCGTTCCCCACTTTCCGCCGTATTTGAGGCATTGAGGTGTGTTGAGTGGCGGAACTCAACGCCACGTTTTTGCCATGCAATGAAAACATTAAATATTTAAATCTTTCAATCTGTCTGTCAATTACAGGCAAAAATTTGTGCCACTGCGCCACGACAGGCCTCAAATTTATAACGGTGTTTTGTTTTCAGATGCTGGCTGTATAGAGTGCTTGCTTGCTTGCTTGTATGTAGCAAAGTAGGCAGAGAAATTAGTGCTAAGAAACTCTTTTCCCCACTTTCCGGATCGATTCAACTAGAGTGAGGAAATAAAAATATTAATTTCCTCGACTGAGCATCGAACTAGCTATCACTAGCTGTTGTGCCTTATCACGCTACTTGCCACGCTACTTGACACTGGTCTCTAATAATGATTTTACATCGAATAAGATATGAGAAAATCATTAACTTGCTTCATGCTTTATACTGCATAGTATATAGCATAACAAGGCTTTTTATCACGCCAGTGTCTTAACGGGAACAGTGTGTCTTAACACTACGTTCTCAAATTGATATTGTTTAAATATTGTAATACCTACTAGAATTTGTGAAATGACTGTACTCTAATAATATTAAGCAAATTTTGTATAATCTAGTTAGATAAAATGTATTGAAGCCAAGTAAGTTAAGCATCATTTAATGAAGTTTGCCAAAATATTTTATTAAATTACTCATCTCGGTTCTAATATGAAGACAAAATTGAAATACTTGAGATGTTTAAGTAGGTATTTTTTTTAATTTCATAAATATACAATATAATATATAGAAAGCTAAAGAATTTGTTTGGTTGTAAAAAAAATGTCTTTTACAATCTATTTATATATGAAGTTTATTTCTTTTTTTATTGTCTCCGAATCTCTCTGACCTCTCTGTCCCCGAATCACCGCACAATTTTCAATACATCGTTTGTTAAATGGTGAAATTCATTTCCTTGTCTCGTTACGAAAGGTAGAAAATGAAATTGTTTATTTCCCGAGCGGGAAACGAACCCAGAACCGTCGCGGTCGAAAAATATAATATACCAAAATCAATTTAACACAATTTTCTAATCTAATCTCCAAATAAGCAGACATTTCACAGAACAAAGATAAATTTTAACTACCAAATAATTTCTGAAATCAGCTCTAAAGTATAAATACGTAAGCCCATAATTCATACTTGTCACGTCCAGTAACAACAAATGCTGTAATAAAACTATGCTTGGTTCAAGATAACCGCAAGCTTACCTTAGTTGGTGATCGAATTTTCGCAGCACGTATTGATATCTCAGTCGTAGATACCTATCATAGCCAGCCCTTAAAGTTTGCGTAGAATTCTAATAAGGAAGGAAATGATATGTAAATGTATGAAAGTTTTTAATGTAGAGTTTTGATAAGTGCGCTTCTAGCTAGTAAACGTGGTTGTAGGTTCTACTTAAGGGAAGGCGTTTTTTTTATTTTTCGTTTTAGTTAGATAAAGAATAGTTTTGAAAATCTAAGTAAGGTTAATGTAGATTTAAAATGCTTATAATAGTTTTGCAGCAGCCATATAAAATATACAATGTTATTTGGATATTCAAAACAGCTTATAAATAATTTGGAAAATCGAAAACAAGTCTTAAACATTTTAAAATAAGACACTGCAGACTGCTGCTAATATTTAATGTTAAATATCTATGAGAATTCTAAAAAAATATTAATTGCATTATTCATACCATTTTCTACTGCTATTTACTATACAAATATACTAAAAAATATCTATTTATTAGAAAATAATAGATTTAATGAGAATCAGTTCGTGTATCAATCCATAATATATCATATAAAATATGTTAAATTATTGTAAATGTGGATTTACAATATTAACGTAAAAAAAAAATCTATTTACAAATTTATTCCGATTTTTACCATATACCTATAAGAATACAATTTTTTATCTACATATTTGAGCAATCATGATGAAGCGGTAGGGTGTAAACCATCGCGATGACACACAACAAACTCAAATATAAGGATCTAATAAGGATAAGAAATCACATTTCATCTCAAAGCTAATAAATTCTTATAATTACCTCGCTGTATTAACAAGTCAAAAAACAGCATCGACTTTTGGTACTCAAACTGAGTAGAAATCAATCAACGGAGTGTTTTTACAGTAGTTGTCATCTGCTTCTTTTATACGCGGAAACACGAATACTGCGTGAAATTAAAAAAAATATTTAAAATTAAATATATAATATCGACGCAAGAAAGGATTATTCATAATAACTATATTATTTAAAAGAGCACACGCAAGTTTAAAATTATGGACTCAAGCTAGGCAAGGGAATAAAAAACAACCAAATGGCATACGATTATGAACGTATTATCGCCTCGAACAGGTTATAATGTCTTCATTCCAGTTGGAAATATGTTATATTTAACTATAATTTAAGTATATGTGAAATGTGTCTTTAACTTAGATGTACTAAGAAGTTTCAGAATAAATTAAGTACTTGGGTGGGCTCAATATGTCCCGTTTTACGCTTTAGGGTTCCGTATATAAAAAGGGGAACATTCTAAGACTCCGTTATCATTCCGTGTTTACGTGAAAATGGATACACTCTAGAACCGTGATAGTAAGACCTTTGACGAGTTTCTGTTAACGATGTAACAAGAAAAACAAAAATAAATATTTTGTAATAAAATAATTATTGAAGGAGGCTTTCATAAAGTAAATGTGATTTTATTTAAATCGTTTTTATATTCATTGGCTATAAAATACATACATACGGAACTCATACACGAATCTGACTCGAATTTGGCAGTTTTCTTTAGTTTTACGCTCTGTTTTTAATGTGGTACTAAGCAAATAAAAACTAGCATCGATACTCTTTTCTCTTTTTTCACCGTCTAAATTCAAGATTGTGCGTGTTGAATAACGTAACTAAACACCGTATTTTGTCCTTCTATGGAAGATATATCTACGTTTTCAACTTGACATAATAACAAAACAATTTGTATCACAACTTAGCTCCAAGGTTAGAGCTCTTCCCGCAGTTATTTCGAATCAATTGACTGTAATGGTAATAAAGTCATTATGCCCGACCGACTATAATCAGTTTACGAAGACGTGCGTTAGTCATACTGTTTTGTACTGGTGGCAAAAACATATTCTTATTATGAAACATAATGAAATATAATAAATTTCATGAAAAAACGAGCTTTTTTAGATGAGAGGTTGAAGGAACCTAGTGGTTTTTATTAATTTCTTACACTACAGATTCATGGTTAGTACATTTATGTTTTATTTTATATATTATAAAAGAAATCATAAATGTTTTGACCTGACTGTTTTTTAAGTAATATATAGTTCTGTATTTATAAGATATATCCATAAAATAATCGAGTTTTTCCTCAAATTACTATAAGAAAGTGTCAAGACTTCATTTTCAACTTTTTGTCTAACATTCTGGATACTGGGTGTTTTCTTAACTTAACGCCGTATTTTACTTTCTCACCATAGCTAGTAGAGAAAGATAATTCAATACACAAATGGGCATCAAACACACAATCGTTGTATTTACAATAAAAAAATCCACTGCGCCATGACCGCCTCAAAAGATCTTACCTCTCTCTCTCTCTCTCTCCCTCAGGTTCACGCTGTATCCTACACATAGCGGGGTAACGCAGAAGGAACTTGGGAACCTAGTATTTGGAACCTCCTTTCCACTTCCGATCCCCAGTTATCCTATATGACATTTTCTATTTACTCCCACCACACTGACATACAATTGCAATAGTCATTCCATTAAAAACTAATATACGCTGATTCATCTCGCACAATCAAACTAATGATTTGCCTAATATGCTCTGACAGTACATTAATAGCCGTTGTTTCGCTAATTTCAGTTACTCAACACATATTTGGTGATGTTCTATAACCTTTGACCAATTTATTTCATGGGAAATTCTATTGAAATATTGCTGCCTTATATTTAAAGTGAGGGCAATTATGGCGCAGTAGTGTGACTGTAAATGCGGTAGATTGTGTTTCGATTTCTTCTCGAGGAGGCTGAAATATTTAATATTTTCATTTCATTGCTCTGGTGACGAGGCTCAGTATTGTACTGAGCTCCACTAAAGACGCAATGAATCGAAAATTCTGTGGAAACTGGAAAACTGAAGATTTTTAAAAGGTACAAGTGTCTTAGAGCTATATCTTCAGGTTCGCGTACACTATGTGGAATACAGCAACTAAACTAAAATGTACTCGTATATATAAAAAGTAACCTAAACATTTGTATGACATATTGAAAATATATAATAATTTCTAAATTGACAATTTCGTGGTCCAAAGCCGGCTAGAGTGAGCTTAGAATATCACTCCCACTCTGCCCGCGTGGAATGTCTCATACATGGAACGCAGTATCTTAACTTAACACGAGCTTCCCTCTACTTATTCTCCTATTTGATGAATACAGCATGAAAAAAGTTTGTTGTTGTGGCTAAGAAGCACAGTTGTGCAGTTGTAAGTACGACCACATTAGTATAAGTATAAGTTTGCTTCCCATTTGGGGCGATAAATATTTCATACTTTCATTTGTTTATCCTGGTAAAGAGGTAAAGCGCTGCATTTACTTTCATAAAATATGCAATTTCTATTGAATTCGTGCCTTAAATCAAGATTCCCAGATTCTTTCTTTCTGTTTTGTTATGTGCCTTTTCTTTTTACTTCTTTAAATTATAAAGAAAAAGACAGAGAAAGAAGATCATAAATTATTAATAATATGACTGTAAAAACAAAATCACTATGCTTTTTACTTCTTAACAGAGTAACTGCATTATCAGCACGCGAGTAGCAACTTCGATTTCCGCTCCAAAAAAAATTAAATACACACACACACACAAACACACACAATTCTACGAAACTGTCCTCAATTGTACAAAGAAAAATTAAAGACAGGTGGAAGACCGGTCCTTAAAAATGGCGTAGGACTATAATTATATCCTTCTGTGCTTATAATATGTATAATAAAAACCTATAACAATTGATCTCTGAAATCGTGTTGCATTTCTCACGCGCCGAGCTAAAGACGTTATTCGAATACTAATAAGTTAATCTCTTATATCACGTTTACGTGAAACAAAGCGGTCGAACCATAAGAAAAGACCACTATAACATGACCTCTGGGTTTCTATAGCCCGTTCTTTTCCTAAGGAATTTTGTGTACCAAATGATGTCATAGAGCTCAATGTGTAGAGTATATTTTGTTACTATTAGAGGAATTATGAATATATGCTAGACGAATGCTAAGTGGGGAGGTATGAGCGGCTTTTTAGAGACCCGGTTTTTTAGTTAAGATTATTCATATGATAATCGAGGTGTAAACGCTGTCGTTAGTACGTGAAGGGGTTTAAGTTAGTTATGCCTTATATTAAAGTGTTGACTACTGTTTTAATATGTGTGTATGAATAAAGGTACTTGAGGCCCGTCGTGGTGCAAAGACACACGTGTGTGTTGGGTTCGGTCGTCTCTAGGGATACGATGAAATCTTAATAATTTTTTTTTCAGCTTCACGCTGTATCCCGAGGCAGGGTAGGCACTTCCGTTACCCACTTTCCGCCGAATTAGTGGCATTGCGTGTTGAGTGGTGGAACTCAACGCCGCGCTTTGCCTTATTACCAGAGCGAAGAAATGAAAAATTAAATATTTAAATTGAAAATATTAAATATTTCATTTCCTCGACCGGGGATCCAACCCAGAACCTGTCGGTTACAGTCACACGCTTGTGCCGCTGCGCCACGACAGGCGAATTAGTAATAAATATTTAATTGGAAAATGAATAATATTTTCCAATTAAATATTTAATATGGAATATTTTAATTTCTTCTCTCTAGTAACAAGGCAGAGCGCGACGTTGATTTCCCTTATTTAACACCTAATGCTTCATCTTTGGTGGAAATGGGGAACGAAACGGAGTGTCCTAACACTAGGGCCCCGAATTCGCGTGAAGCTGAAAAAGGAAACAAGGAACTTTAGGCCTTTTACTGTATAACTTCGTTCACTCAACTAGGCCATTACACTTTTAAATTGTCAAGCTACATAGAAATGTCTGTAGTGTCTGTCCTACAGGAAGCTAACGCAAACTTGAAAGGTAATGCTGCTGAAAAGAGCCGGCTTACGGTTACTCAGTGTTCTTTTTAAAATAAAAACTAACTGTAAATGTATAACCATAATAAGCTTTCCGAGTGAGCAACAACAGCATTTAATCCCACGCACTGTTATTATTATAGAAATCTTTGATTGAATAATAAGCTTTGTCTAATAATATGTTTTAGCTTTTATTCTAAATTGTTCAAGTGGCGAAACTCGAATCATTGGTGGATCTTTATTATAAATAAGTACACTATGCCCCATAAAGGATTCGGTAACATTGTTAAGGAAAAAAACGGGAGTAATCACCTTGTTGTTTTTACTTATTGTAATGTTATTATTGAGGCGTGTCGTGGCGCTGCGGCACGAGAGTGTGACTGTAACCGACAGGTTCTGGGTTCGATACCCAGTCGAGGAAATGAAATATTTAATATTTTCAATTTAAATAATTAATGTTTCGTTTCTTCGCTCTGGTGATAAGGCAAAGCGCGGCGTTGAGTTCCACCACTCAACACACAATGCCTCAAATTCATCGGAAAGTGGGGAACGGAAGTGGAACGGAGTGTCTTAACACTAGGTTCCCAGGTTCCCTCTGCCTACCCTGCCTCGTGCGGGATACAGCGTGAAGCTATAATAATAAAAAAAAGTAATATTGTATCTATGACTGTTCTTTAAATAATTGAAAATATTTTGGTGTACAAGCAAAATATTATCGTATACTGAGGCGTAAATGTCAACTATTTATTGGCAAAGCAAAAATATATAAAACAATCATAATAAAGTAACAGCAGCTATAAGCATTTTCGGTACATTAGGAAAACCAAACTTTGCACTTAATTTTCAAAACGTTATGTGATGATTGACGGAACTTAACGCCAAAAACAACACACAAACACACAAAGTCTATAAAAGCAATTATGGAAATGAAAATAGTTAACATAAATAATCACCCCCGATCTGGAAACGAACCCATTACTATCGGATTTACTGCCAGTCGTTCCATTACGCATTTTTACATAAAATATCTGTCTATTATAATATAATTTAAATATTAATAAAGTCATTCTTCATCGAATCGATGTCAAACTACAAAATTAAGTATACTGAGGCAATATAAAATTGGACCTCTTTGATTTATAACTTGAATATTAAAATACTTGTCGTAAAGAATATTTTATTATATACATGGTTGTCCAGTGGCATAGTGTCTGTGTCTGTGTCCCGCAATGATTCTGTGTTTGATACTTACTTAGAAACGTTTTTAATTTTTGGCGTTGGTAAAAAGACAAAGTACGGTGTTTAGTTCCGCTCGTAAATACACGAAATGTCACAAAAATTACCGTTCTTTACACTAGGTTGTTAACATTTCACTGGGTTCTACCCTGCTATAGGATACAGTCAGTGTAAAGCCAAAAAATGTATGCTTTATACAGTAGAAGAAATATATTTCTGCCGTGGCGCAGCAGCACAAGCGTGTGATTGTAAGCGATAGGTTGTGGGTTCGATCCCCACTCGAGGAAATTAAATATTTAATATTTTCTAACTAAATAAATAATGATTTCATTTCTTCGCTCTGGTAACAAGGCAAAGCGCGGCGTTGAGTACTCATCACACAATGCCTCAAATTCGGCGAAAAATAGAGAATGAAATTAGAACGGAGTGTCTTAACACTAGGTTCCCAAGCTCCCTCTGCTTACGCTGCTATGTTCAGGATACAACGTGAGGCTGATAACAAAAAATTAAGCTGCATATGTCCCCATAAGTAAGTAAGTAAGTAAGTATAAGCAGGGAGGAACTTGGGAACCTAGTATTAAAACACTCAGTCTTGCTGTGGCGGGACTCCCGTGGCACCGGGCACCGTGGCACAAACTTGCGACTGGTACTAACAAGTTGTGGACTCGATCGCTCGAGGAAATAAATTCAAAATTTTTTTTTCGCTTTCATCTTCACAAGGTAAAGTGCAGCGATGAGTTGCACCACTCTACACGCTATTTCTTAAACAGAACTTAACAGAAAATGGTTAACGGTTTACGTCATTTCAATCGTATTATCGTCTATTCTCTTCTTTCGCGTCTGATGTGACAAAACGCGGCGTTAGGTTCCATGAACAAACTTAACAATTTTGTTTATCTTTTACAAGAAAATAAAAACCAAAAATGATATACGACTCATATATTAAAATACTTGTAAAGAATATTTTATAGTTCGGTATGTCAATTCAAATTCGCCTTGGAATTATATTCCAATCCAAATTAAATTATGACGGCCATAAACTACGTTCTGGAGTAATTCCGACGAGCATTTGTAATTACTGTCGTAAATGACTGATGAGTTTTAAAGTTTGTATTTAAAAATCTATATTGATATAATAAAATATATATGTATATATGTTTGTATCTATGAATATTTATGAAGCAATCATGGTAGAATCATTTAATGTATTGTAAATGAGATATGTAATTGTGAATTGAATTTTTTATAGTCTTTTTCTTATTTTTTAAGTCCCACGCTGTATCCCGCTAAGAGACCTCGTTGTCCACTTTCCATTTAATTTTCAAGACAGCGTTTCATAATTTAATTCCTTCCCCTAAAGGGGAATCGAACTCACAACCTATAAAATAGAAATATTAACGTGTTTACAGTCAGCCACTTTACCATAATGATCAAGTCTGAAACGCGGTGTTAAGATTCGCCAACTTACACGCAATATCTTAGAATAAATCAAAAAATAAAAGCCATAGTACATTTGAATTTTCCTTGAATATTCTTGATTCTTTCGTTTTTTTTGCTTTTGTTTCAAAAAGAATGACCGCTTTTTAAAAGAGTGTTTCAATAACAATTCAAGTCTTAACAAAAGAACAAAGAGTCTAGGCATTCTGCTTGCCGTTCCGCCTAATTTTCGAGACCTATATTGGCGGAGCTCAACACCGCAGTTTGAGTTTTAAGAGTAAAAAATTCAAATTATTTAAATATAGTTAAATACAAAATTTTTAATTCATATACGTATTTCACGATAACGGACCTTAGAGGTATTGATATAAATAAATATCTGTTAATATTACTTTAGTAACAAGATTATGGTAATTTACAAATTCTTCTAAGCCCTTTAAACTTTATCAGGATGAACTTGTCCTTGGCACCTGGCATTTTTATTAAAATTAAATTTCTTAGGTTACGATGGTATGTTTTTTTATTAAAAAAGTTTTACCTTTTTCGTCATCACAATTTAAAATGTTGATATTAAATTTGTTTTATAGAAATATTTATGCTATTTCCAGCCAATTTTGCCTTTGCCTCTCATGATATATGTGGAATACAACTTGAGGCTAAGATTTTTTTTTTGATATGAAGCTATGGTCAGAATGAGCTGTGTCCCGCTCATGGTAGGATTAGGTAAATCGAACTTGGGAACCTTATGTTAAAGAGAGATACTTACCTTCCCCATTTTTCGCTGAAGTTAAGTATGTTGAGTGGCGGAGCTACCCCCCTTTCTCACTGATCAGTATAAAGTACAATATTTAATAATTTCAAATTAAATTATTAATATATTTTTATTTTTTCCTTATGATAATAATTCGAAGCTCGGCGTAAAGTTTAGTCACTTAAAACGCAATTCCTCTTATTCGGTGGAAAGTGGGAAACCGAACGGAGTGTGTTAACACTAAGTTCTTAAATTTCCTCCGCCTACCTTGCCATATGCGGGATACAGCATAAAGCTGAAAATCTTTTCATTATTTTTATTATTATTTGTCGCATAATCCAATTTTAGTAATAAATCTCATTGTTGATATGTCCATTGAGAAATTGTAGCGGAATCCAATAACGTTCTTAGACTAATTGGATTAACGTAACTATTTACTTATATTTGATTTTGGATTAGAATTTGTCGTTATAATTTTTGTTATTTTAATTAGAAAAGATAACAAAACATGTATATAAATAAAGTGGGAAGTAAAGTGTCTTAATAATAGATACTCAAACTTCCTGCACCTAGCCCATGTGCGGGATAAAGCGTGAAGCTGAAATTAAGTACTGACCATATCTAAGGCAAATAACTGAAAATATTCACACTTCATAATGAAAGAGATGAAGCTCAACGTAAAGTTTCATCATTTAATACGTAATGGCTCTAAACTTGAGAAGCATGGTATTTTTTTTAACAGAAGTTATATATACAAAAAATAGGTTAAGATATATCTAAACCACTATACAATAACATTGTACAGTTTAAATAGACACGCCTGCCTTTACGTGTTTCAACGTGAAAAATTACAAATATATATACGTACATATTAAATGAACATATAGCTTATTTATAACAATAGAAAACACAATTTCCATACTTTGAAACTTTATCGAGTTAGGAAATTACTTGCCTTTATAATTAAATGATGCCAAACTTCATGTCGGCAAAGTATGTCACATATACATTACATACCCGTGTAATAACAATAGGGTATCTACGTATATAGCAGAGTGCTTGTTGTACAGTGTAATGTTTACATTAACTTTACTTTGAGTGTAGTGGGTTCGATTAATTAATTTTCATAAAGTGATTTTGTTACGCAGTTAGAACGTAATTAATACTAATATGGTAATATTTAACATGGCAAGCATGCTAAATGGTAAATGACAGTGGATACCGTATAAATATAGATAAGTCGTGACAAACGTATCAAAAATTCGACTTAAATTAATAAGAAATTATTTACTAAAGGGCCACTTGTTTGAAATATTTCCAATAGGGATTTCGCAGGTTCAAATACTATGTTATGAATCAGAAAATCGTTTTTACACACAACTTTATAATGTAAGTTTCCTAATAAAGTGTAGGAAATTTCCCGAAATTCGTACAGAAACGTAAATAAAATCCCATTTTTTTTATTTACACAACGACAACGGCTGCCACTAGATCTATATAAAAAAACAAAATTAAAATAACAATAGTAACTTTTAGATTAGTTCTATCGGAGAGTGAATGCAACTGATATAAAGTTTTTTCATTATTAGTACATAGTTTTTATTGAAGCGTAGTTTGTTCTTTACATTTTTTATACATATACCTACTATGTTAGAAATAAACAAAAAAGCGAAGCGAGAAAACACTTTTCCTACAGTTATACTATACTTGAGGTACATAAGGCAGCTAGGTTCATTGTTCGCTTCGCTCACAATTTATAATTCAATCTGCAATATGATGGATGGGTAGCTCACGTGTGATGAACGTAAAATAATATTGTTTTTTTTTTATTTAATCCATTTTGAATTTATTTAAAGAGTCTAATCTAATATTTGATGACAAGGTTTGAGGCCTGTTGTGGTGCAGGGGCACATGTTAGTTACAGTAAGGTATATTGTTATAGCTAAACAGGTTCGATCCTCACTCGAAGACATTAAATATTTAATATATTCGCTCTGGTAATAAGGCAAAGCACGGCGTTAAGTTCCGCCACTCAACATGCATATAGGTTGTTTTACTTTTTTCATAAACTTATACTTGTATTGCAATAGTTAATAAAACGTGATACATGGAATTAGAACGTACATAACGGGACTATACTCGACTTCTTACTCTATGAGTAACACTATTTTAATAAATATAATTGAACCGGGTGACGCTTAAGTTAATAGCATCTCTGATTTGTGATTAAATTTAAAACGAAAAATTTGATAATTTATTATAAAACGTAGCGATTTCCACTTCTACTTCAAACAATTAAATAAGATCTGAACCTGGCCTAAGCTAAGAAGCCTATCGCGGTGCAGTGGCACATGCGTGCGACTGTAAACGTGAAAGGTTGTGGATTCGTTCCCCACTCAAGGAATTAAAATAGTATTTTCATCTCTGACATTGTTTACCTTTACTTAAAATGGCTCAAATTGAAGTGAGAAACGGAATCCCTTAGCACTGGGTTCCCAAACACTCTGTGCCTACTCTGCCAAGTGCACGAAGCTTTAATAAATAAAAAAAATGATTGATATAAAAAAAAAATGATATATTTCTCTAGTAACAATATAAAGCAAGACAACAATTTCTTAAAAATTGAAATTGAGTAATTTTTATTTTGACCTTTGGGGAACGAAATGTTTTAAAGGTTCCCGTCTATTGCGGGATGCGGGATACAGCGTGAAGCTTAAAAAAGACAAACAATAAAAACTCAATTTTTATAAACTTTATATATACGTAAAAGAAACAAGGCAATTCTTTCATTCGTTAAAACTTCCTCTCCATATACTTATACCAACCCCAATCTCATTAGAATAATGTTTCTAAAGAACATGTTAACAAATCGTACACATTGTGTAACGTACGGACATACATACGTATGTACATGTTGGCGGAAGTGCCTATTAACACTTTGCAATTAGGATGAATGCTACCAATAAAATGTTAGGGTTTTAAATAACAAAAGCATTTTTAATTGTTTTCGAGCGTGCTAAGTGTTTTTGTGTTATACAAGAACATTTACTTACTAACAAACGGTAGAGGGATTTTGTTATTCAATTATCACTTGGAAATCTAAATAAAGTCATTGTCATGCACTGTTATGATTAATTTTTTACTAAAACCAGTAGTTCCTGAGGTTAGAGCGTTTAACCAAACATTTTCTTCTTAATATCATATAATTACTTAACATCCGTTATATGTCCACTACACTGGTCGTAGTTGTAAGTCAAGTATTGAAATTAGACTTCGAGTGATAAACGCTTCGATATCTCCGGATACGATCTCATAGAAACTAATGCTTACGATATAACTTACGATTTATCCATTGATAGTCATTTAACTATTAAATTATTTGAATGAATATTCATAATAATATTCATAATATAATCTGTATTCAAATTTACTTATTTTGCTTATATCAGGGTAGGCTGAGGGAACTTTATGTTAAGATACCCTTTTTCCCACTTCTCGCCTATTTTTGGGGCCACATCCGTCGCGTTCCCAGTCAGACGCGCTATTCCGCCATAATGGCCAAAATATTTCTCTATTTTTATATAGATTTCCGCAGAGTACGTAGAGAAAACCTGAGAACCTATTGATAATATATTTCCATTTCCTAGCTTAAGAAAAATCTTGTTGCATTATGTGTTGATTACCGGAACTCAACGCCGCACTTTGCTTCCTTGCCAGAACGAAGATATAAAAATATTATATATTTTACTTCATCGAGACCGACACGAAAAACTAAAATGAAAAAAATATCGTACGCTTCAAACTAAGCACGACAGCTCCATATAATACATTCACTCAATCTCACTCAGCTTCACGTTCAGCGTGCACATGGCAGGGTAGACAAAGGAAACTTGGGAACCTAACGTTAGGACACTCCAATCAGTTCCAGAATTTCAGCCGAATTCGAGGCATTGCGTGTTCAGTGGCGGAACTCAACACCACGCCTGGTCCTACTAGCAGAACGAAGAAATGATTACATTAAATATTTAAATTGAAATATTATATATTTAATTTTCCAAATATTGTTTTCCCCGCTGAAGGGAATGAGGATACAACTCAAAACCTATCGCCTTTAAAGTCACTCGCTTGTGGCCCCGCGCCACGTCAGGCCTCAAATATCACATCTCATCTCATACATTATATTTAAAATTAGGGTTCCATCCACATCTCTGCTCTCATGCGTAGGCTGTAGAAAATCTTGCGTTCTTATAAGATTATTTACTCTGCAAATTCGCCTACAATTTATTAGACGCTCAGTTCGTATTAGATAACGTAATTGTATACGGGTACGATGTTCTCATGGAAAATTCATAAATTGGTATATTATTTTCATATATTCTTATTGAAATAAGCTTAAAAGCTTCTTTGGGTGTGTGTTTTTTATACGACGTGAAGTTTTTCTGTGAAAGCTTCGTTTAATGTAAATTATGTATTGATTGAGGCTTGTTGCGGCGCAGGGGCACGAACGTGTGATCCTACCACGACCCCACTCGAAGAAATGAAACATTTAATGTTTTCTAATTAAATATTTAATGTTTCCAATTCTCACGTACTCTGGAAATAAGACCATATTGCGGCGTTGAGTTCCGCCTCTTTTATACATTTTATCTGAGAATTGAACAACCTTGTGACGGTCTCAAATGTATAAAATGAGATTGATATAAATGACTTGCGATAAATCTCTACATTATTTTCATATATTAAACATTTTTTTTTCTTCCTGAAAGCTTACCAGAATTACGAGTGATATTGCCATTTCACACAAAATCTAAGCAGATTTAGATAAAATTTTACAGTAAAATAGCTTTAAAATTCGAGTAAAACTTTTATCTAGTAGATAGCTAATAACTCTTCTCACTCAGTCGTACTCATTATTAATTCAGAAATATATAAAGCCTGTATCATAAGCCAACATTGAAAATTCATAACTTGCAAATAAACTGTACGAGAATTACATTTAGATATAGAAGTGCGATTTACATTATGTCTATCTATGAAGGAAATTCCAAACGCTGAGGAAACAGGAACGTCTAACAAAGGCTTATCAAAACCCGTTACGGTTTTATCGATTGATTCTCTTGTGGAATTCTTTTAAGATATTTACAAATAAAAGATTAATTCTTGGTCAAATTGGTTCAATATTGTGTTGATTATTGGTTCAAATTTAAATAAGAATATTATTTTGGGTTATATTGAGGCCTGTCGTGGCGCAGCGGCACAAGAGTGTGACTGTAACCGACACGTTCTGGGTTCGATCCCCAGTCGAGGAAATGAAATATTTAATATTTTCAATTTAAAATATTTAATGTTTCATTTCTTCGCTCTGGTAATAAGGCAAAGCGCGGCGTTGAGTTCCGCCCCTCAACACGCAATGCCTCAAATTCGGCGGAAAGTGGGGAAAGGAAGTGGAACGGAGTGTCATAACACTAGGTTCCACTTCCATTCCCTCTGCCTACCCTGCCTAGTGCGGGATACAGCGTGAAGCTGAGGATTTGGTGTATATTTCGACTGCATGATCCCCTTAGAGGCGAAATTTGGTTCCAGATCGAACGTCTACCCATAGTCCAATACATTTCATTATTTTTCTCTCTGACAGAAAAAGGACGTTATGTTCCGCCATTAAATACGTAATATCTCAAAAAATTATTAAATGAGAAACAGTGACTTAACACTAAGTTGGCAGGTCTACAACTTTTGACTTTTTAATTTCCGTTACAAAATAAAAATACCACTTATGAATATAAAATGCTGAAATACTTTAAAATGCTAACAGCTATTTGAATATTTAAATATAGCTGAGCTGTATTCAAAGAAAGTTGAAAAAATACTATTTCAATTCCAGCCTCTTTTATAATACATAAACATATTTTGCCTCATCCCATTTAAGACGTTTTAAAGCGTTTCTTTCTAAGAAATATTTCCATATACGTACGTATTTAGCTTAGAAGAGCTCTTGAAAGAAGTTCAAGGCTTGAAATGTAGAGATATGAAAATGTTTTTTTTTTTGTTTAAATTTGATTTTTTTATATTACTTCGCTAAAATCATAAATGTTGACAATAGCTTTTACAAAACTTATTTTTTTTTCAGTGTATATAAATATTTAAAAAAAAAACAATATATTATTCTCTCTCTTTCTCCGTTTCAGTTTAAAAGTGTAATCTTGAGTTTCGACTCTATGAAGCATGATTTTCCATCTTTTAATTATGCATAGAGATGTATTGCTTTAAATAATAAATTTATTATTATCAAAACTAATTTATAATAATAACACTTACAATTAACTTAAAATGTCTGTCTGCATTGTAAATTATTTTTAATTTGATAACCAGAGGGAAGTTACAGTTAACGTTAACATAACGGTACTTAAACTTTCTGAATATCCACCAATTTTCCGAGACATTGTGTGCTCAGTGGCGAATCTCTACGCCCCCATTTATGTTGTTACCATATCGAAGAAATGAAAATGATGATTTCCCCTGACTGGGCATCGAACTCACAATACACAGTCAGTGTACTACAGTCAGTATTTTAATTTATGTTTGGTTAATAAAGTAGAAATTACATTAATGTAATTACAACACTGTATTTCTTTTTGTAAGTAGAAATGCTTAATTCACTTTCACGTAATAAATACTACGGAACGATTTTAGATAGCAATATTTTGTAACTATAGTACAAAAATAAATATAAACGGGCGAAGCCGCCTCTTGGCCGCTAGTAATTACCCAACATTTATACTAAACTTATGTAAATAACCAAGCAATTAAACAAAACCATATCTATAAATAAAAATAACGAATTTGTAGAAAACTATCACGTTTCTATCTATTTCAACAGATTACTTATTTCTAACCAGTTTATGATGAAGAGAGCTGTGGGTTCGTAATATAATATACTACGAACCCACAGCCTGTTGGTTACAGTCACACGCTTGTGCCGCTTCGCCACGACAGGCCTCAATTTGAATGAATTTTATTTCTGGATAAACAATTTTATAGAAAAATAAGACAAAAAGCAGTGTTGACTTTCGCTTGAATACTTGGTTTGGAAGTGATTTGAACTTGGAAGTAAAATTCAAAAAGAAACCTCTTTTTTAGAGTCACACTGTACATGACACGATTGGCGCTTGGTTTACCAGAGTAAAAAAAAAAATTGTTTCGTTGAGGATCGAACCCAGAACCTGACACGTTCACAGTCGCACAGTTCTACTATTGCACCACGACAGGCTTCGAGAATTATCTAGTATAGAATATCTGTAGGTATATACAGAAAAAAGGCGAAAAGAAAAATATATTACTTGCTTTGCATATTCAGACGAGTTTCATTTTGGAAGTCAGAGATCAAATTAATTTAGTTTTTATTACACTATTCTAAGTAATTAACCTAAATGCATTCATTTTCTTACTTCTAATATTTGTATGGAATTCGTATAAGCCACAATTAAAATCTTTGGTTAATTAAAATCTTTGGATATATAGATGTGTGGTTATTTTATTTTGTTAACGCAACGTTCGCGGATTCGGTTTTCAATCCGAGTTATGATTTTTTTTGGTAATAAATAAAACGCGATATTGAGTTCCACCACTCCACACATAATGTTTAGAAAATTGGACGATAACAACAAAAATACTAAATGTTTCAAAAATTTGGTGAGAAATGTGTGGGAAGTATGGGATGAACAGTTTATTGACACTAGGTTCCCAAACCACCTGAGCACGTTCTTCTTCATTCTCACTGTGACATCCACACTAGTACCTACCATTCTGTGTTCGTCTTCATTGGGTATGCGATCAGCTGAACTGACTCCGCATATCCGACGAAGAGATCGCATCTCTACAGTATTCATCTTTCTTACATTCTTCTTCTGTAATACCCACGTTTCGCTGCCGTATAACAGTGTCGGTACCAACACTGCATTGTGTACGGCCAAACGCGCAGCTGTCGCGTTGCTGATGTTTTGCCGTCTCAACAATGCAACTAAGGCCCCGTTAACTCTGTTGCCGGCAGCAATACACCTTTACACAACCATTTCGTATCTTCCGTCTCTGCTAAACATACTTCCTAGATATAATTCTTCCTAATATTGTATATTCTTCACTTCTTTCATTTTCTCTCTTTTATTCTCTTCTTAATATTATATATTCTTAATATTATAAGATAGTAAAAAAAAAAACTACAACTACAATTTACTTACTAACAAAGTAAGTATAACTACATGGGAACGGAACTGGGAAATAGTTAGTTTTAGTAAATGGTTTATAGCTTACCGGACTTCAGAAAGTAATAAAGCGGGTCATTAATCTGTTGTAACACCGTCATAGTGCAGTGGAACTGTTTTCACTTTTTTCTATATTTGGGAGTTCAATTTATACAAATAATGTAATTTATTAACATTTTTTTTTTTATTTAGGAAGTAAGAAAAGGATTGAACAGAGATGTAGGATTGTACTTTATAAGAGAATGGAAAGTATGTCATATATGCGAAAAGATAACTTATAAACTTTGTTTAGTGCAAGTGCAAGTTGGACATACTCCTCAAGTGATACATACATATATCCAGTCATTTCTTGCCAACTTCCATAATTGAAAGTCAACATTTTATTTCATACAAAATACAGAAAAAACTATACGTGCCATATCATTTTTCTTTTTCAACTGGATATCTTACATTAATTTCAATTTAATAGCTCCACGTGATCTCAAAATAACTCTCAGGTTTTAATAGACCGACAGACAGAAAACAAAGTGATCTTGTTAAAGTTCCTTTTTTCTTGTGTAATACAAAAGCCTAAAAAAGGCGAAATGTTAAGAAAAGAGAGTTCCAACACTAAACTCTCTGCCTTTGAATCTATAAGTAGAGGACCCATGATAAAAGACAAAGTATACATGATCGTTTTGGTAAATTCTTTATATTAATAGCCCCATACCGGACTTCAGAAAGTAATAAAGCAGACCATTAATCTGTTTCGTTTGGACGTTCACAGCTTATGGATATCTTGATGAGATTTACTTAGAATACTTTTATTAATCATTATTTACTGGTGAGTTACAAGTGTTATAATAATATTATGCGCGTATTTTGATGTTACGTGACTTTAGGGTAGTGGATTCGATTTCTAATAATGGAATAAACGTTTTTCTTTTGTTTTGCTCGCTTAGGTAATATGATAGTGTTTTGATAATAAAATCAGTCATGGAAATCGAGTGAAAATTATGTAACTGACTGTCACACTAGGGTTTCTGATGGCTGTGAAAGAAAAGAATCAGGCTTACGCTCGTTTGCCGTTTTTTTCATAAAAAAAGGCTGAAACGTAGGTATATTTTTTTTACTGTAAAGATTTTTTTTATTTATTTTTTTTTCGTATATTTTTCAATCGGATTATAGAAAGAAGTTAATAACTAATGCAAGATTTTTAAAACATCGAAACTTTTAAAACAATAACTTTTTTTTTCTTTTTTTTAATTTTGTCATGTCAGCGGGTCAAAATCTCATTCTGCAAGAATCCAGGGCAGTACGCGAGGCAATTAAGGAATCGTTGGCGGTAGTTTGATATAATAATTATATCAACTGACAGACAAATGCCACCTCAGTCTACCCGTGACCACGGACTACTGTAACGTGTTCGAAACGTCGGGTTTCCCAAAAATGTTTACCATTCAATATACGCGATTAATCCGTTTAAAAGTGTTTCATTTAAAATGTATAACAATCGCGAAAATCAAAGACATTATAAACGCAATAAGTTGTGGGTTCGATCACCACTCGAGGAAATCAAATTTCCAATACTTTTAATTTCTTCGCTCTTGTAAGTAAGCAAAGCGCACAACACGCAATACCCGAAACTAGGTGGAAAATGAGGTACGGAACGGAGTACCTAAACACTAGGTTCCCAAGTTCCCTTTATCAATACCCCACCATGTAGGGAATACCGCGTGTAATAAAAAACATAATTTTAATTGTAAATATTTAAAAATCACGTATTCTTCTACTCAAAATCTTATTTTATTTATTTTTATTTATTTGTCTTTATTGCACACGAAACAATAAAAAGGAAAAAAAAATAATATCAAGAAACAGAAAAAAAAGGCATGCAAAGGCGGCCTTATTGCTTCAAGCAATCTCTAACAGGCAACCTTAAGGATTTAAAAATTTATATAAAAACAGACTTGAGAAAAGAAGAATGGCGTAACCGTGCAAATTTTATTTAAAGAGAATAAATAAACACTATATAAAAAATAATAAAATGGAAATACAAACATGTATACACACACACACATACACATATATATATATATATATATATATATATATATATATATATATATATATATATATATATATATATATATATATATATATATATATATATATATATATATATATATATATATATATATATATATATATATATATATATATATATATATATATATATATATATATATTGATCTAAAAGAAAACGAGGAATTTAAATTAAACAGGTACTCTTTAAGACGATATTTAAAGACAGATAGTGATCTTAGTATTATATCTTAATATATATTTAATACTACTACTGGACTAATCTACATTCCTGTCATATCTAGTTAAATCAATATTCATATAGTGTTCCCACCACACGCAGCTCTGATGGCCTATGAAATTATTCACATTGCTTCCTCAGCTCGATTTAGATACATGCACTTTCAGTAAATATTAGTTTACGTTTAGGATTCCACATACAATGGATAGGGGAGCCTGGGGTTTATTGTCTATATAATGTTTGTATGATAATTTGTGTTATTAGTAGTCAATCTATTTTGTAAAGAAGTTGATGTGGGAATTTCTTCTCTAATCCAAAAACATAAAACCGCCACTCAGTAGTAAATATTTGGAAATCAGGCTGAATATGGCGTTAGAGCTAATATATTGTTTGCTGGACGCATATCAACATCATCCTTCCAATTTACGTAAATTAAAGAATTATAATGTAAAGTAAAGAATAAAATATAATATAATGATGTAAGTTCTATGTACACTTACGGAATTAAAATATTTAATATTACTTTGGCAATAAAGAAAAGCGCGGCGTTGAGTTCCGCCACTCAACATGCAATATCTCCATAATTCGGTGGAAAATAAGGAACAAAAATAATTAATCGACAAGGTTCCCATGTCCCCTCTGCTAACATTTTTACGCAAAATAGAAACCACAATTAGCTATCTCTCTAGTCTCTATATAAACCATGATAGTATTCCACATACATTACATACATTAAAAATACCCAGTATTTACATTTCACCTCAACACGAGATATCAATGAGAGGTTTTTCATTACGTACTACTACTACTGACATTTTTATTTACAGAACTTGTCGGTATTTCTTCACAAAGGATGCTTTTGCTTAATTAATTATTTGTGTTTCCTATAAGAATTTAAAGAAATATTTGTTGGTTTGAATAAAATAAAGGAATAAAGTTCCATTCAATGTATTTATTTATAAAGTAGTTTTTTTTTAATACAGCGTTCAGTTCCACTTCAATTTCTTTTATTGTATGATGGAAAATGGAAAATGGAGTCTTATCACTAGGTTCGTTTAGAATGCATATATTAAAATAAATGAAACATAAAACATGAAACACTTAAGGTTTTTTTAACTTATTTAAAAAAAATCTCTGTCTGTCTAATAAAGAATTAAAAATAATAATTACAATGAAATAATTAAAATATAACCACTTCTCCATAAAAGTTACACAAGCATCAGAATATTACAGCTTGTACAGACATCAGAAATGTATTTGTTACTACCCATATGATTTTTGATATTATTCACCATTCGATCGGAACAAAGTCACGGTACAAAATATACAGTCTATAAAATCTATATGTAAACATTTCATGCCTAATAACGCTTTATCGTGCCGTCTTAGGGAAGATCAAAGAAATAAAAATAGAACAGTTTACCTTAAGTTTAGAATTGTGATCTTTGTAATGCATGGAATGTTTATATTGATCATGTACGTGGTTTTTTGATATTAATTTTTAGACCTCCAAAGTAGTTTTGGATTAAATTTAATATTTCTCAACTTTAAAGTAGGCAAACTTAACCTGAAAATCTACTATCTCAAAACACTTCGTTTTTATTATTTCACTTTTTCGTTATTATTATGGCCAAATTCTGGAAGTATTGTAAGTTAACTGATGGAACTCAACACAGTGCTTTGTGTTTCCTCAGTATTAGAGGAAAAAATAATAGTTCAAAAGCTTAGAAAATACTATATATTTAATTTAACATTTTCTAGGCTGTTGACTTTCTGCCGAATTTGAGACATTGCGTGTTGAGTGAATGGAACTTCGGAACTTAACGCGCTTTGCCTTATTATTAGAGCGAAGACATGAAAACATTAAACATTCATTTCCTCGGGTGGGGATCGAACCCACAACCCGTCAATTATGGCTGCTGCTGCACATGCTTACGCCGCTGCGCCAAGACAGGCCTCCAATGTATATAACATAATTATATTAATTATTGTTATCTTCCTCTGAGAGTGAAGTCGCAGATAAGAGATATTATATTTCTCACTTATATTTTTTGTTAAAAACTATGTTTACTTAAAAGTTTTATTTCAAACATTATCTTGAAATGGCACATTTAGCCCAGGTTGCCCTACCTACTCCCATCGTGAATCATCATTAGATTATCTTAAGTATGGGAATCATATGAAATTATTTTAACTGAGACACGCAATAGTTGTTGGTTCGATTTCAATTCATCATCAACTCTCCAATCCCATTGATATGTTAAACGACGGAATTCAAGCTAAAATAACTCAAGTACAAATCAAGACAATTTTTGTACATCCGATTCTCTCTGTGTACTTCACTTTAAGGGATAGAGCGTGAAGAAGCTTAAAAAAAATAAATTATGCACACAAATCAATGCTAATTACAGCAAAATATAATTAAGTCATCAACTCTGCCCAAGTCACAATGATCTAACCTAATGAGGATAGTTGTTCTACCATCATTACATCCGGATAGCGTTATCTATTCAAGCAGGCTTGCAAATGTCGCTTTTATCTAGCAAACAGTTTATTTTACAAAGGAGTTGTATATCTTAAGAAGAAGACGTTTAAACTTAATATTTAGTTTCAATTTGAACTTCTATGTGTGGTCTTTAGTTATAGTGAGAGTATAATTCAGAGTAGCAGTCTTTTAAAAATATTGAACAGTTTTTCTTTTTTGCACCCTGATGGCAGGGTAGGGAGAGGGACCTTGGTAATCTAGTGCTAAGACACTTCGTTCCGTTTCCCACTTCTTACTAAATTTGAAGCATTGCATATTGCTTGGCGGATGTTAACGCCGCGCCTTGTTACCAGAACGAGGAAACGAAGACATTAAATATTTAATTTGAAATAATAAACATTTCATTTTCTCGAGTGGGTGTGGATGGAATCCATAACCTCTTGCGTTTACAGTAACACGTATGTGCCCCACAACACATCTAATATAATATTGGTAATTTTGTCCAAACGTATAAAAAATAAAAAAATATATTTTGACTTGTTTATTTTCTTTTTATATATATCCAAAATCAACTTTTATCACATTTTTTTCTATTTTATTTCAGCAACTTTGCAATAATAAAAAAATCACGTAAATATTTGGACTTTCAAAGTCTAGTTAAACTTATTCAAAAAATTATCGAAACTTTATTGGCCTCACCTAAGCCTGATTTTGTGAACCAAATGTTAGAAAAGTATAATATAATATTTCAAATTATTTCAGTTCATTTAATTAAATGTTTTTTTTTAAATGAATTAAATTATTGCTGAACTTAAATATTTATTATATAATATAATTAATATAAAGAGTATATATAAACACAACACGCAATGCCTCAAATTCGGCGGCAAGTAGGGAATGGAAGTGGAACGGAGTGTCTTAACACTAGGTTTCCGGGTTCCCTCTGCCTACATCGTGTGGGATACGTCGGTTGAGGAAATCTATACAATCATTCGAATTGCTTCATGTCATCTGTTAGGTCTACTTACATTGTGTCATATAGATGTCGTATATTTTAGCGGGATAATGCAGTAAGCGCAGTAGCGCCCTTTTCTCCTCTCTTTCCTTTCTCTTTCTCTTTAAGAAGAAGAGGCCAAAAATATATGTGGAGTCTATTGAATCTTTTGTCTTTTCTATTCTTTTTCACCTCTCACAACTCTTGGTTACTCTTCTCTGATCTCGCAAAGCTTAAAATAAAAGCAGAGAGCTTTTACCATAGAAGAAATACGAAAAGTAATAAAACTTTCTAATATAACACAATCATGCTTTCTTAACGCAAGTGGAAATATGTATTATAGTTGAAAAGTTATCAACAACTCCCAATGATATTCGTTTAAACTATTACTAAGTTGGAATACTTTCCTAGATTTATATGGGGTTAGTTTGTAAAGCGCTAGATCTTTCACTTGGGATATATGAAGACTCGTTTTGAATACATAAATGGTTTTACTGTCATTGGTTATTGTATTATTACCCGACTTTACAAATGAAGATTATTAATTGATTTTTGTTGATTGTATTTTTTTGTTTGTATATTTTAGTTTGTATATAATTTTACCGATTTTTTAAAAAAAAGGTTATGTTTTACAGTTGTTTCATATATAGAATATATATGACAGGTGGGTAAAAAGCTTATAGCAGTCGCATTTTAAAAAAGAAAAGAATAATGATTTGTTTTCGGTATTCGGCGGCACTAGCGTGTGACTGTAAATGCGACTGTGGGTCGACTGTGGGTTCGATACCCATTCGAGAAATTGAAATATTTCATAATTTCAATTTAAATATTTGATTTTTTCATTTCTTCGCCCTGGTAACAACAGGCAGCGTTAAACTTCGCCCTCCAACACACAATGCCTCAATTTCAGTGGAAAGTGGGGAATGTAACAGGGTGTCTTAAAACTACGTTCCTAAGTTCCCTCTGCCTATCCTGCCTTGTGCACAGGATAAAGCGTGAAGCTGACTAAATAATAATAAAAAATATATATATCATGCAGAAAGTAATAGGTATGCACATTATGAATAATGATTTTTTAAAATATATTGAAGAGTTATAGTGTATTGAAGAATTCAAATCGCGTTTGAATATTTATCTTAATACAATAATATATACTTTATTAAAAAATGGACTACATTAAATATGAAATATAATATTTTTTTTTCAGCTTCACGCTGTATCCTGCACGTGGCAGGGTAGGCAGAGGGAACCCGGGAACCTAGTCTTAAGACACTCCGTTCCACTTCCGTTCCCCACTTTTCCGCCGAATTTGAGGCATTGCGTGTTGAGTGGCGGAACTCAACGCCGCGCTTTAGAGCGAAGAAATGAGACATTATATATTTATATTGAAAATATTAAATAATTCATTTCCTCGACTGGGGATCGAACTCAGAACCTGTCGGTTACAGTCACACTCTTGTGCCGCTGCGCCACGACAGGCCTCAAATATAATCAAATATGCTCATAATAGTTCTGCATAACTACATAAAAAAAATAAGATAAACTAAAATACCAATGCACACATATACTTTAATACTTTCGTATTTACAAAGAAAAGTAAGAAAATTATATTTTTTTACTATAATAAAAAAATATCGTCTGCAATAAGCCTTAGCCTTCAACAGATCTCCTAGTTCATGTTTCCATATAAGACATGGGTCAAGATATCTTTGATGTGTGTAAAGGATATACATACAAGTTTTATTTTCAACGTTTATATAATTGATAGGAATTCTGTAAAGGTTAGGTCTAGATTTAATGTAGTATTCGTTCTGTATCTGCATGGAAAATATTTATGTATGCAATTATTTTATTTGTATTTTATATATATATAATACATATTGTCCTTGCTGTTGTAGCGTTGTGGTACCTTGTGTACAGTGATGTGTAACTGTGAATGATTTCCTAAACTGATAAAAAATAATATATTTTATTGCTCGTTTTAATGAGAAGACAAAAGATGGCGTTTAACCCCGCCATTCATCTTTTTCTTTGTCTCGAAAATTGGATGAAAAATAAGAAACTGAGTATCTTAACACTAGGTTAGCTATGTACACCTTCATATATGAAGTTGAAATTAAATATATGAAAATATTACTTAAATCTTTGTACGTAATTGGTACAGGTGAATAAATTGTTAACTTCGACTATTGTTTTTCGAAAAAGCTTTATTGCTATTTTTCTCGTATAACAGGGAAAGGGACAGAAAAAATTTAGTGTCAAAACATCTGGTAATCCAAATTCAAAACATTGTTTATTGAGCAACGGAACTGTACGTATTACTTTTTTTATTATGGCGAAGAAATAAAAATTGTCAAGCAAAATCAAATACATAACTATTATGGTACATCATTATTGCTTTTTAGCTAAAAAGAAATATGTATACATATATCTTAATTTTCAATCATTTTCTATTAGATATCGACTGGTTGTACCATCACGCTAATTCGCAGAAACCTGGGAACCTAATGTTCACTTCGTTCCCATTAAAGTACTCCGCGTTCTTAGTATTCTGCTGAATTCTTAAAGCATTGTGTTGAGTGGCGGAACTCAACGCCTATCAATATTAAATAATTAATTTTCTCGATTGAGAATCGAACGTATAGCCTGTCTTGTTCATCTTGCCAAGTACTCTAAGATTAAAATACTTTATTATGTCAAAACCAAAAAGTTCTTTGTAAAATAATTAGTTACATTAAATGTCGTAGCAATTTAACTTGCGTAAACCACTCAGACTATATGAAAGTTGAATAAAAATATCATCTATAGTATACCTAGCTTTTAATTAATTTGTGTTGTTATACTTAATAAGTACACTGAGAAAATATTTATTTTGCTCTAGCGGTACCATTCGGCTTCGTCTGCTTGAACTGTAATATTATTACTTCTATTTATTCATACTGCTTCTCGCTGTATTTCGTGCGTGGCATTCTGCTGCATTAGCGGAACTCAACGCCGCAAATCATTTAAGTGGTGTAGGTAAGTCACAAGTGCAGTTTCTTCAGCGTTAATATCGCGGAAAGACCGAGAAACAATGTAGCCTATTAGTAACTCCAGCTCCACAATTCCCGTTTTATAAAAATTACTTCAGCAGTTTCAATAATTAGCCGGGACAAACCAAACAATTAAACTGTTTATTCATGTTTCTGTTTCGCGTAAATAACTAAGACCACTTAATAACACGCAATTTCCTTGAAATCATAGAGGGATTCTTAAAGTTTATCAATACTAGAAGGAGGTATGGATGATCCAATAGCCCTTCAATCAATGTGGCGGAGTGGACCGTGGGTCACAACTTTGAACTATTTTTTGTTTGTATAAGTAAAGAAAACAATATTTTACGTAATTAAGTTCAATTTGCTATTGGAAAAAGTGGGGCGTGCTAATACCACGGTAAATACATTAAATATCTTAAAATTTCCGCTACCAATTTTAATGCGATTTTTATATTTTACCGAACACTTCTTAAGAAAATTCCTCAATACATTACTTCAAACTCATTGGGCTATACATAATAAGGGCATCTTCAGATGAAACATTACAAAGACGAATTCAGTAAGAAAAAATGTGGCATCGGCTTCTTTCATTAAAGAACATTAGAGTTTCGGATGAAAAATGAAAAATAAGAGCACATTGTAGGCTTCGGTGATACGCTAATGGTTTTTTGTTCAAAAAAAAATATGTGGATTCCGTTAGGATTGTTCTTGTTTCTTAATTTTTTTTTCAGTTTCACGGTGTATACCGCACATATCTGGGAAGGCAGAGGGAACTTGGGAACCTATTGTTAAGGTACTCTGTTTCCACTAAAATCCGTTACGCATTTTGTCACTTCAAATATTTAGTTTATATAAACTGTTGGTATTTTTCTTTATATAGTCTAAAATAAAGTCATTTCTCCTTCTTTTGTATAAGAAACCATTGTAAAGTTTACTTTTATATATTTACGATTTTCACGAATAATCAGAGTAACTTACATTCAAGATTAATATTTTATTTCATTTCACGCTGTAGGTATTCGTACAGTATTTTATTTAATCTCTCTCTCTCTCTCTCTCTCTCTCTCTCTCTCATAGTTATAATACTAAGGCATGAATGTTTTATTATTATAGCAGAAAAACAAAAACAATGCCTCGAGTAGAAATAGAACCTACGACAGTTGCATTTACAGTCATAGAGTAAGCTGCTGCACGACTTTGGCACAGCTTCACGCTGTATCCCACACATGTAAGGGTAGGCAGAGGGAACTTGGGAACCTAGCGTTAAGACACTCTGTTCCACTTCCGTTCCCCACTCTACGCCAAACGAGGCATTGCGTGAGTGGCGGAACTCAACGCCGCGTATTGCCTTGTACCATAGTGAAGAAATGAAAACAATAAAAAAAATAAATTGAAAATATTAAATATTCCATTTCCTCGAGTGGGGATCGAACCCGTAACCTGTACAAGTGTGTGAGTGTGTCGATTACAGTTACACGCTTGTGCCACTTCCTACTTTGACAAGAAAAAAAAATCTCAATAATCTAATAAGAATCTCATAGAATAGTGCACTTTCTTAAGAGACCCTTTAAGTAATTACGTAAGAGCCCAAAGGTTTTAATTAAATTAATACATTTTACACTGCAGACATAATCGTTGCAAAATTTAAAATATGCAAATTTGCAAATAACTAAAAAGATAAGATAGTCAATTTGAATGATACCATTATTTAATATTATTTTACGTATTTACACTCAATACCCGTTTTTGTAAACATATAATATATATAGAGCGTATAAGAATTGTTAAATAGTTTAAATGAACAGTTGATCGTTATTTACGTACAATATGAAGAAAAGTATACTAAATTAAAAGTTATAATATGTATAGTTAAATATAATTAGAAATTATTATATAATTATTAAATATAATTAATTACTATACATATAAATCTCTTACGTTACTATACGCCTGACAGATTGTGCAGCGTTGAACGCTGAATTTGCCACCCAGACCGCAAGAAGAGCGTAAGAGAGTATTAAGAGGGAATCCCCCGAAAACCTTAGGGAAATTAGATAAAAAATCAACTCAAACAAAATTGCAATCGTCTAATACACACAAACATCAAAAATTGCATACTTTAATTGTAATTTGTATGCCATGATCTATATTTAATTTTAAATAATATATAATAAAATCATTTATATAACCTCTTAAGATTATTAGTAGCTTTTTTCTTCAGCTTTGCACTGTGTCACGCTCATAGTATTCAGAGGGAACTTAGTGTTAAACCACTCCGTTCTGTCTCTCACTTTCTTTCGGATTTAAGCTATTGCGGGTTGAATGGCGAAACTCAACGCCGCGATTTACCTTGTTACCAGTACCAGAGTGTTAATGTGAATTATTGTGTTGTATACAAAATGTTAATTATTTCATTTTCTACACAATCTATACAACCTATCTTGTATCGCCTGCATCACGACAGGCCTCTTTATCATTATAATAATATACACAAAAATGTAAACTTACATCATATTTTTTTCATACAAAATGTAGAGACACCTTCAGAACTATTCACTTATCACTATTTCACGTACTGAATGAGTTCAATTCTGAAACGTATTTTTTGATTTATAACAATTTGCTGGCCTTAAATTAAATATTTGAGTATAAGCAAAATTATTATAATATATACAAAGTTATATTCACAAATCTCTTTATTTTATGGAAATTAATATCATAGTTCTACCATTTTAGTTAGTTTATAAGTTTTATAAATAAATATATAGAAATAAAATTTTATTTATTTAATTATTAATTTGGCTATATCATCTATAAGGTGAAGGTAATTATACATTGGGTCATAATCATTGGTTAAGCGAATGCGTAACCAATGACCGTTGCCGAAGTTCAATTGATACTGTTACTGTTCAGTTTTAATTAATTTTTGTGATCTTTGTTTATTTTTTTTCAAAGGCACGCTAATTACAAACAATGGGCTATTGTAACGAAAATCAATAGAAAACAATTCATTCATTACTTTTGATCCTCCCACATACAATATCCAGAGAGTCACAATTTTCAGCTTATAAACACTTGTTTAAATTTGAATCTATAATTATTTATGTGTTTTTTTTTTTTTAACTTAAGTACCAGCAAACTTTTAGCACTAAGTTCACAACACTAATAGTAATCCGAGACTTAAATCTACAAACATGCTAAATCGGTTACGATGTTATACGCGGGAGAGCCGACCGGCATCAACGTTCTCCTCCAACGGTTGGTAAGGGACTGACTCAAAATTATTAGTTGCCATTGCATCCGAGAATGAACGAAAATTGCCGAATATACATCGTGAATGTGAAAGAGATGACTTTGTGAGTGTGAAAGAGATAGATGCGCAGGTAGGGTGGGAGACTGCATAGATTCTATGCTTGTTAATGCACAGGTTGGAGATTAAGTGCCTTTATTTCTTGTTGACAGAATATTAGCTGTTATTTCTAAAGGCAGGATTAAATTTATTATTTTTCAAAACTTCATTTTGTGTTTTCCATGGTAGAAAAAAGAGATATGTCGTAGCGTAGAGGCAGTTGAGGAAATAAAATATTTAATATTTTTATTTCCTAGCTCTGGGAGAGGAGGCAAAGCTCGGCGTTGACTACCGCCTTAACACGCAAACGAAAGAGTCATGTTGGGAATAGAGTGTTTTAACACTATATTCTGAGAGTCTCTCTACAGATTTAAAAATATATATAGATTAATTATAGAGGACCCTATGATACATAATTATTATTTCAGAATGATTTTAAAAACTCATTCCGTAACAATCAACCACCATCTCATTTTTATATACACATGTTGAATATAGTTTTCACTTTTAAGTGTTTAAGAGGTATTCAGTTTCATTATTCAACATAATATTATAGTCACAACACTCAGTTTTACGTACGTACTCAGTTAAACGTATCCCACACATGGCAGGATAGGCAGAGGGAACTTGGGAACCAAGTGCTAAGACACTCCGTTCCACTTCTGTTCCCCACTTTCTGCCGAATTTGAAGCATTGCGTGTTGAGTGGCGGAACTCAACGCCTCGATGCCTTGTACCAGAGTGAAGAAATGAATACAGTAAATATTTAATTTTAAAATATTAAATAATTCATTTCTTTGAATGGGGATTGAACCCACAACCAGTCGGTAACAATCACACGAATGTGCCGCTGCGCCAAGACACGCCTCTACCTTATATAGTGGATTTTCACTTCACCTATTCCTATTTTTGAAATCAACGTTATTTCTTATCTAAGAATGGTTGTGGGTTTATTCCATACGAGGAAAAAGCTATATATTTAAAATATTTTCATTTCTGCGTTGCTAAAAAAGAACAGCGTCAAGGTACGCTATTCAACACGAATTATCTAGAATTGGGCTGATAATTAGGATGCGAGTGTCCTAATATTACTCTCAATCTGCTTACTCTCCTATGTGGAAAAAGAAGCTTGAAAAGAGTTGCTGCAGTTGATAAAAATTTCGACATAGCTTGATGAGAACGTATAGCTTAGTGGTCAGGCTGCTTGAACAAAATTCCAAGAGGCGTTGGTTCAAATCGACAAGTGCAGCGGTGTTTGTCTAAAATGTAAAATTCATAGTCGCCATAAACCTTCACTTACATGAAGTATAGTTTAAATAAATACACTAACTTCACAAGAATATTGAGTCAAACAGTCAATAATTTAATTTTTCAATTCCGTAATAGAATGATCGTTGTGATCGACACATTTGTGTCAATTGTTCATCAATTTGCTCGTGGAATTATATAATGGCCGATATTTCCCGATAAATGACTTTGATAAGTGTCAGTTGATTGGGCGAAGCTATAATAGTTAGAGGCTAAAATAACTGTGTTGATCGCTTGAAGATAATATAAACTAGTATGAACTCATATTATATATGTACATTTGTATTGACTGACTTCTACAAAGTTTTTTTTACCTTATCTCACGTTGAATCCTGAACATAGCGGGAAAATCAGGAAGAACATGAGAACATGGTATTAAGATACTCTGTTACATTAAGATTTCACCGTTCTCCACTTTACGCCAGAGATTCCTCCGTTCTGCACTTCACGAGTAGTGAAAATAAAAAAAATATATTTCATTTCCCAAAGCGGAAATCGAACCGACAAAAGTCGCGTTTACAGACACGTCTGTTCCCTTGTGCCACTACGTCCTGGTGTGTATATGTAATAATAATGTTATTGAAATTTGTTATAACATGAAAGGAATATTAAATAATCCCTTAATTTAAATTTAAAAAGCGTATAAAAATTTTGAACGAAGCAGGATTTGAACCCGCGCCTCTGGAATACCGTTCCAGTTGAACGAATGGCTTAGTTGGTCAGAGCGCTGGAACGGTATTCCAGAGGCGCGGGTTCAAATCCTGCTTCGTTCAAAATTTTTATACGCTTTTTAAATTTAAATTTAGTATTTTCTGTCCTAATTGTGGTATAACACTTTAAAACATAGTAAAAATATTAAATAATCCATTTTATAGAATTATCCAAAAATATACCAGATCATTGTTTTTTCATGTTCCTTTGAATTACCCTCATGGAACTTAATTTTTTTTTGTCGTCTCGGTTATATTAAAACTTTTTATGTTTTTTTTATGTTTCGATTATATATGTTTAATTATTTGACATTTGACCTCATTAGATTGTTCTTATTTACACTATTAAACTCGAAACAGTAATTCAAAATTAGCTCTTTCGATTGAATAAATTTATAATATTGGAGTAGATGACAGTACAATATATAAAAATCTTTTAGCTACACGTGTTCTTCACAATTTGCGAACCCAGTGTTAAAACATTTGATTCTCATTAAAACACTTTCTTTCTCCACATTTCACCTAAATTAAGGCAAAAAGACGAATTTTTGAAATATTTAATTTTCTACGATTGGGAACTATTTTACTTTTTATATTATCATCATCATTATCAGACTGTGCTTGCCCACAGCTGCCATAGGCCTCTTCATTGGCAGCTCTCTCTCTCTCTCTCAGCTTCACGATGTATTCCGCATATGGTTGGGTAGACGGAGGGAACTTGGGAACCCAGAATTCTGACACTCCGTTCCACTTCCGTTTCCCACTTTCCGACGAATTTGAGGCATTGCGTGTCGATCAATATATCTAATAAATATATAAAATTTTACAATTCAATACTACAAAATCCAATTCATTGGACATGAATGAAAAATGAATATCGACATTTTAATGTCACTAGTTCAGAATACTGTTTTAAAATGCAGTAAGTAATCGTCGATTTAAACTCCGTAGTTGTACTTTACAAAAGAAACCTTTCAAAGAAGATTTACATTTAAAATGGGGTGCCTTGTTAAAATGTTTCAAGCGATTTCGAACTCTGACCCATCGTGATACAGTATAGAGATTTCTCTCGCATATTTTGAACTACACAACGGTTACAGGTGTTAAATAATAATATTCAGTAGTTTATTCCAGTGATTTGTGTTGGCTCAAATATATTGGATATAGCTAAGGTATTTTCACAATGTAGGATTTTCTAGCTAAAATTTGTGTTTTCTCTATGCGTACGTGGTTGTCAATTTACATAGTATTTTAGTAATATTTTCATTTTCTGGGTCTAGTAACGAGGTAAAGCGCGGCGTTGAGTTCCGCAACTTAATACGCAATGCCTACACAATACGGCAGAAAGTGGGGAACGGAAATGTCCTAATTGGAACCGGGGGTCTTAGGACTAGGTTCCAAAGTTCCTGCCATGTGTGGCATACAGCGTGAAGCGTGAAAAAATGCCTATAGACAATACACACTGTTTTGCAGCTCTACATTTGTTAGAGCCTCAAATTCGGCGGAAAGTGGGGAACGGAAGTGGAAAGGAGTGTCTTATCACTAGGTTTCCTCTGCCTACCCTGCCTCGTGCGGGATACAGCGTGAAAGTAAAAAAGTTCGCTCGTTGATAACAAGGTAAAGCGCGGCGTTGAGCTGAGCTAGTCAACACGCAATACCCCGAATTCAGTTTAAAGTGGGGACACAGCGTAAAACTACAAAAATACGAAAGTACGAGTATGACGATGTCGTGATTCAGTGGTACAAACATGCGACTGTAAACGCTACAGCTGTGAGTTCTATTCACACAGAGGAGAATTAAATATTTAACTTTATTTAAGTTAAATATTACTGTATATACGCGAAATGCAGCTTGGAACACTTGACACACAATGGCTCAAGAATACTTCGAAAAATGGGCTATGTATCTGGTTTCATTAGAACGGAGTGTCTTAACTCTATGTTCACAAGTTCTTTCTGCTTACATAACTTAACAAAAGAAAGCTCGAAATTATGGAAACCAACACATTTGGAAAGAAATATTTCAAAACATTTATCCATTGTTATTCCACACTTAAGAAGGACTTATTTAGAAAACGTATAAATAATAGACATATAATGATTCGCGGACTATTTATCAAATACGATAAATTTTTTATACATTTTCTAAATGGAAAATTCGAGATTTAAATAATACAGTTCATGTATAATCCTCTTTATGTGCTTGGAAATATCAGCGACAATGGCAATTAGGAACTCTGTCTTTTATAATATTTATGAGAACGATTTTGTTACGTACTTATTTATTGTTTTAAACTAAATTAACATAAATTTCTTGGTAAGTACTAAGAAAGCACAGCGTCTGAACGTAATCACGAGGCTGTGTGATCGAATCCCACACGGGAGTTATTTTAGATTATTTGAATATTATTGCTTTTGTAACAAGATGTAGTGCGGCGTTGAGTTACGCCGTGCAATATCTGGAAAATTTGAACATTAATTTAGATTCTTCAGTAGTAGTCACTGCTTGCTGTGACTACTACTGATTCTTTATCAAACCCGAGGATAAAACAAATTACAATTTTTAAATATATTATCTTTCTACAATATCAAGATTATTCAGTACCGCTTATATTAATTAAATATACGATGTTTTGCTTATATATTTTAAACGACCTATTCAATTTTTTTTTAATAAAATAATAATAAACCACGCATAGCGTTGAATTCCGCCGTGCAACTCGGGCTTAAAATGAAAAACACTATAAATGCTATATAAAATCTTTAATGTTTGTAATTTTTAGCCTTCTAAATATATATTTTTAGCCTACTTAATATATAGTCTTTTTCAGTTTCACGCTATGTCCCACATAGCAGGGTAGGCAAAAGGAGTTTGGGAACCTCTTGTTAAGACACTCCGTTCCACTTCCGTTTACCACTTCCCCCGAATTCAAGGCATTGCGTGTTGAGAATCGGCGGAATCAACTCCGCGATTTGCCTTGCTTACCAGAGCGAAGAAATGAAATAGTTGAATATTTAAAATTTCATTTCCCGAAATTTTATCTGAGTGAGTGTGGCTTGAATACACAACCCGTCGTTTCGTTTGTAGTCAGTCATACATTTGTGCCGATGCACCACGACAGGCCTCAATATATATTTCAATTTAACAAAAAGGCACGGAACGGGACGAACTATCTCTACACTAGGGTCCTATGTTTCCTCTGCCTACCTTACTATGTGAATTAAACTACTTAAAGTCTCTTCATAAGTTTCCAATGCAAGTCAGTGATTCCTGAGATAAGCGCGGTCAACATATAACATTAAGTAAGATTCTTGGTGACAAAAGTAATATAATGAAATTGTATTTGCACGCATTATCACGTCCCACACAAGTAGGACGTGTAAGGAGCGTGTTCGCTGGTATCGTGGGCGAAATCTACGATTTATCGATTTAAAGCTTACCTGTATTTATTTTAAATGAGTATTATAGAAAAGGAGGCCTGTCGTGGCGCAGCGGCACAGAACGTGTGACTGTAACCGATGGATTGTGGGATCGATCCCCACTCGAGGTTATGAAATATTTAATATTTTCAATTTAAATATTTAATGTTTTCTTTTGCTCGCTCTGGTACAAGGCAGAACACGGCGTTGAGTTCCGCCGCACTCAACACGCTATGCCTCAAAATTCGGCGGAAAGTGGGGAACGAAAGTGGAACGGAGTGGAACACTAGGTTCCCAAGTTCCCTCTGCCTACCCTGCCATGTGCGGGATACAGCGTGAAGCTGAGTGAGTAGAAAATAAGAATGCATGTGTAGATCACATGGACTACCTAGACATTATATATATTTATGCTAATATATGAGGTCTGTCGTGGCGCAGGGGCTTAAGCGTATGACTGTACACGACAGGTTGTGGGTTCGATCCCCACTCGAGGAAATGAAATATATAAGATTTTGAATTTAAATATATAATGTTTTCATTTCAACATAGTGAAACTGAGTGTCTTAACGCTAGGTGCCCAATTCCCTCTGTCTAACCAGCCATATGTGGGGTACAGCGTGAAGCTGTGTAGAGTAGAGTATGCTAATATATGTCAAATATTTTTTTGACATTTTTTTTTTATTTTGGGAACCTAGTGTTAAGTCACTTCATTTAGAGATTTCCACTGACTACTTTCCGCCGAATTTTGGAGGCATTGTGTGTTGAGTGGCAGAACTCAACATCGCCCATAGCCTCATTACCAGAGCACCGAAGTGAAAATTAAATGGTGATCGAACCATCGCTCTGGTAATACAATAAAAGTGAAAAATTGGACAATATGTAAGAAATTTAATGACTTAACAATATATCCTGTTAAATACGGAATATATCGTGAAGCTCAAGATATCAACACAAATATAATACAAAATTAAATGTTATCAATTTAACTTGTAAATGATTTTTTAAAGTATATAAGACAACTCAAAGAGATAATTGGCAATATAATAATGCGGAAAATGTTATGTTTTCTATAAAATATATTTCTTTCCAAAATAGCACTTTAAATATGTTAAAACTAAGTAAAAATTAAAATACTATACAGATAAACTTTCAATCCATTTCACTAGAATTATACTGAATGATTTATACAGCAAGACATTTAGAAGAAAATATATAAAATTCCAACGAAGCAAGATTTGATCACCCTTCTCTTTCCAACCGTCTAAGATGCGGAAAATATTATAAGTTTTCTATAAAATATATTTCTTTCCAAAATGTTGAGAGCCCTTTAAATATGTTAAAACTATATAAAAATTAAAATACTATACAGATATACTTTTAACCCATTTCAGTAGAATTATACTGAATGATTTATACAGCAAGTCATTTAACCCGAAATGGTTGCAGATTCGTCATACTCATAAATTGCAACAGTCGTACCGTTGTAGTAAACAATGAGAAGGCATGAAACTTCAGTAAGATGTATGCATCTACATATGTATGAGAGCAAAGATTAACATTGTATTACTTTTAATAATAATAGAAAATTGTATTTATCTATACTTTTATGGCTGGTAGCGTATTGGTGTTTTAATTTAATAAATAATTTTATTTCACATTTAGTATTCCAAAATCTATGTTTTAGACATTCTGTGATGATATAAATTCTTAAAATACGGCGGAAAAAATATGGCGCAACTTAGCACCGCTCTTCTGTTCTAAACTCAGTAAATTATTCGTAAAAATAAAGCTTGATGACGACGAATGGGATTTTTCAAATTACCACAGTCGTACGGTGGCTCCTCTGAGCCACGACAGACCTCCCGCTCTTTATATATCTCATATGATTCAACCGTTCAAAAGCCTTCTTACTCATGATCTAGTGTAAATTTAATACGTATTCTGTACAACGGAGTTGAATGATATATCCCATGAATATTCTATCAGGTATTATCGTGCATTGTGTACGCGTAATGGCTACCGGTTGGCAAAACTGGTATCCGTGTCGCATTAACATTAAAATACTGGACTCAGAATTGCACCTTGTGACAGCCCTTTGAATTGATCATATTTCGTCGGCTTTAACAATGTGATAGTGGATGCAGTGAAATTTTCAGTAGGAAGTAAAGTGTTGGCTTTATTCAAATTTCCTTAGGATCGTATATTAGGAATTTTATTTATTTGTCATGTAATAACAATAATATGATTTGTTCTCATGCTATGATTTATAAAAAATTAAATCAAGAAATATTTTAGTCAGTCAGCCTTATTTCAGTCCTTTTTGTAACTTTAAAAGAAAAAATATTTTTCTTTTCGTATACATTTTTTAGCTTTTCGTTTTCATTTATTTTTCAATTAAAAAAAATATTAAAGATTGGAAGTAAGTCAAATATAAATTTTTAGGAAATCCACGAAATATTGTGGTATGTAGGCTAGGTATATACTGGCACAATCTAAAAAAAAATCCCTTACAATTTTTATATATTAAGCATCATAAACGCATTTGAAATCATTAAAAAAAATATCACTGATTCACACGTAGACTTTGTCAGCAAGAACCGCTCGTTTCGTTCTTTGTCGTAAAAAAATCCGTCCTCAATAAGATATTCTTTTCACTTATCTGCATTGCATTGTAAATTCAGTATGAATTAATCTTATAACTGTTTTATTTCAAGCCCTAAGATTTATATAAAAAAAATATTTTAATTAATTTATGCAGAAGATTTTTGCTTTGCTTTAGTAAAAGGCCATCAATTGAAAATATCTTTTAGATATGCTACACATTATGTTAATTGACCAATTAACAGAGATATTGGAAGGATGGTCACTTCCAATATCATATTAGCAACAAAATCGTAAGGCAAAAGGCGATTTTCTTCACAGAACAAACTAAGCAGAGGAAACTAATATTAGGACAGTCCTACTCCTACATATGCGTCCAATTTTTTATGAGGAACGGAAGTGGAACGGAGTGTCATAACACTAGGTTTCACTTTCGTTCCCTCTGCCTACCCTGCCTAGTGCCGGATACAGCGTGAAGCTGAAAAAAAAAATACTTAAGAAAAAAAAGTGATTTGAACTTTTCCTAACGAGGATAAAAAATCACATCGAACGCGCTTACAATCAGAAACATCATACTATGAACAACTATCGAGAAACAATAATCTTTTGCCGCTGCCTATTTTTTTCAATATGAGAGAAACTGAGAACATACAATGTAAATAAATTATATTACTTTCTATAATACATATTTAAATATGGGGACTTTTGGCACAAGCATGCGGCTGTTATTACGATAGTCTGCAAATTCAATCCTCATTCGAGTAAATAGAATATTGTATATTTTCTTTTCTTTGCTCCGATAGTAAACCAAAGCGTGGCGTTGAGTTGCACCTCTCAAAACGCAATGCTTGAGGCATTAAGTGGAAAGTAAGAAAATAACGGAGTGTATTAGCACTACCTTTCGAACTTCCCTCTGCCTACCCTGCCTATAGCGTTGTTTAGGCAGGGTAGCCAGAGTGGAAATAAACTGTAAAAAGAGTCCTAAAAATCTTTTTTAAAAATATGAAAAGTGAAGTATGGACGAAAAATTAAATTACGTCAATTTTAGCTTCACTCTTAAAATTTTACTTTACAACGTCAACAATGTTGTAACAGTCAATAAATAACAATGTTGCTATATACATATTTCACAAAACTCTTTAGACGTAAAGTTTTCTTTGCTTGTAACATAAAAACTTTTATAAAATACTAAGAATAAATCTTGGTCTATTTGGCATTAATTAATAGAGATTGTGGTTTGAAATATCATATAGGGTGTGTTCTAATATACATTTACAATATCCGATGTATGCTATCATATAAATGTTAAAAAACTTAAGTACTTAAAAAATATCTGTTGTGGCGCAGCGGCACAAGCGTGTGACTCTAACCGACAGGTTCTGGGTTCGATCCCCGGTCGAGGAAATGAAATATTTAATATTTTCAATTTTAATATTTAATGTTAAATTTCTTCGCTCTGGTAATAAGGCAAAGCGCGGCGTTGAGTTCTGCCACTCAACATGCAATGCCTCAAATTCGGTGGAAAGTGGGGAACGGAAGTGGAACGGAGTGTCTTAACACTAGGTTCCCGGGTTCCCTCTGCCTGCCTCGAGCGGGATACAGCGTGAAGTTGAAAAAAGTAATAAATTTAAAAAATATATAGTTACCATTATTAACTTATTCATTGCAGACAGGACGAGAAAGAGCATTTTCCTTTTTCATAGCGAAGTCTGTTTTGAATTATTTTCTATGGACTTGATTACCATCCTGATTTTAATATTCCCAGCAGTTATAATATCTGGAATACAATTTTATATATAGCAGAGTAGTGTAATAAAACATGTAACAATATTTTTAAGCATAATACCACCGTAGGGAATGGAATCCATATACACGGCACCATTGGCCAGTGCCATGCCACATTGGTTATGATTTTAGCATATTTTTTAGCGTTAGGCTATATGGCCGGGTGAGCCAAGGGCATGGGCGTGTTGGGTAACCTGATATTCCCGAAATGCTCTGTTTTCCACATAGTGACCAAATTTCGATAAGTACATCGAATGTTAAGTAGCAGGGCTTAACACCGTTCTTACTCTTATTAAATGAAATGCAAATAATTTTATTCTCTGCTATGGGAATCGAACCCACAACCGGATCAATATATTTTATTACGAACAAAAGCAAATGACCACCCTTAAACAATCTGAAGTGATTTTATATAACGCCTCTGTTCCCAGTCAAAAGCGTATTTACCTTACAAGTGGCGTCTTCCGGATAAGGCTCTTACAGTCTCCACTGTATAATGTGGAAACCTTTTGTTAAGGGAAAACGTAAAGAAACATAGAAATTAAATGGAAATGCTTTATTTTGTTTATTTGTTTAGTGAAAACCATTCTTAGCATAAAAGAGGTAAGAGAGTCAAACGTCGTTAACAAGATGTATTGCTTTACTTCTACCGTGTTATAGATGCCTGTCGTGGCGCAGCGGCACAAGCGTGTACCTATAACCGACAGGTTGTGGGTCCGATCCCCACTCGAAGAAATGAAATATTTAATATTTTCAATTTAAATATATAAAGTTTTCATTTTTTTCGCTATGGTACAAGGCAAAACGCGGAGTTGAGTTCCGCCACTCAACACGCAATGCCTCAAATTCGGCGAAAAGTGGGAAACAGAAGTGGAACGGAGTGTCTTAACACTAGGTTTCCAAGTTCCATCTGTCTACGCTGCCATGTGCGGGATACAGCGTGAAGCGAAGTCGACGACGCCCGCCATCCTGTTACAAGAACGAGGAAATGAAAAAAAATGTCACTGAGTAGAAATCGAACTTAGTACCACCGTATATACGGACAAACGCTATACGATTATCTAAAAAAATTGTATAAACTGCAATTTAAAAAGTAAAATAATTTGTTTAAAAAGACGTATCATATCCAGTGATTTATTTTCACGTCCTTTGTTGAAGAGAGCTTTGTGAACCCACAATGAGAGTGTTAAACGGTGGTCCGGAGATCGCCTTTGAATGACCTGTCCGGATGCTGCGAACTACTGAAATAATTAAATGAAATGTGTTTCGGATTTTGTCTTCATTTAAGTTTATTATTTTGAAATTTAATGAGTTGTATCATATTAATTCTAGGTATATAAGGATTTAACGTTATATTGAGGATTTTCTTTCTTCTTTAGTTTCTCTGCTCTCCTTAAGGACAACATGCGAAAGACCAGCTTCTACGTTTTTATTTTTGAGGCCATCAAGGAGTACAATCAATATACAATCAATGCGGCTATAAACTCGAAAGGTTGTAGGTTTAATTCCTACCTGAGAAAATAAAATTGAAATCAACGCAACTCAGCTTCACGCTGTATCCCGCACTTGGCAGGTTAGGCAGAGAGAACTTGAGAACCTAGTGTTAAGACACTCAATTCCACTTCCGTTCCATACTTTCCGCCGAATTTGAGGTATTGCGTATTGAGTGGCAGAACATATCGCCGCTCTTTGCGAAAAAATGAAAACTTTAAATTTGAAAATATTAAATCTTTTATTTCTTCAAGTGAGGATCGAACCTACGAACCGTCGTTTATAGTCACACGCTTGTGCCGCTGCGCCACGACATGCCTTATTCGAGGAAACAAAATAATATTTCCATTTCTTTGCTCTGGTAAGTGCTGTAACCGTCGATGCGAGTTTCGTCACTAACGGAAACGGGACAGCGAAATAAAGTGTCCTATCACTACGTTTCCAATGGCTCCTGACATTTGCGGTATAAAGCATGTAACATGTATTTTTCGGATATTATTTATTTATATAATACAATAATAACGTCATTACCATCTACAAATCTATACATATTATTTATCCGCTGTTACCGTTCTGCATCACAAAACATCGTAGAATCATTTTAAAATCATTCATCACTTTCGTGATCTCCTTGCAGATTTATTTGTATTTATGCTTGCCTTTGTTGGTATTAATGGTAAGATAATTCGCTGAGTCACACGTAATGTATACAGCGATGATGGCTCTGAAAAACTTTGGAGGCATATGGCATCCTTGTGTCGATGGAAGTGCATGTATTGAAATGGTATATGTATTGTAAATTTTGAATATTTTTTTAATGATGTGATTTAATGGAATATATCCCTGTATAGATAGTGAATCTTAGTGTTTGTATTCGTGGGTTTGTGTTTTTGTTTTCTTCGTTAGTATTTTAATGTTAATTCATTTGTAAATGTTATATATTTTTAATCATAATAGTCATATAAATATCAAAATTGTTTTATAAGTTGAGCTGAAATTTTACTCCCCCAATATAGTTTTTAGTTTTTTAATTGTATCATTATAAGAAAAATAAAATAATGGAAATTAATAATACAAGATGCATGCACAAGCATGTAACTGTAAGGCCTATAAGTTGTAGGTTCGATGTCCACTTGAGGAAATTAAATGTTTAATATTTTCAATCTAAATATTTAATGTTTTCATTTCTTCGCTCTAGTAACAAAGCAAAGCGTATGTTCCGCCACTCAACTCACAAAGTGAAGAACGGAAATGAGTGTCTTAACACTAGGTTCCCAAGATCCCACTGTCTACTCTGTCATAAGTAATTAATATACTGACTCTACTTTAATCAGTATGTGGTTTAAGCGGCGAAGCGGCGACCGGATCGCTAGCATACAATGCATCTCTTTTCAAAAATAAATTATTATATAGGATTAATATGTCAATATATCCCATTTAAATATCAAAAGTCAGATTAAAATTTAAATAAATTGAAAATAATTTTTGTACACCGGTTTCTCCATTAAGCATACATTATACATACATTATAAAATAACGAATGATACACACGTTACTTTAAATGGAGCTTTAAAAGCAGGTATTTGCAAAAAGTTCTTATTTGATTCCATTTACTTATTGATAATTGCATTAAATTCTGGCCAAAGGAATATAAACTGAATTTTAAAAGTGATAAGATACAATTTAGTTTAAGAGTTCAAAGCTGATAAAACCCCACTTTGTGACAAAACAAACAAATACTTAATCAGGACAACAAGACGGCTTAATTAAAAGTCTGAAACATACATACATGGCTTTTTTTTAACTGTTTTTTTATGTAAAGGTAGGTGACGGCGAACAGTGCGTTGGCGGATGTTGTGCTATATCATATGGGAGATTTTTATTCTCATGGAATCTCTGTTAAGATTTTTAACCAACTTTAAGAAAAGAAGCTGTAAGATAGATATGTATATATATAAAATTTAAAAAATGTATAGGTTTTGTGTATATGTACATTTATCCTAAAACATACTAATAATTATTTTATAAAATATAATAATAGTACCTAACTATATATGTACGTATAAAAAGTGCTTAATAACTGAATATTATTATTAAAATTACTAAACTTAAATTTAAAAAGCGTATAAAAATTTTTGAACGAAGCAGTATTTGAACCTGCGCCTTTGGAATACCGTTCCAGAGGCGCGGGTTCAAATCCTGCTTCGTTCAAAAATTTTATACGCTTTTTAAATTTAAGTTTAGTATTTTCTGTCCTAAGTGTGGAATAACACTTTAAAACATAGTAAAAATATTATTAAAATTCCTGTAAAACATTGTACTTACTGATTGCGACCGTTATTTTTTGTATTTTTTTTATTCTTTCTTATTATCTCAACGATACCTCCATAACACTCATATGTTAAAAGTAGTGAAACCTGTTATTGGCTATACTATTTATTGTATATTTTATGTTAATACTATATTTATAAGTTGTTGGTTTTATGAATAAAATAAATAATAAAAAATAAAAAATAATAATGTAGGTGAGTGTTTGTATGATTGTCCACTTATATCATACAATCTAAAAGTCCAAAAAGCTCCTTTTTCATTAATATGAAGAATTTTCCATAAGAGCAACCTACATGCTCAAATAAATAATAGTTTACTAATGTCTTTGATTTTCGCGATTGTTATACATTTTAAATGAAACACTTTTAAACGGATTAATCGCGTGTATTGAATGGTAAACATTTTTGGGAAACCCGACGTTTCGAACACTTTACAGTAGTCCGTGGTCACGGGTAGACTGTACAGTAGTCCGTGGTCACGGGTAGTCTACCCGTGACCACGGACTACTGTAACGTGTTCGAAACGTCGGGTTTCCCAAAAATGTTTACCATTCAATATACGCGATTAATCCGTTTAAAAGTGTTTCATTTAAAAATAATAGTTTACTAATTTTGATATTTTAGAGAAGTCGTATAATAATATAGGTAGTTGATCATTCTAATATTTCCTCTCATGGCAATGACTTATTTAAATTTCTTCGCTCTGGCAACACGACAAACAGCGGCGTTGAGTTACACCATTCAATACACAATGTGAAAGAAATGTGAGAAAAGCAGAGTGTCTTAACACCTGATTCTCTATACCTGCGTTTCTATGCAGGATAAACGTAAAACTAAAACATTATAAAATAAAAGACATCACCCTAATTTATAAAGAGAAAATAAAATTATTAAATAACATCCCACTCGTTTCACTGATTTAATACTAAATCAGAAGTATACGACCTCGTTAGAGAAGTTTGGGTTGAACGTCTTCATTTGAGTTTTGACCGCGATAAAATATAAATTAAGTCTTTAATATCCTTTTACAAACGATAATAAGTAGATGTAAAATATGTAAGTACAAAATAAAATGTCTGTAATAATATTTTAATTAGTTCTCACCTGCGGCTTCGCCCGTTTTACATTATACTTTCTAAGTGACTGACCACAGTCATATCTGACTCTGACCGCAGTTGCATCGAAACGATTCATGTTGAGTGTATACCGAAGGCTTCCTTGACAATTGGACTATCTTGTACGAAAATAGAAATAGCCTGATGTCATAGTTTATGAGATTAGCTATTCGATCCAAACAAATTCTTCTTATTGTTTGAGGCCATAATGGTTCAATGGAGAATATCTGATTATAAATGTATTTGGTTGTAGGTTTGAACTTTTAGGGATGTAACTTAATTTAACGCCGTTAAATTAGCATTACGCTATATCCCTAGCCGAATTGGCAGAGAAAACGGAGCGTTACACGGATAGCAGAAATTGAAATCACATTCATCGTGTTTATATCATAGTGGTCTCTAATACTTCTAATTCTTATAGGACTAAGAATTTAATTATTCAACCAAATATTTTATAACACATTGTTTATCTTTTTTTTTTCAGCTATACATGACCTAATGTTAAGAAGTTCCGTTCTGTTCTCCACTTTCCGCCTAATTTGAGACATTGCGTGTTGTGTCAATTTTCTTTATAAATCTTCGTTTGTATTTTAAAATAAAGATATTTAAGCAGTCTAAACTAAACACCGTCCAATTAATTAGTGAAACGCAATCGTGATAGCCCGAGCAGCTATTAATCAGACTGAGATCGATCTGATACTAAGGACAGAGTATGGTGGTCTTCCACTTTGTACTTAACTTTGATCTTACTGTACATGTTTTCTCAATTCTGTCGTGCGTACTAGACAGGTAGTGGGTTTGATCCCGACTTCAGGAAATAAAATATTTAATATTTACGTTTCTTCGCCCTGGTAAATAAACATGGCCAGATTCGGCGTTAATTACCGCTACTTTACACACTATGCCTCAAATTCGCCGAATAGTTGAGAACAGAAGTATCTTAATGAGATATTGTGTCTTAAGGCTAGGTTCCCAAGTTCCTTCTGCCTACCCTGACATATATGATATACAGCATGTTAGCTGAAAAAGTATCGAAGTTTTATTTTTACTTTTCGTTACTACATTTTTGCTGATTCAATTTGGATGCTATTGCGTATACAAATTCAACTTCTTCGCTCTGATACGAAGATAAAATGTGTCAGTGAGTTTTACGGATTATCTTTCTGAATTGAAATTTTTGTATTATGTAAAATATTATTTAGTAAAACTAGTTACATGCCGGAACTTTGTTTGAATAGATTTTAAGATTTAAAATGGAAAATTTCCTTTACTACCCTTTCTCCTTGAAATTTAAAGAAATCTTCATAAACAAAATTACATGCCAAATCGCGATTTTATAAGTAGGTACATTATATTTTCTGTGCCCTTTTTGTTGGTCTTTGGGTTGGTTTTTGGGTTTGTCACTTAGAAGTTATGAAGTATAAGTTCAAAAACATTAAGCCTCTAACATTTAACTTTTGTAAATAGTCATAATTATATGTCCAAAATATATTTGTATGTAATAATTTATAATTATATTTTTATTGAAATGAAATATTGAGGAAATGAAATATTTAATATTTTCAATTTAAATATTTAATGTTTCATTTCTTCGCTCTGGTAATAAGGCAAAGCGCGGCGTTGAGTTCCGCCACTTAACACGCAATGCCGCAAATTTGGCGGAAAGTGGGAAACGGAAGTGGAACGGAGAAAAAAAATATTTTTATTTCCATACAAAGTCACAAAAGGAACGTACCCATCTGGTCGTGTCATCGTCCCACGCCTAGATGAATATGTACTGAAGTAATAGATGGCCTTAGTAATACCAGTGCAGAAGTCTCTTGTAGCTGAGCTTAAAAGCTACTTAGAATTATGATGACAAATTTAATTTGCACCATAATTGTATGTTAATTGGATATTTTTTTTATGAACTGTCTTTTGTTCCTAATGCAAAGGAAGTATTTTATGTTGTTAAAAAAAATACTGGACGAAAATAAATATAATTATATAACATTTTTAAGTGGCGAAACGAATGGAGTGTCTCAACACTAGGTTCCCAAGTTCTCTCTGCCTACCCTATCATGAGTGGGATTCACGGTGTCCGTGAAGCTAAGAAATAAAAGTAGTTGTAAATATAATTTGTATGGTAATCTTAGCGAAACAGAAAACTCTATCCATATCTATTATTTTTGTGACGATGTAAAAGACAATGCTGTTTTGTCAAACAAGAAAAAAAGTATATTATTTAAAAACACGGACATTCCCTCGACGTGTATATGAACTTTAACTGTACATCACGTATCTACACACATACTAATTAATTAATATTATAACGTTAACGAATTTGTCCGAATGAAAGCGCTAATCTCAAGATATATTGGTTCGAATTGAAAATATCGTTGAGAGGTATAAATTATTGCATTACGACACGGTACCTTACTAAACCTGCGATCAAATTTACCTTTGAGCTACATTTAACACATGTTATCTTCAAGATATCTCCTTTGGATATCAGAAGCGCTAAAATATTTGGAGTATATATTGATCTGGATGACCTAATCCAGTCCAGTCAAGCATTTCTAAAAGAAATTATAAGAAGGGACATTAAGTTGACTAGCCTCAGCTCAAATATATAGAATCTTCAGAATCTTCGCCCACAACTTCAAAAGGTTTCCGAACAATTCGTACAACAATTTTTCAATCAAACTTAATAAAGTCGTTTGAAGCGACGTAAGATGGTTTCAATAAGTAATGCTCACGATTTCGGACAATTTTGGTCTATAGTTTCTAATTTGGTGTGGTACTGTAATCAATTTTATTTTTACTAATATATTTTCGAGGCCTGTCGTGGCGTAGCGGCACAAGTGAGTGACTGTAAAATATAGGTTGTGGGTTCGATCCCCACTCGAGGAAAATGAAATATTTAATATTTTCAATTTGAATATTTTTTTTTTTTGTCTTCGCTCTGGTTACAAGACAAAGAACGGCGTTGAGTTCCGTGACTCAATACGCAATGCTTCAAATTTGGCGGAAGGTGGGAAACGGAAGTGGACTTAACAATAGGTTCCCAAGTTCCCTCTGCCTACCCTGCCATGTGCGATACGTACATATTCTTTTCCACTTCCGTTGCTCATTTTTCGAAAATTGAGGCAGAACATGTTGATTGACGGAACTCAAAGCCGCACTTTGGTATGTTACCAGAGCGAAAAATGAAAACATTAAATATTTAATTTGAAAATATTAAACATTACATTTCTTGAGATCTCTCATCAAATCCACAATCTGTCGCTTACAGTTACACGCTTGTGCCGCTGCGCCGCAACCGGGCTCATGATATGATTAAAATATGTTTTTTTTCAACTTCACGCTCATGCTGAGCACTTGGTAGAGGGAATTTGGGAACCTAGTGTTAAGACACTTGATTTCGTTCCCCACGTTTCGCCAAATTTGAGGTACTGCGTATTGAGTGGCGGAACTTAACGCTGTGATATTTCTAGTAAAACAAGAAAATTAAACTTAAAATAATTGTTCCCCTGTGATGGATTGGAACACACCATGTTCATATTTTAACCCTATCACTGCCCCATAACAGCCTTTTGGCACAAATAAAAAGTATTGAATCAATATCACTTATGCGAAAGAGCTTAATCGTTCACGCGTAATTGACTTTTAGATATAGACAGGTTCGATAATGGCATCCGTCGCGTTTCACATTCGCATTTTTTGAACCATACAGCAATTTACAGATAATCTTTTGATATGTTTTTAAATAGTTATGTATGGAATGTCTTTCTTTCTCTTTCTCTCTCTCTCTCTATATTTATATATATATATATATACAAATATATATATATATATATATATATATATATATATATATATATATATATATATATATATATATATATATATATATATATATATTCAGTTTGTTTCAGCCGTGTGATTCCGGCTTAGAATAGGATCACCCTGGTACTGATGGTGTCATAGTGTCATAAGAGGTGACTGAAGTGCGTGTGGTAGAGTCACGCAGCAATGGCAACACGCAGGGGCAGACTCGATCGGATTATTACCACCCCCGGCATTTAAGACCGGCGTTAAGTTGTGGCTTTGGCCACTGCGTTTTGCATTAGGTAATGCCGGGCCCCGGTGCTCTTCCACCTTAAAGGACGGTAACGCTTCTGCAGCTCCTCTGGAGTTACTCGGGGCCGTGGGCGATGGTGATGGTGATCACTTATCATCAGGTGACCCATAAGCTCGTTTGCTGACTTTTCTATAAAAAAAAATAGTAACGCGGTTTGCCTTATCCTGCCTGGCCGGCACGAAGAAAAGAAAATGTAAAATATTCTGTAGTGAAGATCGAACCCACAACCTGCCGCGTTTACAGTCGCACGATTGATTGTACCGTTACGCGACGACAGGTCTAAGAAATAAAAAAAAAACCACAGGTGCAGGTTTTCACATTCTCTGATGAAGAAAACATGTATTACTTGTAAAAAAGGTTAAAATTCACGATCCGTGTCAATAATGAAACTTGAGATTTATCTTCAGATTTATCTTAAGAACGATATCTTTGCTTCACACTTGTTAACGCGTTATTCGTGAATGATGGCGCTCGAGATTCATTGAAAACACTAATGTATTTGATCTTACGATTGATAAAAAAAAATGCTGATTTAAGAAAAAAACACTTTTTAATTTATATATGATTTTTTAATTCCTCTTCACGAATCTTTCATAGCAGACTCAACATAGAGAAGTAGGGTTAAAACACTCTGTTCTTTATGCTTCATTCAAAATTCCACATATTGCTTATGGAGTGAAAGAGCACAAAAGTGCTTCAATACACTTTCCAACATAAGAAAGAAAACCACAACCATCATCTTTAATGTCAGACGCTTCACCACGATGGTTATAACAATCCAATCATGTTTTTACTATTTTTTAAAGTGTTATTCCACACTTAGGACAGAAAATACTAAATTTAAATTTAAAAACATCTAAAAATTTTGAACGTAGCGGGACTTAAACCCGCGCCTCTTGGAAACTGTCCAAGCGCTCTGACCAACTAAGCCATACGTTCTTATTAATCTATTTCGAAATTCTTATACGCTTGTTACATTATGTTGTTGGCATTAAAATAAATAGCATTCTCTCTTGCCAAACGATAATTCTTACGAATTGTCTTTGGGTAGCGGAAATTTGTAAAAAGTTCCCTTTATAAGAACGTATGGCTTAATTGGTCAGAGAGCTTGGACGGTTTCCAAGAGACGCGGGTTCAAATCCTGCTACGTTCAAAATTTTTACAGGCTTTTTAAATTTAAATTTTGTATAATTCAATCATGGTTTTACGCCCAAGTTATGTTGTGATACATAACATTTTATATGATGAAACTTAACGCGTGTTGTATTTATTTAGGGTTTTCGAAAAGAGATAAAAAATGAATTATTATTAAAACAAATTATTACTATTTTTTTTCTCTTTTACTCTTTCATTTCTTCAACTGGGGATCGAACCCAGAACCTGTCGATTACAGTCACACGCTTGTGCCGATGCGCTACGACAGGCCTCAATTATTACTATCAATTATCAATAATTACTCAATTATTACTATAATAACTAAAATTTCAAATATGAGGCGCAGAGCTGTCGTAGCGTGTTATTGTAAATGCACTTGGAGAAATTAGGTATCTAATATTTTCATTTCCTTTTTTGGTTACCAGATACAGCGCGGCGTTTATTTCCGCCAATCAATACGGCATGTCTCAAATTAGGCGATAAGTGCGGGACGAAGTGTTTTAACACTAAGTCACCTTAGTTTTCTCTGCCTACCTTGCTATGTGCACAGTGTAAAGCTGGAAAAATATATCCAGTAAATAAATTAATGGGAATAAAGTGTCTTAACCAGAATATTTTATTACTGAGTTCACTCTAAATACATTGCAATGCTGAATAAAGTGGAAATACAAGTGCGTTTCGGATTCATTTAGAGTAAGGTTCCAGTTTACTGCGATTTGTACCATTTTATTATAAGTTTTTATACGTTGACTTAGAACACTGAGAAAAGCTGTTTTAACAGAGTAATTGATAGATATCCAGAAAAAGCAAATGCGTGTTGCAGTGGTACAGCGTCGAAATAATATAATACTAACTCTAATTTTCTTTAGATATACAAAAAAACGTTGCTATAATTGAACCGCCAACCTCTTATGAATAACTAAAAACTCATTTATAAATCATATTTAACCCAAAAGTAACTTTCAACAGCACCTAATATTCGTAATTAAAACCTTACTTAAATAACGTAACACTTGTTGACTGTAAGCAATCAAGTCCACAATCAAATAATTTGAAAGACAAGGGATTTCGCCCATTTCCTTTATTCCTTAGGATATTAAGAGGGTTAAGTTGAATTAATAAGTACCAAATGAGACCACAATGAGGGCTGATGGAGTTTTAAAACTTTTCGTTTAACTTTAAGAATAAAAGTTAGTAATATAATATTTATAACTTTAGCTATAAAAACCCATTTTTTTAAAGCATTACCTGTTGATGTACGTAACTGAACGCCGCCCTTTATCTTGTTACCAGGGCAAGGATTGCCTTGCTCTGGTACCAGAGGTGGATTGTGTTTAGACATAATCCATTCCTACTATCGAATTACAGTAAGTAATATAGCTATTTTATGTTTAATTTTCTACCATTAATTTATTCATTTATTATATTTTAAATTAAATTATCAAAAAATCTACTGTTTTTATAACTTGAATTAAATTCGCTGAAACAGTCTAAAAATTTCAGGGTAAGTATATTTATATTTCATATTTAGAATAAAGAAGTGTTATGTTAAGACATCCGTATCCATTTTCTGCTGAATTTGGGACAATCCATGCTCCTTGGCGGAACTAAAGGCCTCGCTTTGCCTTGTTATCAGGGCAAAGAAATGAAAATGTTAAATATTTCATTTGAAATATTAAATATTTCACTCCTTCAAGTGAAGATCGAACCCACAGCCTGTTGTTTACAGTCACACGCTTGTGCCGCTGCGCCACAACAGGCCTCTGCAGTACTACAACTTTTTGTATATTAAATATAATTAAAAACTATTTTCTTCCAATATCCAAAAAACAAAGCTTTACATTTTCGACGAAACACCAAAAAGTCTATACATATTTACATTTTCTAAACACTTTTCAAACAGTTCATAAACATGTTTGCTTACAAACTGTCCGTCTGTGTAGATTTTAATATAACTTTCTCTGTTGAATAGATTAAACATCCGGCTTATTTCAATAGGCGAATGTGGGTCGCATCGATGCGGGTATATTTTTAAAATTATTTGAATTTAGGTCGCGCTTTTCAATCTTTCATATAACTAACAATATTGTAATGTAATGAAATACTTTCTCTTTAATGAATTTTATTTCCTATATTGATGAGTACAAGCGTACTTAAAACGTGACAGTGGTAAGTTCGATTCCCAATCGGGATAATGAAATATTTTGTATTTTTTTTCTCGCTCTGGTGAAAAGGTGCACTGCGTTGAGTTCCGCCAATCAATACGAAATACTTGAAATTAGAAAGTGGAGAATGGAATTATCAAAATGGGAATGGAGTGTCTTGACACTAGTTTCATTCTGCTTACTCTGCTATGTGAGGGCTGTAGCATAAAGCTACAAAAAAGTGTTTCGATTTTGCTTACGTATGTGACATAAAATTGTAATGATAGATAATTGCTATTTTTTGATTTAAAGTAAAATATGTTCTATGGAGTAATTTCTTTCTTTCTTTCTTAGCTTCTTTCTTGTATCCCGCACGACGCAGGGTAGGCAGAGGGAACCCGGGAACCTAGTGTTCAGACACTCCGTTCCACTTCCGTTTCCCACTTTCCGCCGAATTTGAGGCATTGCGTGTTGAGTGGCGGAACTCAACTTTGCCTTATTACCAGAGCGAAGAAATGAAACATGAAATATTTAAATTGAAAATATTAAATATTTCATTTCCTCGACTGGGGATCGAACCCAGAACCTGTCCATTTTTTCTTGATTATCGAAAAAACCTAAATAACACATAGACTAAAATTTCTGACAAGATTTGTATAATTGTCTATAATGTAACAATATGTATAAGCGGGCGAAGCCGCAAGCAGGCCGCTGCTATTAAATATTTTAACCTGGGCAGAAGGAAATTAGGAATCTAGTATTCGAACACTCCGTTCCGTTTCTCATTTTCGCCGAATTTAAGGCGGAACTTAACGCCGCGCTTTGTCTTCTTATAACGAAGATTCTTTTTAAATCTCGTGTGGGGATTGAACCCGTAAGCTGTCGCGTTTACAGTCACACGCTTGTGCCCCTGCGCGACAAGCTTCTAAGCACTATTAAGCAAAATAAGTAACAAACTATATTCTAAGTAATAATTTGTATTTGATATTTATACGGTTATTGTAGAATGAGTATTGTATGAGTTAGAAATATTGTCACGATTTAGATGATGCTACTTAAAGATAGTATACAGGTTGATCATTTAAAAATATATATATTTCTAAACATTTACCACGACGTCTCATAAGTAGTATAAATATACAAATTTTAAAAACAATACTTTAAAAGTTACATTATTAATATTTTTATTAGAAAATATATAATTAATATTTTTTTTTCCTAAGTGTGGATTAATACTTTAAAAATGGTATTAATATTTTATTGATTTATTTTATCAATTGACATAAGACACAATGTGTCATGAGAAAAATGTAGCAATAACTAAATACTTTTCTTGTTGTGTCAATTTGATTTCTAACGAGGGAATGCTTGCTGCTTTTCAAAATTTAAAGTTTTGTACATTGGCCTGAAAATTGGGAACTTATTGTCTTAAAATCAAGTTCCCTTTACGTTCCCTGCGATATGAGCTTGTAAATTATTTTTTTCGTAAACACCATGTATAAACGATATTAAGGTGCGATCTTATCGAGTGATATGGCGATAGATACAAGCGATTTGATTCAGCTATCAATAGCTGATTTATACGTTTATTGTAAGAAAAGTTACCAGCAAGGACGGTCGTTGATTTTATTTATAGCGTGATATAACTGCCATTTTGGAGTATTTTTTTTATATTTGATTCAAAATGGTTCTGGGTTCAATATTAAAAGAATTCTTTTCATCTCATATTTATATCTTTGTAAATATTATTTATCAATACACAAATAAATTAAATTGAAACGTGTGTTTGTAATTTCAAAAAAGTATATGCTTTCACAGGTATATATTTTCATGTAGTTTTTTGTAAAAACCGTTCTCTCATATCTCGTCTCTCTTTTTAACTAAGATAGAATAATTAAATTGGTTTTATGAGGCTAACACTGAAAGATTAAGAGGAATAGAAAGCAACATCTAAGTTATTTTTTGTTCTGGAATCCATGTAAACCACTTAGCATCTAACATACCTGGCTAATACCTATCAAATATCTTCTATAACTCGTTCTACACTTACCACCCGAATTCAAGTTATTATGTGTTGAAATTGGGGAACGGAAGTGGAACGGAGTGTCTTAACACTAGGTTCCCAAGTTCCCTCTGCCTACCCTGCCGTGTGCGAGATACAGCGTGAAGCTGAGCATGTACTGAATATTGGAATTTGCCTATAACCAACTCGTTCTTGCCAGACAATGCCCCACTGAACCATTCTACTTTTTTAAACTTGACAAAAATATTGTTTCATACCGACATTTCAGTATCAGTTACAAGATCACAGACGCAACATGCGGGCGTTGCAGGCATAAACAATTAAGAACGTTAAAATATGTTGGTTGTAGTTAATTTATTTTTATCCATTTCTGATCAAAATGAAATTTTAAGTATATGTAAATATAATGGTTCTATTTTTTACGTGTTTCTATACTTTATTATATACACAGGTATTTATTTCTTGTATTCGAAATCGTTTGGTAGAATAATTTTGTTTGGCAGAGTTAGCAGGGAGAAACTGGGAAACACTCCATTCCGTTCTCAACTTTGGCATTGCGTGTTCACTGGCGGAGCTAAACGCCGCACTTTGATTTATTACCAGAACGAAGAAATGTCAACATCAAATATTAAATTCGAAATTATTAAATACTTCATTTTCTCGAGTGAGGATTGAACCCACAACCTGCCACGTTTACAGTCACACGCTTGTGCCCCTACGCCATGACCTAGTAACATTAAATTTAAAATATATTTTAGAATTAGAAATTAAAGTAATAATAAATACACATTATTATATATAAAAGCCATAGCCATCTCTAATAATAATTTAAATCAAAATTACACGTAAAGTGCTTTTCTTATAGGCAACAGCTTAAGCCGTAATTTCAAAACTTTGAGCAAATATTCGTTAATTTTCTGTCGCTTAACGTTGATTCAAGTAGAATCTTATCGGAAATCTGAAATGAGGTATTGGTTGAGAGAAATTGAAACGAAACTCTTATCTTAGCTCGTGTTGAAAATTGAATATTAATGAAGAATATAAAAAAAATGTACAGAAAATAATTAGGTACCTATCCAAAAATTTTAGTTATTTTTTTATCCTGAAAGGCAGTCATGGCGCAGCGGCACAAGCATGTGTCTGTTGTCTGTTGAACTGAACGACAGGTTGTGGGTTCGATCCCCAGTAAAGGAAATTAAATATTACATATTTTCTATTTAAATACTTAATGTTTTCATTTCTTCGCTCTGGTAACAAGGCAAAGTGCGGAAACGCAATGCCTCAAATTCGGCGGAAATTAGGTAACGAAAGTGGAACAGAGTGTCTTAACACTAGGTTCAAAGTTCCCTCCCTCTGCCTACCGTGCCATGTGCGGGACACAGCATGAAGTTGAGTAAGTGAAATTTGTATCGCTTTTGAATGTTAATTCACATTTACCTACTCGTAATAACAATACTTATTTAAAAAACGTAAGAAAAGAAATATACAGGTAAGAAAAATACTTATTTAAAAAACCTAAGAAAAAACCCAATTATTTAGAAGTCCTCCAAGAGGTGCGCTTTCAATTTCAAATACGTTCAAATTTTAATATGTTTTCTGAATAAGTATTTAAAAGTTAAATTATTTCATATTTGCTACTTAAATAGAATAATAACATATTACTCCGTATTCCGTAGGTAAGATGGTAAGCAGAGGGACCCTAGTGACAAGATACTTCGTTCTCTATCTTCCGTCAAATTTTCAAGATGTTATGTGTTGTGCGGCAAAAAAGCCAATTTTTTGTCTTTTTCACATAAAAAATAAACAAATTTAACTTATCCAATCAGATGATTTACGGGTACTCCACGACGACTCTATTTGATAGTTGAACATAGCTTTTAATTCCGACAAGAATTCTTTAATTAATAAAAATGTAGACGCCCGTCGTCAGATCGATCCCTACTGCAGGAAATTAAATATTTAATATATTTTATGTAAATATTTAATGTTTTCATTTATTCGCTTTCGTAACAAAGCAAAGCGCGGCGTTGAGTTCCGCCACTTGACACGCAATAACTCAATTTCAGCGAAAAATGGGGAACTGAATATCTTAACCCTAGGTTCCCAAGTTCCCTCTGTCTGAGTATCTGATGTGTGAGATACAGCGGAAGCTGAATAATGTATATTACATTTAAAATAATTGCTAAGTTCAAAATTATGTTTATTAAGTACTTAGTTTATTTTTATATTTAACTTAAAAAAAATGTCATCTTTAACCACCCAATAAATTAAGACATTGAATGAATAATAAAATATTCTCTAAATTCTCCAGAAAAACTAAAAACGTGAACTAATAATTCTCCATAAAAATTAAAAACAATTCGGACTTAGTTTGTTTCTTTTTAAACAGATAAACTAAAGTAAAGCAGCTTAGGCGTACATAGCATTAGCTGTGCGTCCAACCGTTCAGTACTACCAACTGGTACTGGAATGCATCAATTTACTTGTATACATGCTGAAGAGAAATCTCGTGGTTACCTTTGTTTTGGATCTATAAAGCTTTTGGAGTTGGTAATGTGTTGGTAAACTGTACAGTTTTTATTAACTAACATTCGGTATTCTTAAGATAGCTTTTTTTTAGCTTCGCTTCGCTTTAGAAAGCTTAGTTTTTTTTATTATATTGTTTAGAATTAAGAGTGTATTTATTATATAAGGCCATATCTATTATTTCAATAAATGAGCATTTGTTTTTGTTATGAAAATACCTTGTAAATAATAGACCCGTCTATATGAAGTATTTATCTTTATAAAAAGGCCTGTCGTGGCGCAGCTGCACAAGCGTGTGACTATAACCGACAGGTTCTGGGTTCGATCCCCACACGAGGAAATGAAATATTAAATATTTTCAATTCAAATATTTATTGTTTTCATTTCTTCGCGCTCGTACAAGGCAAAACGCGGCGTTGAGTTCCGCCACTCAACACGCAATGCCTCAAATTCGGCGGAAAGTGGGGAACGGAAGTGGAACGGAGTGTCTTAACACTAGGTTTCCTCTGCCTACCCTGCCTCGTGCGGGATACTGCGTGAAGCTAAGTAAGTAAGTAAAATAATGAAATTTCTAAGTAAAGACAAGTGAAGTCTAAGCTTTTTGTTTTTAATATAGTTAATTTTTCTACGACCGAATGTTAAACGTTCTTTAAGTAGAATTACGTGTTGATAAATAAATTTAAGTCAACGGCCGAAGCGAACCTGAAAATTTCAAATATGAAATTTTGAGGTTCTAGTGTACACTTTTAGTTTACTAAAAGACTTTAAGGCTTTAAATCAGCCCAGATGTTCTCATATGGGGGTTCGAAAATACACCAAAACTGTTTCGGAAAAGAATATATATGCGTCGCTTCTCACATAACGGGGGCACTGCCTTGCCTAGATAAAAAGGGTCAATTCAATTAATTGTAATTAATAATCTTTTATTAGAGTGCTTTTTACGATCTTGTTATTTAAATTTATCTGTCATGGCGCAAGTGCACACGTGCGTGATTGTGAATGTTGTGGATTCAATTTGTTTCGTAGGAACTTTTTTCCACGCGCCACGCATCTGTGGAACGGCCTACCCGCGGCCGTATTTCTAAGTCGATACGACATGAAGATACCTTCAAAACTTCTTCTTCTACCTCCACCTCAAAGGCCGGCAACGCACCTGTAGCTCCCCTGGTGTTACACAGGGCCGTGGGCGACGGTGATCACTTACCATCAGGTGACCCGTACGTTCGTTTGCCTTGTCTTTCCCATAAAAAAAAATCCCCACTCAAGGAAATTAATAATTAGGTAGTATTTTGAAACGAAATATTTAATGTTTTAATTTTTTCGCTCTGGTGACAAGGTAAAGCGCGGCGTTGAGTTCCGCCAATCAACACTCAATGCTTCAAATTCGGCGAATAGTGGAGAACGGAAAGAAATATTCAAGGTTCCCTCTGTGAATACTGACATGTGCGGGGTACAGCGAGAAGATTAAAAAATTAAGGTTATGATTTAAAATAATAAAAGCTTACAAAATAAAATTGATTTTTCATGCACTTTGCTCTTCACTTTTCAATATTTCGCTTGCTCAGTGTCGGAATTCGGCAACGTGCTTTATCTAACACAGCGAGTTAATAAATATAATTTAAACAAGATGATAACTAATGACGTCAACTATATATGTATTTACTTATCTTTTCAGCATCACGCTGTATCCTGCACTTGCCAGGGTAAGCAAAGGAAATTTGAGAACCTACTGTTAAGTCCGTTCCGTAACTTAATTTCCGTTGAATTTGAGGCATTGCGTGTTGAGTGGTGGAACTCAAAGCCGTATATTACCTTGCTACCAGAGCGAAGAAATGAAAATATCAAATATTTCATTTGTATTAAAATATTTGGTTCACTCGAGTAGGGCTCGAATCGAAACTACAACCTATAGTTTTTACTACGCTTGCCACGACATATCTATACATTAATTTCACATTTCTGTAGTGTTTCCTCCCAATATGTGCAATTACGTGTATTTACAATATTAAACTTCGTAGCTTCTTGTAGCCATGCTCAGATTATCTATTCTATTTGAACGAGAGATGCAGCGATAACGGTAATCGAAATCGAGCTAAATTTATTCGTTGTCGGCTCGTGGCTCCTATAGATTGTCCGCGATTTATTGGACTTAAAGGATATTAGTATATTGATTTCACTTCTGACGGATGGCTGAGTAAAAGAAGTATTTATGAATATCTATTTATGTATGTATGTATGTATGTTTTTTATACAAATTTAATTACATACATTTTTCATGTTTTGTATGACGCGGCGTTGAGTTACGAAAAATAATCTTTGATTTTCCAGTCTGGTAATAATGTCTCTAGCTTGCCATATAAACAGATAAATAAAGATGTAAACTCTATATTTTTACAATAGAAATTGTTCATACTGTATCCTGTAAATAAAAATAGTAATTCATCGCTTTGCGCCTAACTTTTGAGATAACGTGTTGAGAAGTGTAACTCAACGGTAGAGTTTAATTATTCTCAAGACCACAAAATGTAAGAATTTGTTCTCCAAATACAAAATTACCTTGTTTAGAGTAAAATAGTAATAAAATAGTATTTATTCAAGAATATGCGTGAAAATCAACCTTAACCATCGAACAGTGATATCTCAACGTTATACACTGAGGTACTGTAACGTCTCATAATTTTAAAATCACAAGCGTTCGATGTGAAAGCTATAAATTAACATGATTAATATAGCGCCATATTAAAGATTAAAACTCGGCCTTTGCTACATGTGACCGAATGCATGACTGGTTGAACATTGCAGTAATTAAATGAGATATAGTTATTTTATGTAAGTTGATTCATTATTGCCAACTTTGTAGAAGAAATAATAATGATAGCTATTATGCATTAGAATCTACATTCTAATCGTAACATTAGTATGAAAATAAAACGAATGCGAGCGGAAGAAATTTCTATTTTTCATTTCCTGTCTAATTATCAATATCAGAGTTCAAGCTTAATTTCAATATTTTTGATTGGCCAAGTCCAAAAAAAACTATATCTATAAAAATATACTAAGAAATAAAATTTTCAATAAAATTTATTTTAACTGCGTCCATATAAAATATTTATCGAGTAAAGTCAAGTTCCAAAAACGAACAGAAGATACAAAACTAGCAAATTTAATTTTCATTTGCTAAAACTTCGGTTATTTGCAGCTAAACGTATCAATTACTTAAAAGCCTGTCAACACATTTACATGGAACTTCCGAAATCTATTGAAACATGAACCAGTAGATTTGACGTACGAAAACACTCTAGTAAATCTATATATCGCAACTGTGAATTGACCAAGAATCTTTGGTACAGTGTCCAAAATGCTCAAGGAATTACTCCAATTTCTACTTTATTTGGAAAAGCAAAAGGCTTATAATCGTTTGTGTATATTGTTATTGAATGTTTTAGGGTAACTGTACTCTAAGCCACATGTGTGTAGTGGAATTACTCAACAGTAGGATTCGAATTTGTGGCCGATGTCAAATAAATCATGTTAGCACTTCATGAATATCTTCAAATGTTCATGGTTTTCTATGTACTGTTTGTTATAAATTGTTGGTTATTAGAATGTTATGTATTTGACGTTTCTTTTAAAGGTCGAATACATTTTGACTTTTTTTGCCTTAACCAGAGGCCACTCTGTTCCCACTTTCTGCCCAATTTTGAAGACACTGCGTGGCGTACTTAGGATTTTGTCTTGTCACTGAACGGAGGTTGAAAACAAAACAAGGTCTGGCGTACGGTTATTAATTTAACCAGCCTATTCGTAACGTCTAAAAAACTAAAATATTACGAAATATCTGGCTTGGAATTAACGGCTAAATATTAATCAGAAAAAAATTAAGATAAGATTTTAATAAATTTTTTTTTTTCTTGATTAGAGTGCATGTTTTTAACATAGCCACGATAGACACGGCAAAACTTATACGATTTCCGTTTTATCAGACAACATCCATATTCTTCAACATTTATATACTTTAAAAATATTTGTGATTTAATGAAATATATAGATAATGCAGTCCTGAATTATTTTTTAACTATAATTAATAATAATACGGAAAGTAAAATTATGAATATAACATTTATGCTCTAATTAGATAATGTTTCTTTCGTAAACAATTGTAAAATAAACACAAATCACCAGCGCTCAAACAATCATTTAGCATGTACCCTCTAATAAATTTAGTTTTATTTTCACACTACACTGTTTTGAATCGATGTTTCTGAGATTTTTTTTCTAGCTTCACGCTATGTCTCGCAAATAGGGTAGGCTAAGGGAACCTGGGAACCTAGTGTGATGGCATTCCTTTATCAACAATACACTTCCGTTTTTGTCCATGTTTTTCGTTAAATTGAAATATTGTGCGTACCGTAATTACAAGTAAGGTAGGCTAAGGGAACCTGGGAACATAGTGTGATGACACTCCTTTATCAATAATACACTTCCGTTTTTGTGAACGTTTTTCGTTAAATTGAAATACTGCTCGTACCGTAATCACAAGTAAGGTAGGTTAAGGGAACCTGGGAACCTAGTGTGATGACACTCCTTTATCATTAATACATTTTATTTTTGTCCACGTTTTTCGTTAAATTGAAATATTAGGCGTACCGAAATCACAAATAGGGTAGGCTAAGGGAATCTGGGAACCTAGTGTTATGACACTTCTTTATCATTACACTTCCGCTATTTGGCCACATTTTTAGTTAATTTGATATTCTTAGGAAAATTATTTAGGAATTGAACTCACAACCAGTCACGCGCTTGTGACCCTACACATCGACTGGCCTTACTCGGTTAATAATTATGAAACTTATTATACTCAACTTTATTACACATATAAAACTCTCGTTTTTATTTGTATTACCTTATTTATATTTACTCAACGTACCAGAAATATATGATAATAACGAAGTATAAATATATTTTTTCGTACAAAGCCACTAAATATGGTTTAAAACATTAAATTTTATTTCAGTAATAACTCTTAATAAAACAACAATAAGGCTATGCCGTCAATAAATAATGAGAACAAGTCATGGAAACCGTTATCGGTCGATAAGAAAGACAATCGATACGAGTCTCAAGTAAACAATATAAATTAAGTTTTTACTTAGTTAAATATAAAATGGGAATAATGATAAAGTGCTTTAAATCGATTTGAGGCCTGTCGTGGTGCATGGGCTGTCGAAGCGCGATAGGTTGGAGTTTGACATCCGTGTGGAGAAAATATTTTTTTTATATTTTCAAGTTAATATTAAATGTTTAGATTTCTTCGCTCTGGCACAGCGCAATCCCTCAAATACGGTGGATAGTGGGCATGGAATGGAAACATTTAATTCAATACGATAATCATCATTTGAGGTACCATTTGAGGTCTGTCGTGGCTCAGCGGCACAAGTGTGTGACTGTCACCGACAAGTTGTGGGTTCGATCCCCACACGAGGAAATGAAATATTAAATATTTTCAATTCAAATATTTATTGTTTTCATTTCTTCGCGCTGGTACAAGGCAAAACGCGGCGTTGATTTCCGCCACTCAACACGCAATGCCTCAAATTCGGCAGAAAGGGGGAACGGAAGTGGAACGAAGTGTCTTGACATTAGGTTCCCAAGTTCCCTCTGCCTACTCTGCCATGTGCGGGATACAGCGTGAAGCTGAGTATAGAGAGAGAGGATAATCATTTATTGTGAAGAATTAACGGCATACTGTTTGAATATAAATGTGTTGGTTAAGGATTCGATTCCCAATTAGGAATGAATTCCCAAATTGAATGCTGTTTCTCAATCGGAAACCTTCGTTGGCTTAAGGCCTTAATGCAATAGAATTATGTAAAACTACAAATCTCAAAGTATGTCGATGAAAGTTCCAATCAACAACATTAACCAATATTAAAGAAGAAAACAATATATCAGTTATTCCAGACGATAACATCTGCTTCTTTAATTAGTTTATTATTCGATATTTGAGAAATATCGGAGCTACTGAATTTTATTTTACAGGCTATATTTATATATTTATATCAATATAACTTTTGATTGTATCTTTACGTCGTTTTTTTAAATATATAACTGAAGGAGAAAAAGCTTTTATGTGACTTTAGTAACGCAGGCGCAGAAGCAAAAGGCTGTGAAGGCGACAGGTAATGAATTCGATCTTCACATGAGAAATTGATATCCTCTCTCTGATAAGTACCACCCAAAACACCGCCAATACCGCCAATACCTCCAGAATTTTTCACTAAGTACCCATTTTTGGTTTCGGTTCCTTTCCGCATTAGACATGCTTGTATCCTTGTGAATTCTTTATTAAATTATGGTTCTTAAGTTGTAAAAGCGAAAAGTCATTAAAAATAACACAGCAGTAACAAAAAATACAAAATTTACGCAAATAATAATTGAACCCGAAACTTTCTTACGGAGAAAAAAACAAAACAGTAATAATAAAGAAGTAATAATAAAGTAAAGTCTAATATCTTTTTAAAAAAAAAACTTATATTTGAAACAGACACACTTATATCTAAAATACATTACTTACTACAAAGATGTACTAAAAAATCGTCAATAAATGCCTTGTCTTTGACCAGCTTTGAAAGTATTTTCAAAGGAAATAGTAATTTAATATCTTAACTTAAAGTTAAAAATTCAATCGGATCTTGCTATAAGGAACAGCGTGGGTAGTAAATTCGCCTTTTTATACAACATACATATGTTATTACGTTCGCGGCGGCATTGAAAACGCATCAGCTAACCAGTTTGCATTATACCCACCGCGAGAGAGTACGGTTAGAAAAAAATAAAAATATATATTACATTTCTTTTTTTTAATATTAGGGAGAATTTAGTGACTACACATATGTTCTAAAATCGATGATTTTTCATATAGCTATTGCTTATTGAATGGTCAGAGCTTGCCGATTTACATTAAATTTTACAATCTGATTAAGAAACCACGAAGAAAATATAAGTAAATTTAAATTTTGAAGCAAAATTTATAGAAATAGCTGAATTAATTGAAAATTAAACCAAAATTTTGGAAAATCTCCAAAATATATTAATATTTTAACGAGCGTACCTTTAAACGTATACGGACGAATGTCTTTTGTATTCAACACCAAATGGCTAACAATATCTCGGAGAGCCACAACGAACAAACGAACAGGTTTATAATGTCTCATAAACTGCTTTGTGACCACATTGTTCTATTTACATTCAATGTTTATCTTGCATCGTTATAAAAATTGGAATAATTCATGTTATTTTCTGGACATAATAAATTTTGTATGGGCACTTCTTATATGGGAGATAATAATACATATACATAAATATTTATATGTGCAAAATAAATGGTGTTTTAGTGGGAACATTGTTTAATGTAAACGCGTTGGTTGTGGGTTCTTTTCCTTTTCTGTTAGAACTAAAAGTGACACTAAGATTCGCTGACTGAAGACGATATTTATTTAAAAATTGTTGGAAAGAGAGAATATCGCGGGATATCATAGCACTAGGTTTCCTTTGCCTATCTTATCATGTGGGAAAAAGCTTGAAGCTGAGTAAATGTTATTTCCAAAAATATTAATTTAAATTTCTCATGACTTATTAATTATTCATATTTACGAAAATATATATTTTTTGGTTACCAAAGTTAAAGTCTAGTTTTGAAGAAAACTAGGAAATAAAAAAAATAATTCCCAGAATGGAAATCAAATCTTCAAGGCTCAAATATATAAATAATAATTTTAAATAATATTCTTAAAGTATTTTTAAACAAAGCATTGCTTACCGCACAGTCTGTATTCACACATCGTATCGACAAAGCCAGCGAGATTATTGTTTAGCCAATTTAGATCGTACCAGTACTATAGCGTTTATTCACATAACTCGGCATTCACAAAACAAAAGGTTATGGAAACCATAAATACGATCCAAGGAACATTCGCGCCTGCAAAATACACATAAAGTCCCATATCATCATTACTGAGTTAAACAAATCATGGTTTTATTTCTCGTTTTCATGTGTACGACACGATTGTGTGAATTAATATTTTAAAAGCTTGTAAAATTTAATGCCTAAAACTCACCGGATAACGTAAGTGGAAAACGAAACGGATTATCTTAATACTAGGTTTTAAGTTCTGCATTTACTTATATTTTATTTCGAACGTAAAAATAATATATTATTATAATTAATAATTTTAAGTATTATTAATTTTAAAGTTAACGTTCTGGGTAAATAATAACCTTCTCTGGGTTATATTGTTTCTAATTGAACAGTTAATAAGAAACAGGATGGTACAAAGGTAAAATTGTACCACAACTTAAAAATAAATTAAAAGAAATAAAGAATCATCATGGTCATACTGAAAGCCGCGATGGTTGAAAAATTAAATTTAAAGAAATAGTTATCAATTCCTGTCAAATAGAATTCCCAATGATATTACTCTTTTATGTAAAAAATCACCACTTTTTTGATTTAATGAAACGATAAAACTTAATATTTTAAATTATTTCAAAAAGCAATAAAATATATTCTAAAAAAAATTAACAGTAGTCTTAAGTGCTAGATTGATACCGCAGCGATAATGTGTAAACGGATGCCCTTTTAATATAAATCTGACCGGCGGCATACAGGCGATTTTGTAAATCAACATATTCGTTACGATCAGACTTCATTGTCCGCGTTTCATACACGGTTGGAGGATAATGACATAAAAAAAAATATGAGACGTTCAGTGGTTCTGTAAGTTATATTATGTATTATGTATATTTTAAATGTAATTACTTATAACTCTAGAAATTTAGTTTGTTAACTGGCAAAGTTTGAAAAATTAGTTATTTATAATGTATTATTGTCACATAATTATATGATGAAAAAAAAATGATAAAAATAAAGACGTCGACGATGTCCCGCTGAGTTTCTTTCGCCGGTTCTTCTCAGGTCTGAGGCAGAACTTTAGTGAACTGGTGGTAAATTTTTTGACTTCCAAAAAACAAATCTTGTAACTTCTTATTTTGAATAAAAATATTTGATTTTGAATTTGAATATTTGAATTTTATATAAATATATATAAAGTAATAGTATAATAGTATAAGGATCTCCAAAAGAGGCAAGAGGAGTTGGATCGAAAACGTCAAAATGTATTCGTCGCATCGTGATCGTAAATGGAGCAACTCGGATATTCAGTTGAATAATGCAATCGAAATGATGTCAACCACATTTAGTTTCAATTTTATTTTTGCAACAGTAGAGTTTGCCAAATGTCTATATAAGTATTGTATGTACCCCTTGTGATATACATATATTTTTTTATGCATTGAGATTTGCGGGTACTAGATTGGCAACGATTTACACTTTCATCGTATATTGACCGACAAAATAAATAATATTTTTTTAGAAAACGTAAAAAAAAAATCATAGCGTTGCGATTTGAATCGTCCAAGCGCTCTGACCACTAAGCCATACCGTCAAGCTACGTAAATTAAAATGAAATTCTTATTGGTTTTTTACAACTCATTTATGTTGCTAGCATTCCTGTAGGGAGATTTTTACAAATTTCAGCTACTTTAAGGTAGATCTGTAAATTAACAAGACCTCAGATTTTCGAAATTATTATACATATGAAATAAAACAATTCTACCCGAATTTGTCGTGTATATTGAGTTTTATACATTTATGGAAACCCAACGTTGTGAACACTTTACAGTAGTCCATGGTGGTCACGGAGAGACTGAGATGGTATTCGTCTGTCAGTTGACATAATTGATACATTAAACTAACGCCATTGTTTCTTAATTGTCTCGCGTACTGACCTGGATTCTAACAGAATGAGCTCACTATACCATGTCCTCCACTGAGGTGGGCTTCAGACTTTCCAACCATATTTTCTATTGAATTTAGGACGTTTTTGAATTTCAACAGCCTCGTGGACCATTCTATGGATATATCTGTTCTCCCTGGCCATAACCTGAATGAAATACCTGATGTATTGGTTGGATTTTTTCGCTGTATGCTCACACACTGCTGACTCTAATACATGCGCATTCTTGACATTGGATATGTGTTTCCTAAAGTTGATGCTTCTCGTTGTTTGATCTATATATAATAAGTGACTGTCACAATCAAGTTTGTATGCACCTGCGTACTGCAAGGGAATATTACTTTTCACTGGTCTCAAGAATTGGCTCACTGTCATGTAAGACTAGAATATTGTTGTAATAGAAGCTTTTCTTAAAATGTCGCTAATCCTTCATATATGGTAAAAGTGCCGGCTGTCTCTCTATTGTGGGTGGCTTGATGATCTTCTGAGAACGATTCTTAAATTTGCTGGCTGCCGAAAGAAGACGAAACGCAGTATTAAATTTCGCCTCCAACACACAATGCTATTGAAAATTAGGCAGGGCGTGACTAATATAGTGTATTGGTATTAGTTCCTCTTTACCTAATCTGACCGCAAGTAAGGTAAACAATCAAAAAATTGATTTAGCTACATTGAAACTACATGTATAATTATCATAAATAGCCATAAAAGTCTAGATTTAAGTAAAATCTAAATTAACATTCTAATGACTTGATAAAATAATAGATAGAGCCCAATCGCGCTAAGCGTGGCGTTAAGACCCGCCGCTTAACATGTAATGCCTCCAGAGTTCGAAAATGAGAGGCGGAAGTGTATAAATTAGAACAGAGTGACATAACACTCTCTATGGCTCCTAGGTTCCCTTCTGCTAAACCCTTTGTGAAACATTAACAATGAAAACAGTACAATGTTACCTATCCATGTCGATCGATGGCACTCGTCGGAGGAAAGAAAGAAAAACGCATCGCCGACCGCCGCGTTCCTATAAACGGTTTTTATCACTACATACGCGTGGGACTGAGTTTTGGCATGCCAAATCCAACGCGATGTTGTGTGAAATATTTTCACGATTAAGCATTTCTTTTTTGGCAACTTTTAGGGTTCCGTGGCGTGAAAACGTAAAAACGTGACCCTTATAGTACTCTTGCGCGTAATCAGAAGGTACAGGGTACTTCTCGTGCACCCACTGTTTTGAAATTTGGCACAGAGTGATAAATGAACCGATCGAAATGTAAATGTATAAATATTTCTATAGAAAATAAATAATAATTACAAACTTATATTTGCAGTTCCTTGATACAGGTGTATCCTTTAATTTTGTATAAAAAGAACTACAAATATAAGTAAACGAACTTAAATTAACCTATAAAGCCTGTAGAGTATTTGCCATTTTTTACTAATTTAATAATTATAAGTCTACAATTATGAAATTTGGCTAAAAAGATACATTTCAATATAAACATCACAAACTTACCATTCGCAGTTGACCGATTTATTTTGGTTTTAAATTATCAAGAACTTTAGGTACAAATGTATTTTGTGTATATAATTTCATCGTGTCTTCGTAAATTGTACCTAATGTCAAGCTTGATCTGGTCAAACGTAAGCTATAAGCACAATATAAAATACATAAAACTTCATAAATAATAATTATACCCACGAAACAAACAAAAAGCTTTTATTTTCTTGTTATAGTTTCTGCACAATATGAGGCATTGCGTGTTAAGTGGCGGAACTCAACGCCGCGTTTTGCCTTATTTACAGATCAAGGAAATTAAAACATTAAATTATTAATTTTAAAATATTAAATATTTCATTGCCTCCAGTGGGGATCGAACCCTGAACCTGTCGCGCTTACCGCCACACGCTTTTGCTATTGTCCCTCTGCAGATCTATATATGGAAAACCAGGCCATTCAAATATCTATTTGATTAAAAAAAAAGCGGAGAGCTAAAAACAGAGTCTTAACACTAAGTTACATACTGATAGCTATTTCAAATGTATAATATTCACCTCAACTGAGAAAGGAACTCAGAATTATCGCTTTAGCAATGAGATTTTGAACTGCACTACATTCAATCTTAGTATAGTTTAATTATTGAAGTAAATGGTTCCAGAATGGAAGCGCTCCCATTAATCATACAGCAATCAGCGACTTGAAATCAATGACTTCTACTCAATAGTATTTCTATTATGAGAATGACGTATTAGTTTCTGGAAACTTATAATTATTCTTGGTATTTAGAGGCTGTCATTGCTCAGTGGTGAAAGGTTTTGGTTTTTGGTTCGATTTTCACTTGAGGCTATTAATTTTTAAAAGTTTTCACTCATTTTCTTTGATAACTACAACCGTTTCACCACCCGATACGATATTTTTTTAATAATAATTTTTTTTTTGATAATTTTGGAGTTACAGCGTTACATAGCTTTCTTAGCTTTCCCTGTTAGATATGATACAGGTAAATTGAAAAAAAAAATAACACAATGAAAACCTTCGTAGTAGTTTTTATCTGGTACCCAATATAGTTAGTTAATTTATTTCCCAATACGAACAAAGTTTTTATTTTATTACGTCATCTTTTTTGCATAACATATATTTCAGCTTCACGCTAAGGGAGCAGTAAAATATTAAGAGAAAAGTAATGTTAAGAGATTTACACACTTTCGTTATCGTCTTTCTATCGTGAATTTTAGGTATTTAGAGTGGGGAACGGAAGCGGAACGGAGTGTCTTAACACTAGGTTCCCATGTTCCCTCTGCCTACCCTGCCTCGTGCGGAATACAGCGTAGTAGTGGAATATCCACTGTTACCAGAGCAAAGAAATGATAATATATATCAAATATTGTGTAATCCTTCAAGTGGGAATTGAATCCTCCTCCACCTATTGCTTACAATTGTGCACTTGTACTGCTGCGCCACGATAGACCAAGTAAGCAAAATTTAAGTTTATTTTTAAAAAAATATCTTTTGTCTTAGAATTATATTGTAAATAAATGCAAATGTAAGCAATATATATATTTGAATTTGTAGGTACTATAGCTTTGTCAGTGGATAACTACGGACAAAATGTTCGTAGGTATACTAGAGCGAAAAGACTTACTCAAGAAAATTATTTTCCCCGTTCTGATAAAACAAAGCGCTGCGTTAAACACCGCCTCTCAAATTGTAATCAATACATTATAACTGTTTTTCTGTTTCTGTTTTGGGGATATCGTGAGCCTATTAGATATAGAACTACCAATATTTTATATAAATGCATTTGGGTCAAGCGTGTATGTCCTGTTAAGGTGTATCTCACGCAAGAGTTCCTTCTTTTGGCAATATACATTTTAGTATATTATTGAATTAGAAAGTGCTATAATTACATCCTAATGCCTGTAGTGGCGCAGGGGCATATGCGTGCGACTGTAAACGCGGCAGGTTCTGGATTCGATCCCCACTCGAGGAAATGAAATCTATACTCATAATAAATCTGTAATTGGTGACTGTATGTACATGGAACAAGATATATTTGAAAAAATCTTATAGAACACGTTCATTAATGAAACAGGGCCCAAAAAAATTTTTTTTTTTATCTGTACGCTAACCTCACAAACTAACCAGATTTACATGCAATTTTCCTTATCATAAACATATATGTTGGCGAACGTCCCTTAACATTTCGTATTTTTTTTAATTTCAACCTGCTTGTAAACAAAAATGTGATGCTAATTTAAAATATTTAGTTCGACAAAGGTCGCCCGCTTGCGGCTTTTAGGGCACCTAGTATCAAAACACTCCGATCCACACTAGCCGTCCAATTTTTGAGCAAAGATAAAACGCGGCGTTGAGCTCCGCCACTCAACAAGTAATACATCGAAGATTGTACTGAAAGTGGAGAACAGAGTGTCTTGAGAACAAACAATACAGCTATATCTGAGAAACAATCGAAGCTATAACAAAATATATCTCAGTATTTTTTATTTTATTTAAAGCTATTGACATATCATTTATCAAGATAGTAATCGGCAAGAGCAAAAACCTTGCGTAACTAATGATGCCAAGTCTTCAAGATCTAGTTAAAGACTTACGTGAGTTTACGATTCATATTTAAGATATTTATTTATGAACTTTCAGTTGATTGAGAATTTTCGGTGAAGATAATTAATTAAAATTAATTAAATGGGCTGATGTGACGCATTATCGTAGATTCGATTCCAACATGGGGCATTGAGTTTTCTATGCTCTAGTAACAAGACATAGTGCGGTTCTCAATACCATCATTTAAAAGGCTTTTGGATGTTTTTCGTTTCACGCTATATCCTAGTAAAGCTATACAGATTTATGGGAAAAAATCCAAAAATTCTACACTCAAAAATATTACTTTTTGAGTGAGGCAACTCTGCATTTTGTCTTTCTGTTCTAATTCTCTCGAGTAGAAATCAAACCAACAGATGTTACCATCCTTACATATTATTATTTATTTATTTTTTAGCTTCACGCTGTATCCCGCACGAGGCAGGGTAGGCAGAGGGGAAGACACTCCGTTACACTTCCGTTCCCCACTTTCCGCCGAATTTGAGGCATTGCGTGTTGAGTGGCGGAACTCAACGCCGCGCTTTTACTTATTACCAGAGCGAAGAAATGAAACATTAAATATTTAAATTGAAAATATTAAATTTTTCATTTCCTCGACTGAGGATCGAACCCAGAACCTGTCGGTTACAGTCACACGTTTGTGCCGCCGCGCCACGACAGGCCTACATATTATGTTACATATTAGTATTAAACATAAACTTTATTATCTACATATTTCATTTACTGCGTCAGAATTTCAATATTTTCTCTAAGTAAGGTGTCGAGATCAGTCAATTGCTGTTTTAAGATCTTATGCAAATAGCTACCCTCGGCGAAAAGTTTGTCGCTCTGCTGTTGATCTTGGTATTTTAGAACATTTAGTTATAAAATATGAATGTGGCAATATTATTATCATTTTTGTATCTTGCTATATCGCACACAGGGTAGTTAACGGAACTTGCTTTAAAATACTCCGATTCCCTATTTCTGCCGTTTTTTCTAACTCAACGCCGCGCCACGTCTTTTTTATAATATAATAAATGATTAGGGAATGTATGAAGAGGTTAATGAAACATTATCTGTGACTATCCTGCTAGGAACAGTAGGGACAGTGTGAAGCTAAGTAAGTCTCAAAGATATTTTTTTTATGGAAGAGACGGCAAACGAGCGTACGGGTCACCTGATGGTAAGTGATCACCGTCGCCCACGACCCCGTGTAACTCCAGAGGAGCTACAGGAGCGTTGCCATCTTTTAATGTGGATGGGCACCGGGGCCCGGCATTACCTAATGCGAAACGCAGTGGCCGAAGCCACTACTTAACGCCGGTCTTAAATGCCGGGGGTGGTAACAATCCGGTCGAGTCTGCCCATGCGTGTTGCCATTGCTGACAACGTGATTCTACCACACGCACTTTAGTCGCCTCTTACGACACCATCAGTACCAGGGTGATCCTATTATAAGCCGGGATCACACGGCAGATGAGATAATTAAGATAATATATTCCCACGAATTGATATAGCTTCCACAGCCGCTGTTATACGATGGTCGCAATGATTTTTTTTCTGTTTAAATTATATTAAAATAATTTATATGAATGTTTTTATTTAGAAGCATAATTGTAATTACTTTGTTTTAAAAAATATATTATGGAGGCCGCTATTAATTATTTTCCTCGGTTTAATTAAACAAAGACCGATACTAAGAATACTACCCAAGTTTCTTCTGCCAATGTTGGAGACACGCATATTTATCCTATTACTAGGCAGTATTAGTTGCAGTAAGCAGTATAAATTGTAACAAATTGAAACGGAGCATAAAATACACATAATTAGATACCGAAGTATTGAACTTACGGGCAACGTTCCTTCTATCGTGTTTCCAAAAATGTATAGAAATTTCATTTAAAATATATAAAAATATTTTAAAGCATAATTAAATATAATCTTTTAATAAAATCATCACATACCGCATCCATTATAAAATATTCCTTACTCCCGCACCCGTACTATCGAGGCCTCCCAGAGCTTACACAAGGATATTTTTGCAAATTTATACAGTGATTCAAATGTATATTGATCGCTCAGTCACTTTAGATAAGTGTTTGATCACGTCGGGTGCTGTAAATAGACAATTTATTTATAAGCTTATTTACTTAAGCATAATAGACGTCTGGCCGTTGCCTTTAATGACCAAGGTGTTTTCGAATTTTGGGGTAATGTCAAGCAAAATGCTATTTTTAAAATATATCTGAGTATAGTGGAAGGGAGTGTCTTAACACTAGGTTCCGGGGCTCCCTCTGCTTAACAAGCCTCGTGCGGGATACAGCGTGAAGCTAAAAAAAAATTTTTTATATGTTGTAGGTATTATATTAGAAGCTTAATTTTTCTTATTTTTTCAGGGTAGGCAGAGGGAGTTTGGTACTCAGTATTGAGATATTCCATTCGGTTTCCCACTTTCGAATTTGAGGCATTGTTTATTGATTAGTGGAATTAAACGCCGCGTTTTGCTTTATTACCACTGTGAAGACACGTAAATGTTAAATAATTAGTTGTTTGAAAATATTAAATGTTTCATTTCTTCGAGTAACGATCGAACCCACAACCTGTTACGCTTACAGTCACACGCTTGTGCCCCTGTGCAACGACTGATTATAAAAATATCGTTATGAAATATCAAGGTTAGTATTAAAATATTTTTTTAGCTTCACGCTTGTATCCCGCAGGATAGGCAGAGAGAACCTGGGAACCTAGTTGACACTTCCGTTCTCCATTTTTCATCAAATTTATGCCATTACTTGTTAAGTGGCGGAGCTCAACGCCGTGTTTTAACTTGTTAGAATATTTCCTTTCCTCAAATGGAGATCGAACCCAAAACCTAAAACGTATACAGTCGCACGCATCTGCCCCTGTGTCATAACAAGCTTTTAAATTCACAGTTAATATAAAATATATAGTAATTACATCAAGTCAAAGTCACGATACGCTAGTTCCATATAAATCTTTCTGTAACAGACTATTAATGGTGTAATAAATTTTTGTTCTCTCTCAAACTTCCTTTCACTAATTAATATTTAAACTGTCTTGTAGTTTCATTTCCTAATTTGGAATGAATCTTGGATAATATTTGTTATCGTTTTGTGTTTTTTTTTATTGTGCTTTAAAAAAAATTAAATAAATTACAAAATTATAAGGTATTTAACAAAAAAATACTTGAAATAAGCTAGTAATTAATTTCTTCCAACCAATGAAAGTGGATATTTGGCATAATACAGTATAATTACCAAAATAAAGAAAAAAAAACAATAAAAAAATATTTTTTGTTACTACTATAGAGTATTATTTTTCACTTACCGAATCAAGTAAAATTTTAAATTATTACTGGTTTTCTTATAGACATTCTATAAGAAAACCAGTAATTATTTAAATTTGAATCTCAGTTAAATTCAAAAACCAATATTTTCACATCTATCTTAGCCACCTACGTGCTAGAAACACTTTTGTTCTAAAATAAACTTTATTTTCACCAAATAAGGTAGAATTTACAACAATTGATATTTCTAGGTGTTTATTAATGTAAGCCTATTTAGTTTAAATAAGATGTTAAGGCTCAAGGCGTCTCACGCTATATTCTAGATTTATGACCATTTCCGCTATTATAGTACTGTAATTGTTTATAGGTAATATTTTTGTACCGGTTTGTATTGAACTTTGTTTTATATCTACAGGTATTATAAGATAGGAAAACATATATTTTTCTTATAATTATAGATTGATCAATTGATAGGTATTTATATTTGTATCGGCGATGTTCCTGTCAATACGCAATGCCTCAAATTCAGCGGAAAGTGGGGATCGGAAAGGGAACGGAGTGTCTTAACACTAGGTTCCCAAGTTCTCTCTGCCTACCCTGTCATGTGCGGGATACTGCGTGAAACTGAGAGTACGTTCTTGTTCTCCAGGAAAAATAAAAAATCTCAGCCTAAATTATTGAAGTTATACTTGTTAAGGCGCGTTATGAAAAAAATATGAGTGAAATTTTAAGATTTGTCACAGAAAAATTACAGTACGAAGTTGCAGCAGTTGCAGTCGTGCCTCTGAAGTGAAGTTGCCTCTGTTCAATTTTCAGATAAGTAAGATTTATACATGTGTTAATAACTATATGCAAATTCAATATTTCAATATTTTGATTAATGTAGTTACTATTCGTAAATATTAGTGAAAAAAAATGTGTTTATAGAATTTTCAAGTGGTCCAATATAATTGAGGTTACAAAATTATAAATTGAAAACATTTATTATTGGTTATTCAATATTTTAATAGTAAATAAATATCAATGAATTTCATTTAATTGTAACTTATTATTTGCAAACAATTAAAAACTATTTTTTAATGATGATACCAAAGAAGTATAACTTCTCACACGCGTTCATAAGATTTCATTATTCTTTACTATAGATGACTGTTGGATGATTGGATGATGTTGTTAAACGATTTATATTAAAGATTGGTTAATATGTATATATATATATATATATATATATATATATATATATATATATATATATATATATAATATATATATATATATATATATATATATATATATATATATATATATATATATATATATATATATATATATACATATATACATATATACATATATATATATATATATATATATATATATATATATATATATATATATATATATATATATATATATATATATATATATTATATATATATATATATATATATATATATATATATATATATATATTGGCCTGTTGTTCCTCAGGGACGCAAGGGTGTTTAAAAGAACATCGAGAGCATCATTAAAATACTTGCAATTCTAACTACACCTATGATACTAAAAAAATATATTTCAATTTGCAGCTTTCTTCTTCAATAATTGTATATACATTTCAAGACTTTGCTGTACTTGAGGGTTTTTGATGAGACCCAAAAACTCTTGCAAATCCTTTTCTCTTTTATCAATAAAATTTTTCAAAACAACTTCTCGTATTTTCTGCTTTGTAATCGCTCGTGCTACTGGAGAGATTTTGTTGAATTTTCGTATGAAGGTTTTGCATTTGGCAATGGCATCAGCTTTGTCAGATGCTACTTCGTCAATAAGACCCACCTAAAACAAAACAGTCTTTATATTTATTTATCGTCGTCTTCCACTAGGAAGAATTCAAAAAGAAAGGTTAGAAATAAAAAAGAAAATTATAAATACGTAAATATGTTCACATTTCCTAAACGCAAAATAACAAAGTTAGATAGTAATTTACTTATAGTCCAGTCATTATAGTAACTTAACTTCGGAATTCGAGATATCCAGCTGTAATTCTGTAAAGACTTGTATATTGACACCCTAAAGGTTGTCTCAAAACCTACATATGTAAGGAAAACGGTTACCAGTATTATAGATATACATTTGATGCATGAAAAAAATGATAAAATATAATATAATAGTTAATTTTTGACAAATATTTATAATCATTGATTTATCGATAGTTATCAACTATACATGGCGCGTTTTGCGACTGGAGACACCGGTTGACCTGAAGTGATTCTGTGACCGCGCGCTCTCCGCCTTCTATCTCGAAAGAGGTTTGAAGTATAACATTTTTTTTTACAAAATTTGTAGAGAATTTTGTATTCTAGAGTATTTGTAATAAATACAAATAGCAAAAAAACACATAGGGAATGAAATATGTACAAAAATTGCGATCGTTTTTGTGACCTTTGACCTTGAAATTTTATAGTCGCGTACATTCTACCATGAGTAGGTTTTGAGGCAACTATTTACAGACGTACAGCTGGGTATCTCGAATTCCGAGATTCTTACCTAATTTAAACTTAAATGACTGGACTATTATGTCAGGAAGCACTTACAATTGTCGAAATATTTTTATTATTCTACACTGTGTTCTGCATGTAGTAGAGTAGGCAGTATGGATATAATTATTAAATACAATAGTTTCACGGCATTGGGTATTGAATTCAATGTTGCTTGTTTGAAAAATAAAAAATCTCAGCCTAAATCATCGAAGTTATACTTGTTAAGGCGCATTATGAAAAAAATATGAGTGAAATTTTAAGATTTGTCACAGAAAAGTTACAGTATGAAGTTGCAGCAGTTGCAGTCGTATGAAGTTGCCTCTGTTCAATTTTCAGATAAGTAAGATTTATACATGTGTTAATAACTATATGCAGTAGTGATTTAAATTCAATAATTTGGTTAATGTATTTACTATTCGTAAATATTAGTGAAAAAAAAATGTGTTTATAGAATTTTCAAGTGGTCCAATATAATTGAGGTTATCTATCCGTATGTATATATTATTATATAACATAATTAGTACTTAATATTACAAAATTATAAATTGAAAACATTTATTATAGGTTATTCAATATTTTAATAGTAAATAAATAAATTTTATAACAAATTCAATTTGAATTCATTGAGTTTCATTTAATTGTAACTTATTATTTGCAAACAATTAAAAACTATTTTTTAATGATGATACCAAAGAAGTATAACTTTTCACACGCGTTCATAAGTACACACATTTCATTATTCTTTACTATAGATGATGTTGTTAAACGATATATATTAAAGATTGGTTAAAATATAAATTTATTCAAGTGAGGCCTGTTGTTCCTCAGGGACGCAAGGGTGTGGGTTTGATCCCGCTACAGGAAGGTGAATATATGATATTTTCAAATTAAATATTTATTATTTCATTTCTTCGCTCTGGTAAGGCAAAAGGACGCTGTGTGCCACCACTCAACACGCTATCAAATTTGGTGAAAAGTGGGGAACGGAACGGAGTGTCGTGTCACTAGGTTCCTAAATTTCCTCTGCCTATACTGCCATATGCGAAATACAGCGTCAAGCGAGAGAAAAAAATAATCGTCGACCCCTAATATAATACATTTCTACTTAACTAATTGTTCTATACAACATAGCGTGACAAAAAGTGAACGGAAACAAACTCTGATTTATTTAACAGTACGTTAAACGAATGTTCGCAACACCCCACGTTAGAATGTAGGCGGATTTATAGCTTTAAATATACCTCTATACTTTATTATCACTTTGTTTAGAAAGCTTTTAAATATTTAATTAGGATTCATGGGCGTTTTCTCCATATAATTTATTGTTTGATATTAATTTATCATTTGTAGCGCAGGGGTGATAGTGTTCGACTGTAAACGCAACGGTTGTGGTTGATTTCAATTCAGGGTATTAAATATTTAATATTTTCATTTCAACGCGATGTTAAATTTAAATTCAAATCATATTAAAATGTTTTTACTATGTTTTAAAGTGTTATTCCACACTTAGGACAGAAAATACTAAACTTAAGCACTGGAACGGTTTTCCAGAGGCGTGGGTTCAAATCCTGTTTCGTTCAAAATTTTTATACGCTTTTTAAATTTAAATTTAGCATATTAAAATGTTTTATTCCAAATAAAAATTACAATTATTTGGACATCAAACAATTTATTACGCACCACGTTCACTAAAGTTATTGCCTCTCTATAATTTGTTACTCAAAATACAATACCTCAACAATTTGGCTGGAAATCCTAATGTATAATAGAATGTTTCAGGATATGGTTATCAAGTTCCCTTCTAAGTACAGCGTGAAACAAAAAAATATAATAATATTAAACTACGAAATTGTCGATCTATGTATGTTTTTCTTTTAAATGATTGTGATTGGTTCGGTTCATACTTGGAAGAATTAATTATTTCAACACAAAAGTGTCCTAAATATGGTGGAAAATGAAAAGCCGAGGTATCTTGGGTATATATACTAGGTTTCATTTGTCTAACTGCTATCTATAGGTATTTAAACTCCAAATTCATATTGTTAATTTGAAAATGATAAAATTGACTTCCAATTCATATGGTTAATTTCAAATTTCTATTGTATTTTGGTAATCTGATGTGTAAAACGATGAATTTTAAGTCAAATATTGTGAATTTAATGCGCATACGAATTGAAAGTACCTACTCATGCTGGGAAAAAAAATGAAAACATTAAAACGCTGTAATAAATAAATAATAAAAATAGACAAATTAGCATAACATTTCTAAATACTATTTGATTTGACTATGGTAAGTTAATTCATTAATAGAATTTTGTATGCGAACACATGTAAGATAATAGATATCTTATTCACTAGTTAAATATTCATAATTTCCTAAAAAAGAATCAAACCAACACACCGTCACCTACAGATCAGAATCTACATTCCAGGAGATTTCAGGAGTAGCACCACTGAGCCACAACGAAAGTGTTCATGTATGAATACACAAAATACATACTCTAGTATTTTATTTATTTAAACAAAAACCATAGTTTTTATATAATCCAGCAGGATCAAAACAGATTAATGAGTGGATGCCAAATGTGAGGGACGGTCCGCTCGTTGTTTTTATACATTGAAATATTTGTTCACTTAATGCATCGTATTTTGAAACTAAATGGGAATACGTTAATGGTTATTTACAGATTTGTGTGTTTTGTGCTTATTTCATATAATATTTTGGGTCACACAATTGGGTTTTTGAAAAAAAAAATTTTTTGTGATAAATAGAAAGATTATATATTAGTTTTATAACAAAACTATTTTATTTTATTTTTTTTTGGAATAATTCAAAAGTTATTTCAAAATAAAAATTATTTTTGAATCCAGTACCGAAGACACGCCGACAACTCCCAAACAAACCCGAGCGCGTGTGACGTCATAATGTCAGTTTTCACTCAATGCAGTTGATAGGAAAATAATGAATGCAGTGTTTTGATCTATTTAATTTTGTTGTCAACGCTGTACTGTTATTAGATAGCTATAACATTATGACGTCACTACTATGGTGACCAATCATGGCGCGTTTATAGTCACGTGATTTTTATTTAAATATCATCAATTTTTAATTGTTTATAATTAATTGAAAAAAAAAAAAATAAGTTTTTTTTGCATTAAATATCAATATTATTAACAATAAAGTTTTAAAATACATAAGAAAAATCAAATTTTTTTTTTTTCAAAAACCTAATTGTATAATATGTCCATATGCTAATGTTGTGCTTTTACTATCATTAAAGAAACTCGTTGAAAATGTAAATACAGCATAAGTAGTTAGTTTGATTGTTGAAAAAATTATTTGTGAAATATTTCATTTATTCAGTCTGGTTACGAGCAAAGCTCGACGTTGGGTTCCGCAATTCAACATATTCTGGAACAGAGTGTCTTAACACTGAGTTCAAAGTTTTTTCTGCCTGCCTATCAACCTTGCCATGTGCGGGATATAGCGTAAAGCTAAAAAGAAAAAGAAGAATCAATTATGTGTATCTTAATACTAGATATCCAAGAAAAAATATAAACCTGCTTTTATAATTTAATCTTGAATCTCTAATTCGGATCATAACTGAAGAACGGACACTCTGACACTTAACAATAAGTTGCTGCCTAAATGTAAAACAGAGTGTCCTGACACCAAATTATCTCTACCGGCAATGATTGATAGAGTGACACTGATAAAAAATCAAATCATTTAAAGTACAGGGTGGGCCCCGGAGTTTTGCGAATTTGAAAAATTCATAAAAAAAAACAAAAGTAATATTAAAACCAATTTATTTTTAAATTAAAGTTAACATTTGGGAAAATCATTTCTTATAAATAACATCATCCAGATACGCACCATCCCGCTGCAAACATTCTTCGAATCTCGACCTCAAATTGAAAAAAACTCGTTCGCACATGGCACGCGGAATAGCGGCCATTTCTTCGCGGATATTGGCCTTCAACTTTGCAATCGTGGTCGGATTATTACTGTAGACTCTACTTTTCATGTAGCCCCACAAGAAAAAATCGGGTGGAGTTAAATCCGGACTCCTCGGTGGCCATGGAATGTCACCTCGGCGCGAAATGAGTTTTCCAGCAAACATCTCCTTTGCGGCTGCCAAACTCTCGTTAGAGGTATGGCAAGTGGCGCCATCTTGTTGAAACCATGTCGAACTATTGTACCCTCGAAATTCTGACAGCTGTGGGTAAAAGAAATCGCGCAACATGGCTGTGTATCGCTCAGTATTAACTGTCACAGAATTCCCTCGCTGGTCTTCAAAGAAAAAGGGTCCGATGATTCCGTGTGCTGAAATAGCCGCCCAAACTGTCACTTTTGGCGAATGCAAAGGCTTTTGGTGTTTGAATTGTGGATTTTCTGAGGCCCAATAACGATTATTTTGTTTATTTACGTGCCCATTTAAGTGAAAATGGGCTTCGTCTGAAAAAAGAATATTGTTGAAGCTCCGAAACCGCTCAAACATTGTTTCGACGAAATCACGTCGTAAATTGTGATCATTTGGCTTCAAATCTTGCACTAGTTGAAGTTTATACGGGTGCAATTTTAAATCTTCCTTCAAAATACGACGCAAAGTCGTTCTTGATACAGATAGCTCTGCTGATCGCTTGCGAGTTGATTGCCCAGGATTGCGTAGTACGGAAGCTCCGACTTCGTTTATGTTTTTATCTGACCTTTTCGTCCTTTCGGGCCCCTTAGGTTTCTGATTAAGGGTCGAACCGGTAGCCTCGAACTTTCTGACCCACGCCCTAATCAAACTTTCACTCGGACACTGTTTTAAATCATGCAATCCATAGTGGGAGCGAAATGAACGTCGAACAATAACGCACGAATCAGCATTTTTGTAATAATTTTTTACACAGAACGCACGCTGTTCACCCGTGAAGTGCTCCATTGCGACTAAATTTCCAAGGCCCGAGTTACAGATCCCCACCTCCCGCGCTCCGCCGCGTTTTGCAAATTCGCAAAACTCCGAGGCCCACCCTGTATATTAGAAGATACACTGTCCGTGAGATATGCCCCACACGCCGCCATTAGTGTAACATACAGACGGACATATTTATTTATTTAATACACCACGCGCAATATTTTAAAACTAAATTAGTATACACATTAACAGCTCCATTCGAGTTTCACCTATCTTAAGTGACGTATTATGTACAGAGTAAGTGTGAATAGAGAATTTTATTAATCTGATTTTTTTTTTATATTTATATCTAATCTCATATTTAATAGTAGAGGTCATGATGTCATAAGTGTTTACTGTAGACCTAAAAGGTTGCTGGTTCGATTTCCACGTGAGGAAAATATTTAATTAATATTTTTGTTTTTCTCAAGAATTCGACAAAAAATGGAAATTGCAAGTGTTTTAATAAAAACTTAATATATAGTTCCTGCTGCCCACCATGCTTATATATATGTATATATATATATATATATATATATATATATATATATATATATATATATATATATATATATATATATGTATATATTTTCATATATATATATATATATATATATATATATATATATATATATATATATATATATATATATATATATATATATATATATATATATGTGTGTGAGTGTGTGTGGGTGTGTGTGTGTATAAAAAATAATAAATAACAGATGATGTCTTAAATAACATCCTAAAGTTAAAGTAGGATATCAATATGTCCCCAAATACGTAACAAAAGCAGTCTTTTTATTGAAATTTAACTAAAATTATTGTTAAAAGTTTAAATAAATTCTTTTTAAAAAGATTTTTTCAACTTCACGATGTATCACGCATTTGCAGGGTGGGCAGAGGGACCTTAGTATCCTAGTGTTAAGATTCTCTGTTCTGTTACCTACTTTCCGCCGAATTTGAGTCATGTACTTGTTTAGTGGCAGTAAGCCACAAATATATATAAATGAAACCAACATAATGATTGTATTCACCATATTTCAAAAAAAAAAAGGTTCTCTAACACAAATTCATCTGTCCGTAATGGACTCCTTACAATATTAACTGGATTCGATAGATGCGCGGCATTCTTCGCTTTTTGATCTTCTAACTGTGATTATTTATGTAAACGGGTGGGTGGTAATGAAAAGTGTTCGTCTATTGGAAACTATCAAACCAAACGCGGCTTCACTCAACAAATTTCTAATATTTCGTAAATATTTCATAAAATAGTTTTTTTAGCTTCACTCTGTAATCCACACAGAGTACGGTAGGCTGAAGGGATTCGGGAACCCAATGTTAAGACTCTTTGGTCCCATTAAGGCATTTCCACTCTTCACTTGCCGCTTGAAGCGTTGCGTGTTGAGTAGTAAAAATGGTTGCTATTAAATAAAAACAATAAATATTTTACTTTCTCCAGTCGGAATTAAGCCCACAACCGTTTGGGACACAGCGATAAGATAGGGCTGATCGTATTTTTTCATAACTTTTGTGCTTTTATTTGTAATGGGTGGAGGCCTGTTGTGGCCGACAGTTTGTGAGTCCGATTCTCACTCGAAGAAGTGAATAATATTTTCAATTTAAATATTTAATGTCTTAATTTTTTCGGTCTGGCAACAAGGCAAAACGCAGCGTTGAGTTCCGTCATGCAACACGTAATGCCTTAAATGCGGCGGAAAGTGGGTAACGTAAGTGGAACGGAGTGTTTTAAACACTCCGTTCCACTTACGTTACCCATTAGGTTCCCAAGTTACCTCTGCCTACCCTACCATGTGCGAGATATAGCGTGAAGCTGAGTGAGTGATTTATAATATGTACTAGTATTTCTTATAACTCTTACAAAATCTAATATTGTACATGAAACATATACTAAGTTTCATGTATAATGTTAGATTTTATAAGAGTTAACATTTGGTTTTGTCATTGTAATATTCTTGACTCAGCTGTATACTTTTTTTAGCAGCAGCAATTTCCAATTGCTACTTGTTTTTAAATGTGTTGACCACTGTATCCATAATAGCGAAATGAAATTGCCAATTGTTTTGCTTCCGTCGTCGGAGTAATAGACACGGGTGTTGGTATATCAAGCTTGGATACTATAAGCATTGCGTAAGAAACGCTTTCTTAATTAAGACTCCTAGCATTTCAGACTTGGATGATGAGTGACGTGTGATGTAAAGTGTTCTTAGGTCTGTACTGAACTTGAACGTCGTGGATTATCATGACGCGCAATATTAGTAGTCTTGGTCCATTATGAGCCTCTTTTCTTCTTGCGTGTATACCAATGTGTATCGAGGCCTGTCGTGGCGCAGCGCCGTAAGCATGTGACTGTAACCGACAGGTTGTGGGTTTGATCCTCACTCGAGAAAATGTAAATATTTAATATTTTCAGTTTAAAATATTTGCCTCAAATTCGGCGAAAAATGGGGTATGGAAGTAGAACGGAGTGTCTTAACACTAGGTACCAAAGTTACCTCTGCCTACCCTCCCCTGTGCGGGATACAGCGTAAAGCTGTGTGAGTGTATACCAAGTATAGGGTTCTTATACTGTCTCATGGTATCGCCAGTAAACATTATCGCCAATAAGCAACATCCATTGGGTTATGGTGCGTGCAAGACAACTCTTGTTTGATATTTATTGGCAAGCTTGGGCGGCAATTTCTTAGCTTGGACAGAGTTTTTTTTTTATGGAAAAGACGGCAAACGAGCGTATGGGTCACCTGGTGGTAAGTGATCACCGTCGCCCACGGCCCCGAGTAACTTCAGAGGAGCTACAGGAGCGTTGCCGTCCTTTAAGGTGGAGGGCATCGGGGCCCGGCTTTACCTAATGCGAAACGCAGTGGCCAAAGCCACTACTTAACGCCGGTCTTAAATGCCGGGGGTGGTAAGAATCCGGTCGAGTCTGCCCATGCGTGTTGCCATTACTGGCAACGTGACTCTACCACACGCACTTTAGTCACCTCTTACGACACCATCAGTACCATGGTGATCCTATTCTAAGCCGGAATCACACGGCTTTTTACGGGGTTATTTTTGTCGATATAAGACAGCTGGTTTATACTTTCAATGAGGGTGAATACTTTAGTGCACTGATAATACACATATTTTTATGTTCTACCCGCACTTGGCAGGTTTGGCAGAGGGAATGTGACAACCTGGTGTTAAAATACTTCGTTCCTATTAAGACACTCCCATTGTTTACTTTTTCAAGTGGTGGAACTCAACGTCACGCTTTTTTATAAGGAATATAATTTAACAAATTATATTTCTTTTAAAATATCTCACTAGAAGCTACGGTAAAGAGTTTAAAATCAGCGAACCGTTCTTTAAAGAGCGTGCCCTGCATATATTTAGTTCACCGTCTACAAAATAACTCTAATTTTTAACTTATTGTAGAAACAAAGTGAGGACGTAGGTTAATTTGATCTTATTATATTTTATTATTACTAATTTCCTTTGCCATTTTTTTTTGTATCTTTATTATGTTTATTAATACTATCATGGCGCAGCGGCACAAGCGTGTGACTGTAACCGACAGGTTGTGGGTTCGATCCCCACTCAAGGAAATGAAATATTTAATATTTTCAATTTAAATATTTATTATTTTCATTTCTTTGCTCTGGTACTAAAGAAAAACGTGGCGTTGAGTTCTGCTACTTAACACCCAATTCTGAAAAAGTGAGGAACGGAAGTGGATTGGATTGTCTTAACATTAGGTTCCTAAGTTCTCTCTGCGTGCCATGCCATGTGCGGGATACTCCGTGAAAGCTGAGTGAGAGAGTGAGATTGTAATATAAATCTGAAGTGTTTGTTTGGTTGAACGACCTAATCTCAGAAACTACTGTTTCAAATAAAAAAAATCTGAATGTGATGTATATTTTTTTAAATAATCAATAACAACAAAAGAAGGACAGACAATGACAGATGAACTGTCAGAGTTCAGATTAAAGATGGGGTTAAATTTTGTAGGTAGGTACTTATATGCATGTATCAAGATTTTCTCTTAAATCAATTCGATGTTTCTAAAAGGAAGGAGTAATATACGTAGCAGAGTGGACAAAGGCAGCAGAGTGTCAAGATACTTCGTTGTTGCCTAGCGAAAGTACCGAAACAAAAGCTAAAGGGATATTGCTTTACTAGTAAAATCAACTAAATAATGTTGATACTTAATTTACAAAAGACATTAACAAGAAGGGTACGAGCAATTAAAGTTAAATTCTTAAAGGGAACTTGGTTTTCAGCCATTCATTTTTCCATATCTCTGTGGCATATGATGAAAATAGTTTAATGATTCTTAGGTAGTTATTTTTTTTTAAATAAGTCTCAGACTCACCTGACCGGTGACCTGTCCTTCACCTGACTTTGAGGCCTGTCGTAGCGCAGCGACACAAGCGTGTGACTGTAACCGACAGGTTCTGGGTTCGATCCCCAGTCGAGGAAATGAAATATTTAATATTTTCAATTTAAATATTTAATGTTTCATTTCTTCGCTATGGTAATAAGGTGAAGCGCGGCGTTGAGTTCCGCCACTCAACACGCAATGCCTCAAATTCGGTGGAAAGTGGAGAACGGAAGTGGAACGGAGTGTCTTAACACTAGGTTCCCGGGTTCCCTCTGCCTACCCTGCCTTGTGCGGGATACAGCGTGAAGCAAAAAAAAAATCAGACTCACGAACATCGACCTTCCAGACAGATATAGTAAACATATATAAAATAGTTTTATTCAATCTTCCTAATTCAAAAACTTGCACCTATAAAATGCAAATGTCACAGAGACTAAATAGATACGCTTATCTGATTAAAAGTTGGACTTTTAGTTTAAATTCATTTAATTTAATTTCCACTAGTGATGTTAAAGAAGTTTGTTGTTAAAACAAAGTGAACTTTTATCAAGTTAATATCGTTTACTTAAAAGAAAAAGTTTTCCTTCAGCGTTCAAGGAATTTATACAAAACGGATTGTAGATATATCGGATTTCACGGTTTTAAAAACAAAAATTATAGGTCTGTCGAGGCTCAGCGGCACAAGGGTGTGACTGTTAAACCGATGGATTGTGGGTTCCCCACTCGAAGAAATTAATTATTTATTATTTTCAAATTAAATATTTAATGTTTCATTTTTCCCGTCTGATAAGAAGGCAAAGCGCGGAAGTGAGTTCCGCCACTCAAGATGCAATGTCTAAAAAATGGTGATGAGGGTGAAAATTATAGAACTAAACAATAACGTTTCGATTTTTCTTATATTTGTAATCATATTAGTTTTTTAGTATTCTAAATTATATACATTTTCTGTATAGAATTTGTTCTTTTTAGGAAACTTGCTAACTTAAGTGTAAAGACACTCCGTTACCATTAGCCCTATCGTGTTCACTATCCGACAAATTATTGAGGAATTATGTATCACCTGTTGAGTGGCGGAACTCTCTTACAACTCAATACCACGTTTCGTCTTAATACTAGACCGATGAAATAAAAATATCATTTTTTCTTTTCCTGTCACATTTACAGTCACATGTTTGTGCTCCTGAGGCACGACAGGTGGCATGGGTTAAAAATGTTGAGACATTTTTAATAGAGGTATCAACTAATTATATAATCTGTATTGTTGGCATATCAATTAAGATTACAAATACTTGTGGTATTTGTAATGTTCAAAGAAGAAATGACTGAAAATCAAAGTCACTGGTGCTCTGATGCTCTACGAAGAACTGAACATCATATAATACGTACAACATAAATATTTTCTATAAAGTAGCACTATATATTCGCAATATTACCGCAGACTGCAAGCTCTTGACCTCATAAGATTTTCAAGCGTTATAAGAAGCCCTTTTATTTACCTATAAAATAGAAATTTTAAACGAAAACTCTGAAAAAATATTTGAAAATAAATATATCTTATGAATAAATGTATGTATGTAGGACGCGGGGGAAAAAGCTTGCGATTGAGGCGTGTTAGGTTGTGGGTTCGATACCCACTAGAAAAAATGAAATATTTAATATTTTTATTTCTTTATTTTCAATACTGGTAATAAAGCAAAGTGTTGTGCGTGGCTTTGAGTCCCGCCACTTATCACAAATGTTTCAAATTTGGCGGAAAATGGATAAGGATAATTTGGTGGAAAATGGGAAAGGTAAATATCTTAGCACAATATTCCCAACTTTCCTCTGCCTACTCTGCCGTGTGCGGGATAGAGCGTGAAGCTGATAAATAATAGTAAGACTTTTATAGCCTCTTGACATTATTTTTAACTTACAGGGTAAATTAATTGATTGTAGCAATAGCAAATAATTATTAAAGATTGGAAGAATTTTCTGTTGAAATAAATATTTTAAAATCAAGCAACATAATGCACTGAAAAATGAATAAATATTTAATATAATTTGAACATAGCCAACTGAGTCGATCGACTGTTGTGCAAGGTCTTTGAACGGATAGTTATCAGCTATTAAATTTTATATACTTATTTAAATATTTACAATTTTGCATTATATTAAAGGTAATACACATATAAGTAAGCACTTAGTGTTTTAATTAAGAAGTATATTTTTATTTATTTTAGGCCATCGTAGTTTGAGTGGCGGACCACTCAACACGCAAGGCCTCAAATTCGGCGGAAAGTGGGGAACGGAAGTGAAATGGAGTGTCTCAACACTAGGTTCCCATGTTCCCTCTACCTACCCTGCCATGTGCGGGATACAGCGTAAAGCTAAGTAGGCCATCGTGGTGCAGGGGCACAAGCAAGCGACTATTAAAGATATAACATATTTAATACTTTCATTTTCGCACTGGTAACAAGTAGCTCCATCACTCATCACGCAATGCCACAAGAGGTAACCGAGGGTCTTAACATCAGGCTTCCAGGTTTTCTATGCCTACTCTGCGACGTGAAAGATACAGTGTGGCACTAATAAATTATGTTTTTAATTTTCTTTTATATCTTATAACAATATAAGTAAGTATTGGATATTTTTTTTAAAATGTTTTATTAAATTCGAAAAAAAAAATTGTATTGGTAGCATTGTTTTTGTTGAATTAAACTTTCTTTCTTGTCTAACCAGTTAAAACAATAATAATTATAAATATTGCCCTTCCCAGTATTTAAATTAACTGTCATCACATTGACGTTGACCCAACTTTTTAGAAATAGCATTTATATGCATATATATTGTATTTTTTGTTAGCTTCACGCAGTAACCTGCACTTGACAGGATGGGTAGCGGGAACTTGGTAACCTAGTGATTAGACACTCCGTTCAGCTTAGAGTCTGAAGCATTGTATGTCCTTTAACTAGTTAATATAGCGAAAAAAATAAAATATTAAACATTTAATTTGAAAATATTACATAATGAATTACCTCGAATGAGGATCGAACTCAAAACTTATCGTATTTACAGTCATCCTCTTGTGCCCTTGCGCCAAGACAGGCCTATGTTATAATTGTTAGGTATATACATATGTATATCTATTATGTAAGTACGTCTTTGTCAAAAGGGGCCTATTTCCGGTTCACCAGACTACCTGCGGCGCTTCAGTTCCATTCATTCATATGTTAATGCAGTTCGAATCACCACTTTCTTTCATAGAATTCTCTCACAGAATTTAATCTCTTGGAAAAATTTATAAAGGTTGGTCGTCCGAGATTTATGAAACTTTTCTATAGTTTCAATTTGTTATAATAGCTATGTGCTTAGTGCGTTTTTCTGGTTTATTATAGGTACATACTTAAAGCATAAGACCGTTGTGGCGCACGTACATCTTAATGCGAAGGATGTGGGTTCGATTCCCATTGGACGAATGAAATTTCAATATTTGAATTTGCCAACGCCAATTAACACACAATTCCGCCTAAATTAGACCTAAAATGGGGAGTGAAAATATCTTATTGAAAATAAAGTTTCTAAGTACTTAGTACTATCCCCTACATGTGGGATACATACAGCGTGACCCTACCTAATGAAGATATACATACTTGATTTTTATTCAATTTCTATTTCAAGAGTAGATGAAATTGTAGAATATAACTTAAGTTAAAGCCTAGCATAAGTATGCAATTTTAAACGCGATCGGCTGTGGGTTCGATCCCCTCTAGATTTCTTCGCTCTGATAGCAAAACAAAGCACGGCGTTGAGTTCCGCCAATCACCACGTAATGCCTCAAATGCGGAAAGAGGAGAACGAAGTTACTTACTACTAGGTTTCCTCCACCTACCATGTGGGATAAAAAGTACAGATAAAATAAAATTCATTTCCTCGCTCTTGTAACAAGGTAAAGCGCGTCGTTGAGTTCCGCCATTCAACACGCAATGCCTCAATTTTTGTGGAAAGTGGGGAATGGAACTGAAACGGAGTGTCTGAACACTAGGTTATTAAGTTCCCTCCGCCTACACTGCCATGTGCGGGATAAAGCGTGAAGCTAAGTAATTAATAACTTACTATTAAATGAATCTAATGTTATTCGAAAGCTAGACTGCGTTTTACGTTCTTACTAGAACAATCTCAATGAAAACTGATATATCTTGGTATAAGACAATCACTTAGACTAAGTAATTGGTAAGCAACGTGTTAGGATACCCAATCAAAGGCTTCTGAGCTCAAAGAGATATAAAATATCACAAAAGATACTTTATATCCTTACAATAAGAGCTAGAATAGAATAACAATTTCTTCAGATGGGTAGGCAATTTTGAGACGGGGGATCGCTAGGGGCGAAATATTGGTCTGCCTGTATAATTGAATATCGGGAACATAGTTTGACCCATATATCGTAAGTTACTTGATTTGTAGATCGTAATTAGGGTCCCAAAGACCCTATTATATCTTGACCCTCCTAATCTTACTTGTATGAGCAAATGCATCCCATCTGTAGGATCGTTTGAAAAGATAAATGTGTATTTGGTTTCGATTGTGTGTTTGTGAAGTGATTAGAGAGTTAGATTTTGGGGATTGTTAATTCAGTTATGTATGGAACATTACTGTTTTAAAGGGAACGTGTTAGGAGAAGAAGATCGTATGGGAGGTTGATCATGAGAACGAGGTAAAGAAGAGATATACGGAGACTGTAGCTTTAAGCTCTATATTATTTTAGATATTTGTACGCTAGCAATATAATAGGCACAAAAATTTTGCGGAAGCTTTGCTAGATCGATAAAAAATGTATAATGATTTTTTATCACAAAACTAACTGGTGCCCGCGACTTGTTCCCACAAGTTTTGCATTTTGAAAAAAGAAAAAGACCAAACCTTGCCACTGCTCATCACGACGATCGCGAAGTGTTTAAAACGTAGGGTATCCAAATAATGTATAAAAATCAATATAGGCGAATAATCGGTAGAAAGTATTTCTTTTAAAAAATAGATTTGTTATTATCTATTCTTTTTTCCATTTATTATCTTAGCTTATAGAAGCTTAGTTTTTTTATGTGTGAGTATTGCGGGTTTCATTTTCATTTGAGAAATATTTTTTTTATTTCTTCGTTCTGATAAGCACACATAGTGCAGTGTTAAGTTCCATCACTCAAAGCTTACAAAAAAGTTTAAATTTTACTATTAGTGGCAGTGTCTTATCCATAGGTCGTGTCTGTCTATCTTATTAAAAACAACGTTAATTGAACTTGTAATTTACTCAACTTCACGCTATATCCCGCACACAAACTTGGGAACCTAGTGTTAAGACACTCCGTTCCACTACCGTGTCCCACTTTCCGCCGAATTTGAGGCATTGCGTGTTGAGGGGCGAAACTCAACGACGCGCTTTGCCTTGTAACCAGAGCGAAGAAATTAAAACATTAAATATTTATTATTTTTTTAAAAACCAGAAGAAAACAGAAAATGTAATAATAATGAACCAAAGGTGCTCAAGCTTTTTTTTATCTCAACCAAACTGTCAAGTCGAACAAAAATAAAGAAAATCCAAAATAGAGCGGATCTCGGGCGTATAATATAAAAAAGCGCTTATATTCAAGATACTTCAATTCATTAAGCGCTTTGCCAATCCACCTAATTTCATGGCTGCTTACGTCTTAGTAGAAAATAGATGAGGAAATATTTTAGAAGTTGCATGAAATAGAATCAGTTTTTATTGTCATGCATCATCATCGAAGATAGCATCAGATAACCATCGAAGGAAATTGTCAATTCTTGAGTTTTTTTTTTTATTAAAAAGACAACAGAAGCAGTTCCCAAGTTCAAGTCTGTCATCAACGCAATAAGTAGTGGATTCGATCTCATTCGAGGAAATAAAAAAATTAACACTCGTATTTTCATTTCTTTACTTTCATAAGAAAGCAAAGCGCTGCGTTGAGTCCTGTCACATAGCCCTATGCGGGACACAGTGTGAAACTAAATAAATGAAATAATAAAGACAATTCAAAATTATTTTATATTTATTAAGAAACTATAATATTCTCCAAATTTTAAAAAGAAAAAACATTTTCTTTTAAAAGCGTATAAATATTTTGAACGTAGCAAGATTTGAATCCACGCTTCTTGGAAACCATTCAAGTGCTCTGACCAACTAAGCCATATACGTTCTTATCAAGCAACGTCGAAATTCTTATACGATTATAACAACTTATTTATGTTGCTAGCATCTCTGTAGGGAGATTTTTATAAATTTCCGCTACCCAACAACAATTTGTAAGTATCGTTTGGTAAGAGAAAATGCTATTTATTTAATATTTTTCAAAAGTGTTACACTTAGAAAAGAAATTACTATTTTTTTAAAAAGCGTATAAATATTTTTTACTCTTACGATCAAAATCTTATTTAATGTTAAAATTCAATGAAAATAATAACCGTAAATTAATTTTGATGGTACACAGCTGAGCAAATAAGGCAGCGTAATAACAATTTCTATATACCATGAAACATATTATTTCCATTACTACTAATAGTTCTTGAGATTAGCGATTGAATACCAAGCAAACGCTTAAACTTTAATATATAAATACTTGAGGCCTGTCGTGGCGCAGCGGCACAAGAGTGTGACTGTAACCGACAGGTTCTGGGTTCGATTCCCAGTCGAGGAAATGAAATATTTAATATTTCAATTTGAATATTTAATGTTTCATTTCTTCGCTCTGGTAATAAAGCAAAAGCGCGGCGCTGAGTTCCGCCACTCAACACGCAATGCCTCAAATTCGGCGGAAAGTGGGGAACGGAAGTGGAACGGAGTGTCATAACACTAGGTTTCACTTCCTTTCCCTCTGCCTACCCTGCCTAGTGCGGGATACAGCGTGAAGCTGAAAAAAAATATATAAATACTAAAATATAGCATACAATTCGTAACATTTCTAAAAACTATTTCTAATCTATGAAAGATAAGGTCAGCATTAAAATGAAAAACCGGTAAAACGGACGTCAGTTACACAAATAGAGAGACGAGTGGCTGCTCTCGAATAAAAATCTATTGTTCACCGTCCAACGTTCACTTGGGACAACATTACGTAAGTCGAGCAGGAAATTGTATGATATTTCATACAATGTCATTGTTTATGTGTTGATATAATTTTCATTGTTCGCGGCGTTGAGTTCCGCTACGCGATATGCTATTTACATTATATTTAGTTTGTATCAATATTTTATTTCCTGAAGTGAGAATCGAATCCACAGCAGGTGACACGCTTGTGCTTTTGTACCACGACAGGCTTTTTGTTCAGTTAATGTTATCTAATTTATTTCTTTTGTCAAGGATAATGACTGGTGCCTTCAATAATATGGCAATGTGAATATAATTGCCGCATCCATTATTGTTTACTTAGCCGCCCTAACGACTTGTGTTCGGTCAATTTTCAAATAAGCACACGTTCATTTTCTTTTGTTATTTCTTAAATTACTTTTAGTTTCGTATTTTAATAGATTTTGTTTTAAATATGTGTTATGCATTTTTATCATAAAACTAACTGGTGTCCGCGACTTTGTTCTCATGCGACCACTGATCATGATAACGATCGTGAAGTGTTAAAAATGTAGCGCATCCAAAAAATGTATAAAAATCAATATACGCCATTAATCCGTTTAAATATGTTTCATTTAAAAATTAGAAAATTTCTCAAAAAACTACTCTAGTATTTTAGATCTTCGATTTTATACGTCAGCAGAAAATGTGACGTTCTTAGAAACCCCATGCTAAGGCATAATTTTTATATCTTACAGATTAGCTGATCCCTTACGGATCTACGTCAGATGTCACCAGATACTCCTGATTAGGGCGCGTTTTTACCTTCATAATTTTGTATTCGATTTTAATTTGGATAAACTACTCTCTACTCTAATCAATATAATCTACTCAGCTTCACGCTGTATCCCGCACATGACAAGGTGGACAGAGGGAACTTGGGAAACCTAGTGTTCAGACACTTCGTTCCACTTCTGTTCCCCACTTTCCGCTGAATTTGAGGCATTATGTGATGAGTGGCAGAACTCAACGCCGCGCTTTGCCTTGTAACGATATCGACATTAAATATTTAATTTGAAAACATTAAATATTTCATTTCCTCAGGTGGGAATCGAATCTGTCACAACCTGTTGGTTACAGTCACACGCTTGTGCCGGTGCGTCACGACAGGCTTCAAATTTGCCTTGATACCAGAGTGATCAACTCTGAAAATATTAAATATCTCATTTTCTCGAATGGAGATCACGGACCACCTTCATCACCTCCATCCATGAAGATCTGTCGCGCTTTCAGACGCACGCTTGTTCCACTGCATAACGACATACCTCTTAGAACATTATGATATTAATTTCAACAAGTTCCAAAACAGTGTGAGAATAAAATTTAAAATTAATAAAAAAAAATAGAACAATACAATTGTTTTTATATTCACTTATAATGAAGCGAAAGCGTTCCCATGATTATGCTTTCACTTAGTTTATCAAACTATCGACATTACTCGAAATGAGTTTAAAATGATGTATTGTGAATGTACAGCTTGAGTGTTTTAGAGTGGTTTCTTTGTTCAAGGTGAACAGGTTCATTTCCCGCTTAAGCAAAAGCTTGTGCCCGTTAAGAGGATCACGTTTAAACGATAAGTAGATGATCATAGTAACGATAATGTTTTTATAAAAGCTTGAAGAATAAATTAATATTAATAAAGTTTACTGTTGACTTCAATCTTATATAGCAGGGTAGACAAAAATAATCTAGAGCTTAGACAGTCTGTTTCCCTTTTTGTATTCAGTTTATAAGAAAAAAATTAACGCCCTGCATTGTTTTGGCATCAATCATGGCAGCGTAGGGAACTTGGGAACCTAGTGTTAAGGCACTCTGCTCCATCACCCCAAGTGGAAATCAAACCTACTAGCCTCTCGCTTACAGTTAAACTATGTGCCGTACCCCACTGTGATCTCTACAGTAATATACAGTTACTAAAACAACTAATAGTAACTGTTATAAATAATTCAAATAAATATAGTTATGCATTAAATGATCCACAAAAAGCAATAAGATCATAGCATCGTATCGCTCTCTCGATTGATTGGTTTGTGTGAACGATTATGTTTATTCGCTATTGAAGCGAGTGTAGTGTACTTGAGATATCTTGATGGTTTAAATTGATTTATTAATGACAGAATGTATTGGTTAGTTATTTGTAATGAATTAGCTACAATTATTTATTTACAGTTTTTTTATTAAAAGATCATTTCAAAAAGTAATATTTAACTTTTACGATATGTTATCGAAAACTTGCCGATTTTATCGATTTTTTTTTCACATTTTTGAAAATTAATATGTATAAATAAATATTTGCTCTTTTCTTTAGTACAATCAAAGAAATTGTATATTATACCTATTAAACAGCGAAATGCAGAAGTTTTCCACAGGCAGGCTAGACACTGAACAGAAATATAAAATATATGATATATTCATTCCCACGAATTGTGTTTTAATCAGTTTTAACCGTAGCGTTCTTAACAATGATGTTTATAACGCTACGGCTATAAATTAAAGATTTATATCTTTTTTTCGACTTTACGGCATATTTGCTAGTAGGTTAAGTAGAAGGATTCAGTGCTACGACATTCAATTTGCAATTTCCGAGACTTCCTGGAAGTTGAAGTCAACGCCGCGCCGGACTAAAGATATAAAAAAAAATTATCACCTAAACTAAAAATCCAACCTACAACGCCCTCGTTTACGACGCCATTTCGCTGCGCCATTATATGTAGATGTGCTTGAGAAACGATTTGATGCCTCAAATCTTTTCACAAATTTAAAAGCCAAAGATCAAAACCAATCGTATCATCTACAATGATTGATCCATTATTGATAAGAAATGCTCTTATTTCGAATGTAATTGATCGATACGGAGATAAGTTTAGCGTGTTAATGTTGTTTTTTGTTTACACCTTCGTTTTTTTGATTCAAATACATTAATATATACTAGTAAAGCGATCTGGCTGTACTACGTTCTTCAAAATTATCTTTACCAAGTGAGAAATTTTAATTCTATAAATTAATTAAATACAGAATATGTATTTTTTTATTATTTTAAATAAAAATAAGTAATATTTAGAAAAACGTATATAAATGTTAACGCCATCCCATGCTTCTTAAAAACAACCCTAGACTTCCACCACTGAGTCATACGTACGTTTTTACGCTTTTATTACCACTAAATGAACTTTTATTAAGAAAATATACCAAATTTTAGCTAATATAAAAATTTTAACATTTATAAGGTAAGATAATAAAATACAAAATTATTTTCACTATCACAAACCAAACACTCATAATATCGCCTGAATCATACAACCCATTAAATTCAGAATAAAAATAAATCAATGGACAGACGGTCAGAATGTCAGCGTTTATCTGTATATATAACTGTTTCGGCCATTAATAACAATTATCGTTGAAACATCTTTGTTTTGCCATGATCAGGCACTTTTTAACTGTTTTGGTAAAAGAGGGTTCAAATTCATAAGAAATTAAAGTTTTTTATTGTTTTTTTTACCTTTAGACCACTACTAAATGCTGTGGTAATAAAGAAGATTAATAAATACATCATTTTATGCTCTATTTTATAGAGTTTTGTATATTTAATATTGATTTTTAGGGCTCCGTATTTCAAATAGCAAAACGGAACCCATATAGGTTATTTTTGTTACGCTCTGTCTTTATGCTCAAGCTCCTAAGTCAACGGAATCAAAAAACACAAGCAAGCATTTATGCATCGTTTAGGCCGCCTTATATGAGAAAGTCGCCGAGTATATGCTACATTTTTTTTTTATGGAAAAGACGGCAAACGAGCGTGCGGGTCACCTGATGGTAAGTGATCACCGTCGCCCACGACCCCGAGTAACTCCAGAGGAGCGACAGGAGCGTTGCCGTCCTTTAAGGTGGAAGGGCACCGGGGCCCGGCATTACCTAATGCGAAACGCAGTGGCCAAAGCCACTACTTAACACCGGTCTTAAATGCCGGGGGTGGTAATAATCCGGGCGAGTCTGCCCATGCGTGCTGCCATTACTGGCAACGTGACTCTACCACACGCACTTTAGTCGCCTCTTACGACACCATCAGTACTAGCGTGATCCTATTCTAAGCCGGAATCTCACGGCGACGGTACATATAGAAACTTCTCAGAAAACTACAGTTTTTAAATTTGGAGAATTTCATTTCGAAAAAGTTAAGTTTGTCAACTTCATTCGCGTAATTTAACCAGTAGTATATTTAAATTTGGAAAGAAATATAAACTTGCACTACGTCCAAAAAAAAAGGAAAATAATGGAAAAAGTAAAACATAAAAGAAAAAAAAGAATTTAATTTATTTCAATCATCAATTTTGATTCAATAAAAAAATATTAAAAAATAAATTTCCTCGAGTGGGTATCGAATTCATAACATGTCGTATTAACAGTTACAGACTGTGCCCTAAATTGCATTTATATTACATATAAGAATCATTATAAGCTTATAATAACACCGTCTACCATCCCGCGGTGTTAGAGCTCAAAGCCTGTGTTAATGTGGCACGGGACACTCCTTGTGAAAAAAACATCACACTTAGGGCTTTCCGAGAATTTATACAAGTGTATGAGGGGTGGATGTGGAGTGGAGCTTTCTCACTGGGTGCATCATCAAGGTCGCTGTCGTCGGTTTCTGCTCCCCAAGGCTGCGTGCTGTCCTCAACGCTGTTTCTTCTGAAAATTAGTTGTTTTTTCTCGGAAAAACGTCAACCAGTGCTGAAGTGAACTTGTGTCTTCCGTTGAGGCATCCCTCGAGAAAGTCTCCCTAAGTGGTTTGGCCAATAAAAAAAAATCCATTTGTCGTGTCACTAGTTTTTGAGAACACCTCTCTTAAAGCTGCACCCTAAAAGCATAAGTTTATTAGGTCTCAGCTTTTCAAGCGACCGCCAATTTCGTAATCATCTGGAAAGCAAGGCCGAGTTGGCCTCGAAGAAACTGGGGGTCATCAGCAGAGTGAGACAGTACTTCACGCCAAAACACCATTTGGTCCATTACAGGGCCCTAATATGGAGTACTGTCTTCACCTCTTGAACCATTTGATCGCATACAACGTAGAGCCCTTCGAATCGTTTGGGGCCCAATGACCTGTGAGGAACTTGATATTTTGGATTTGCATAGAGATGTGTTCTCGATGTGCGTTCTCTACCGCATTTAGCACTGTACAACTGTTAACGTGTTCTGGAGAACAGTTTGTCTTGGTATCTGCCGCCAAATTTTCTAACCGCGCAATTTGTCACAAACATAAGTAACTATATTCATTATCTGGATACGTGGCGACGCTCCACTACTGCGCAATTTTGTAAAAAATTCCTTCCACGCGCCACATATTAGTAGAATTCACGTCGATACAACATTCCTTCAAGAAATTCGTACCTTAAATGTATGTGTAGCTCCCGTGGTGGTACATGGGGACGTGTTTACTTTGCGCTTCGCTTGTTGGGTTGTTACTTTCATAAAAATATTACATTTATTTTTTTACAAAATAAGTACATACACATAAACTTAATTAAGTCAAAATTGATAAGTTTCAATTTCAGATGACTTATTAAACTCTAAAATTGGTACGGAACCCTCGATGCGTGAGGGAACTCGAACTTGAAATTGTAAATTTTATTTTTAAATTCAACAGTATATCGTGATGAACTTTAAATAGATTTTTTTGTTTAAATGAACTGTACTTATAATACGATGATATTTTATTAGACGCCTAGGGATACTTTATGATACAAAAACATAACTAACATGGTGTTAAAAGAGACAGAGTGTAACTGTAAGGGTTTCTTTTTTTTGGCTATAAGGTAAAAAAAAAAAATACACACTGTTAATGCCATCAAGCCGTATGGGTATATTTGACTGTCATTGCGATGGTTGTGAGTCAATGTAATTAGACAAAAAGTCTTCAAAAGTCGCCAGAAAGTGAGCAACGGAAATGCTTAATACTAGGGTGGCCACAAATTAACCAATTTAAAAGAATTCTTATTGAAATTTAGTTTTCACTTTCATTATATATGTTTTCTTATTTATGCTTACACAAGATTTGTCATATAAATATAAATAATAAGTTCTTATAACTCAAAATGGTAACCTGCATATGGCATAGAAGGCAGAGGGAATTTGGTCGTAAGTCTAGAGTCTAGACTATCTGCTTTATTCCCCATTTTCCACTGTATTCTCAACGCCATACTTTACCTTGTTACTAAAACGGGGACACAGAAATATTAAATATTTAACTTTCTTAAATAGGGCTCGAATCTACAACTATGCCCCTGCGCCACGACATGCCTAAAGTATGATAAATATATTGTATATATCGATACTACAAACAATATATTGTATATATCGATACTTCTAAAACCTTAGAGAAGCTTCATTGTTGAAGCCAAAACCTTTGCCTGAAGCCAAACAAAGGGAAGATTATATATAATATGAAGGTATTATAGCAAACATATCACTGTCGACGCAGCTGGTTGTCGGTTCGATTCCTAGAGTAGGATTAAATGAAATATTCATACTTTCAATTTAAATATTCAATATTCTCATATCTTCGAACAAGCCAAAGCGCGGCGTTGTGTTCCGCGATTTAATAGGCAACGCCTCAAATTCAGCGGAAAATTGGCAACGGAAAGAAGTGTCTTAATACTAGACATGGCAGGGTAGACAGAGGGAACTTGGAAAAAGTTCCCTCTGTCTACCCTGCCATGTGCGGGATACAGCTTAGGTAGTATAGTGATAGAGATGGTCTTGGCACAGTGGCAACGTATCTTATTCGAGGAGCGACAGTTGTGTGTTTGAGTCTCATTTCATATATACACTCGATTTATTGTGGTGAAGAAAGTGTAAAATTTTGATTGAATGAAGCGAAAAGAAAAGAGCATATAAGTTAATATATAAAATATGTCATTTACTCGAATAGAAATCGAACCAATAACCTTTAACGATTACAGACGCACACCTGTTTGTACGCTTGCGCTACGACAGACCTCACATTGTCATTAGATTTATTAAGAAAAAGATTTTTTAATATATTAATTAATACATATATACCTTAGATACATAGCGTAGTTTAAAGTATTCCATTATACATCAGACGAAAGCGACTTTGAGATTTGATATGTAAACTAAATTGTATATTATTTTTTCTTTAACTTTTTTACTTTTTCTATAACTGCATCAATTTAACCTGATTTACTGCTTTTTCTATAACTGCATCTATTTAACCTCATCTAGAACAGAACTTGTAACTACTGCTATATATAAATCCGATTATATCAAAACCTCTTAATATGAAGGTGTATTTGTACACCTTCTAATCGTAAGCCCATCCATTAGCCAAACCATAATAGTTGAAAGCTAAGTCTAGCTTTACTTACGTTGCGTATAAAACACTGAACAGCACTGTCAGACTTATTTTGAATTTAAACTCATACATTTTGTTATTTAGTTAAAATTATAGTTTTCCTTAATGGTAGCCGCTTCACTACTCATCTTGCACTCCAACCCTCTTTCATATTTTTTAACTTTACGCTGTATCCCGCACATGGTAGGGTAGGCAGAGGGAATTTGGGAACTTACTGTTAAGACGCTTCGATATTTTCTTCACTTTCCGTCCAATTGGCGGCATTGTGTTGAGTGTCAGAACTCTACGCAGTGTTTTGCCTTGTTACTACAGCAAATAAATGAAAATATTATATATATTTCATTTCATAATATTTCTCCAATTCGAGTGGAGATTGAATCCAGAACCTATCGTGTTTACAGTCACACACTAGTAGACCCTGCGTCTCGACCAGCCCCTTTAATTTCGCTCGCTAAGCAAACGTTCTTTTAAAGGACGCAACATGCGATTCTTGATTTGGATTTCATCTAATAACACTTCCCCGTTTCAAAAACGAATTTATGCAAAGTCTTTTATACATATCATTTAAAAGTATTACTAACTCAACAAAATATTTTATATATTATTAATAAACATATATAAAATTATTTTAAATTTTTACTTATTAAAATAGCCAATATTTATGTATGTCATATATTTATTTACATATAAATTACATATACAAATAACTTAAAATTTAAATAAAACAGTAAAAGCTGCCACTACAATCATCAGAATGGATGCACTGACACCGTGACCACTGTTTTGCATATAGCCGAACCTCTTTGCCTGGTAAAGCAGATCAATTATTGAGTCCACAAATTCCTGATTATTAGGCAATATTTGGTCCACGGGAAGTAGGAAGCCAGCGTCACCTCGATCACGAAGCTCATAGCAATACACAAGAGGTACATTTAAATGTCCTTTCACCCAGTCGACACTACCACCGGTGGCTTGATCTGAAATGTTTCATAGTTTTTTTTTTTAATTTCACATAGTGTCCGCGTCTAGCAGAATACGCAGAGAGGAATTGGAAACCTAGTGTTGGACACTCCGTTCCTTTAGTTAGTTAATCATATTTTATTTAATACGAAAGATATATATTTTGTATTTTTTTTTTGTTTTTGAAGTGTAGCAAAAAATAATAAAGTATTTTTACAATGACTATCTATAAATTCTATTTTTTTAAATATTTTTGAAGTGAAAACTTCTTTAGGCGCGTTGAGCGTTTTGGTAGAGGGTAAAATCCTCGGTTCGCGTCACCGACATGCTAATGATAATAGCAGGCGTGCGACTAGCGCATGCGCATAGTACACGTATACACTAATATAGCCTGTGTACACGTATACACTAATACATCGACTATTTCTGACTGTATTATGTGCGCGTTGGACGCTTTTTGGATAAGTATAATTTTTTGAGTCACGTCACCAATACGTTATAGTAGCAGTACCTATTGTATCTTTTTTAGAATACAATGACATGATTGAACGAACAGATAATCTAAGTATTGTCGAAATTAATGATGACAATGATGTAAATAATGAAAATAATGTTCAAACTTGAATTCATTGAGATTCGTGTAAATATAAATACTATGTATAATTAAGATAATTGTATATTAATTATTTTTTCAACCACTTTGTATTTATATTTTGTTCATGATTTGTTTAACCCATCATATGTAACTAATAAATAAGACATAAAAAAATTCATATAATTTTTGCATATAGTTTTAATTACTCTCAACTTAATAGTTCCGTTTTCACTTCTATCGGCAGTCCCACGACTGCTATTAGTTTTTTTTTTGATAAGATTATTATAATGGATAAATAGCTACACAACTTACATATGGCTTCGGCAATGTTGCCTGCTACATATTGTGTTCCATATCTTACAGATAACGCGCCCATAGCTCGTCTACCGATGTTTATCTAAAATTAATAGCACAAAAATATTTTTAATACTTTAACGTGTTACATTTCTCTAAATTCTAACTTATAAAAGGTACTTACTGCATCGTTGTAGTTGCTATATGGAGCGGTTGAATTTCCAAATGGTAAAAGCAGAAGTTGACCAAAGGAGTGTATTGAAATATATAAATCCAATTTATTTCTAATTGATCGAATGTATCTTGACAAAGACCTTGTTTCCGGTTCAGAAAAAGGTCCTGGGCCAGCATAATTATCTGTCGCTGGATTAAGGTTCGAACCGGCAACTGGTAGTTAAATTAAAATATTAAACAGATGTTATAAAATATCACGTAAGAAAATTCATAGTCTAAAACATAGTATTTTACGCTTACCCAGCCAGTTGTTGTTCCAGTTTCTGTTTAAGTCAACACCAAAATTTTCGCCAAAAGGTCTCCTATTTTTACGCCACATACGAAACTGAAATTAGAAAATTTATTTAAAATTAAATTTTCTAAGACAACCCAAAAATTTTTTATATAAGTATATCTTACTTGTTCGTGAGACCATTTATAGCCATCAGGATTGACAACAGGGAAGATGTACCAATCATAGTTTCTTGCAGCTGCTCGAATGTCAGAATTTTGACTGCTCAATAGTTCATTAATAAGGTAACATGCTGATGATGGGGAAATCCATTCTCGTGAATGAATACCGGCTTCAATAAATATAGCTCTTCTACCAGAGCCATGAGATATCCGAATACCTCTGATGTCTCGATTTTCGAAAGATTCACCACCCTTGACAATGCTGGAAACGTTTCTATAAACTGCTGCTAAATTATCGAGCCAACTATTGATTTGGTCCAAGGTGTAATACATATTCCATTGCATATTTGTGACGGCATTTCTCGATTCTTGATGTACAGTTTCTTTATCAATAGCTCTGAAAATCAATTCATATAATAACTATTATATTGTATATTAAATTATTTAAAAAAGTTTGTGAAAATAAGTAGATGTGAACAATATTAATATACTAAATAAAATTACTTACTCTTGAATATTATTCATTTTTATTTCATATTTGATTTTATTTTCCTTCAAAATACTTTCCAAGTCATCTTTGTTTTGAGGACTTGAAACAACCAAGGAAAAATTCACCAACGGTCCTGGTTCGTTCCAAAAATCGAATTTTGTGTCTGAGTCTTGGACATTTCGAAGAAATGCTATTTGTTGTTCATTTTCGAGTAAAACTTTATATAAAGTGTAGTTTTCAAACCGAAATTTTTCACTTAATCCTAAACATATGGAGGAAATTAAGAATATTAATGTAAATTTTAATATCATCTTGTTGATAGTACCTATACATATGAGAGACTAATCGATATTAGGTTCGCATGCTTAAACATTATATTGTTATCAGGTTACAAAATTTATTATTGAAGCTGATAAAATTTGATATGAAAAATTAAATTACAATTAGCATCTTACATTGTCATCATGTATGCATAGATATAACATTTATTTTAGTTTGTTGTAATTCATATAATATTTAAACACAACTTTTGGGTTCGATCAGGTACCTCACCTTATTAAACCCAAATATGCGTATTAAGTTAAGTATGACGAAAATTAATTTTTTTTGTTAAAGTATGTTTCGCATCGATCCGAAAATATTACGGCAGATAGACTATTCCGTCGTTTTGGATACGTGGCACTCCACTTCATCATATCTGCATTATTAGTTCGGTACCGCAAAGTAGTGGAGTGCAACGTATCCAGATGTTGACGATGGTATTTTACAATAGTTGAACAGAACACTCCCCAATGCTATAAAATTCTGGTAATGGTAATTAAAAGATAAAGGTAATAGTAATGCAACTCTGGTAGAATTAAATTTGAACAGGAAAGAAATTTTAAGGTTTTGGTAAAATTTTAAGTTTATTTAAATAATTTAGAGAAACCTATAGTATATTAAAATTTAAGAATAACTCTTCAGAAATTATTTTAATAATCCAAATACCAGAGTTGGCAGAGGAAACATGAAAATCTCATGTTAAGACACTCCATTCCTATCCTATTAAGTATAATAATTGTTTAACTATTAGGGAATTTACTCATCATCTCTAAAAATCTTTTTCCTCAAAAAATATATAAAATAAACTAGTGACAGTAATATTTTATCAATATTATCGTAAAGAAGATACGCGAATTGTAGATAACGGTAATCTTAATACTTCAACTTGCATATAGCTTTGTATTATAAATTATTAAATGATTCCTAATTTAAATATATGACAATAATATTATTTTTTCTACTTATTTTCACCATCGACTGACCGATCTTTCACCTTTGCATTTGCAAACAAGGAGAGGTAAGAAAGTGATCGAAGAAACGTTTAATGAGATATAATATAGCCAATATTAATTCTCTATAATTGAATTCAATTACCTAATGAAAATCAATAGCTATTACTAGTATATCACTTAAAATACTTTTCTTACTAAGTTGATAATTTAAGACAAAACTATTTTTCCAATTTAAGCAGTTTGAGTTTAACGGGTTCAATTAAATATACAACATACTTCGCAGTTTTGTAATATACTGTAATATTAGTGTAAATATAGATAAATATATTTTCTGATTTGTAATTTTTTTTCGATTATCAAATTAAGTGTCTTAGCTTATTTACATTATAAGATATGTTATTGAAATTGAAATCATAGTAAGTGAATGTAAAGGTTTAGGAAGAACCATGGACACATTGTACAACAAATGAGATTGCAGATGTACGAGTATAGTCGATCTTGAGGCGCTACTATTAAAAAAAAATCCATCATTTAAATTAGTGTTATTGCTTAATGGTTTCTTTTGTATACGAAAATATAAATAATTTTAATACAAATAAAAAGTACAATAAATGTGTTTTTCAGGGAGGTTGAGAAAAAGACGAATATTTGTAATTAAGCGTAAAAAACATTGTACATATTTATTGAAAAAAATATATTATATTTTTACAGAATTTTACAGTACATCGATATTTTTCGATTCTCGAAAAATAGCTACTATAGAATCGAAGGTTTCTTCACAAGTTGGTAAAACTTGATTAACTGGAAGGATATAGCCCCAAGCGCCGTTATCTCTAAGCTGATATGTAGCTACTACCGGAGGGTTGTATCGATACTTGGCCCAATCAGCTATAGAGCCTGTAGCACCATCTGGAAATATCGATTTTTCAATATTTATATGGAATTAAACTTTTATGTTCATGTTTTAATTATGAAAATATTGTCATTAAATTAAAATTTATGACATAATATATTTTTTAGGGACTTTATCCCTAGCGGGATAGCAAGAGAAAACGAAGCGCCGAACACTACGATCTCTGCATATTACTTTCGTTTCGTCCACTTTTAACAAACCTTTTTTATATTTTTTACATCTTCCCCTACGTTTATCAATCGCTCTTGCTTCAAAATCTTTTCACTATTCTTTCATCATTCATTCTCTCGACGGACTTTAAGCAACTTGAGCACATTCTGTACATGTTGTCTTCAAAAATTTTGTATGTTTATTATACATATAAGATCATGATATATTTGTGTATAATATTTAGTTTAATATCATCACATTATATGTAAATATCAAATGAAATAATAACATGAAAGATAAAAGTAACTTATCTTAGAACATTAAGAAATCTTATTAACCGCCAAGTAATGGACTAAATTACGAGTCTTATGCGTGAACGAGTAATGTCTAGTTAAATTTGTTCAAAGAGATAAATGTGCTGTGGCTGTGGCTTCAGGAGAAACCGTTAAGTTACATTTGTAGGATTTTTATAAAAATATAAGCTTACCATGTACTTCCATTGACGTTCCAACTAAGTATTGTGTATTATATCGTACAGCTAAAGATCCCATGGCTCTTCTTCCTATTAAAACCTTAACATTGAAATAATAATGGACTTTAATAATATTTTATATAAAGTTTTTTTTCTATACTTGTCTAAAATATCAAGGATATACTAGTAGGTTGGACGTCGTCATTTATAGTAAAGACAGTATAAACGTTTTGAATATTCTCAATACATATACAAAATATGTACGTATACATACTATATCTAGAAATGTTTATCAGTGAAATGGGAAAAGTACTTATAATATCCGTTAAACCGTTAAATATATTAAACTTACCGTTTCATTATAATTGTACATATGCGAAAGAGTATGGGCAAATGGTATTATGAGCCGTTGTCCAAAACCTCGAAATGATAAAAGAACAGACAATCTTGCATCCATGCTTGCTATGTATCTAGAAATCGATCTAGTTTCAACTTCTGAAAATGGTCCTAACCCAATGTAATTAGTGTCAGGAGCATTAAAACTTCCCCCTCTTACTGCAACAATAAAAAAGCAAAAAATATACATTAATACATTGAAATATTGAAATAAGTTATTTAACATATATTTTTTCCATATGTTAATTTACTGTTTATATTAACTAGTTAGTAATAAATATTAAATCACAAAATTTCTATTAAAATGTTGTCTGTTTCTATTGAATCTCTATCTAAAATATCATTGCTTTATATCAGACTTACCCCCCCATTGTGAATTCCAATTTTTTGTTAAGTCTACACCAATAGCAGAACCAGACGTAGGTCTCCTATTTTTGAGCCAGATTCTATTCTGAAATAAAAATAAAATCATTAATAATATTTAGCATTTCCACAAATTAAATATAAGTGTTACTTACAGAATTCTGTGTAAATTCATGCCCATCAGGATTTAGGATAGGAAAGATGTGCCATTCGAATTCCTCTGTAGCTTCTTTTATTACGGGATTATCACCTTTAACTAGCTGATCTATAATATATGTAACTACAGTTGGTGATAACCAATCAGCAGCTACTTGACCACCTTCAATGAATACAGCCCTTTTACTAGGCCTACGAGATATTTTAACTCCTGTTATGTTCCTTCCTGCAAATAATACGGCAGTAAATTATAAAAATCGACTGACGTAATATTAATATTGTAATTTTGTATTATTTTAAATACTTTGTGAAAACCTCAGAAATGCATCATGTTTTTTTTAATAACTGGTATACTCCTTTACTTGTTCTGAAGTTTACTTTTAAAATAGATTATACAAATATAGGCCAATTATAGCATCAACATGGCTAATTATGTATATACCTTCATGAGACTTCCCACTATGGATAATAGAAACAATGTCACTGTGGGTATCTGCTAAACGATAAAACCAAGCGTAAATATCATCCATTGTCTGGTAATTGGTCCAGAATAACTGATTTCTTGCGTCACGTTTACTTCTGTTAATAATAAGTTCATCTTCAAACGCTCTGGAAAAATATTTATTTTTATTATAAATTTTATTCTAAATAAAGCTATTTTTATAAAAATGCCACATGTCGTTTTGTGTCTTTAATATTTAACATATTACTTTATGAATGTATAATAAGTTTTCTACATAAAGTGTAGTTTGAAAGAAAAGAAAACCATACAATACAATACAATTTACAACGACATCGTGTTTTATTCTATGTATCATACAATTGATGTACATATATATTTCTCCGATAGTATATTGAAAATCCCGGTTAAGGTTAAAATTACTTTGTAACGCACAAACAAGAGCTAAAATGTTTACACTACAAATATTGGTTTTTTTACGAAAAGAAATAATTATTATATATTACATAATGATATAGATTCTGAGGTATATTCATAGAACTTAATCATAAAATTTACTTACTCTTGTAAATTTTCCAACATAATTTCATAGTTGATGTTTCTCTTTTTAAGTTCATCTTCAAATACACTCTTCCTTGCTGGAGAAGCAACAATGCTCACATAATCACCAACATTTACAGCTGACTTCCACAAATGGAGTTCATTGCTTTCTTGAATCTTATTCAAAAATTTCAAGTCACCTTTATTTTGTGCATATATTCTGTATAGTGCATAGTTATCATACCTCACTTTCTCTGCACTTATAACACTTAAAACAGCTAAAATTACAAGTTTTAGTAACATTTTCGTTGTTTTTTACAAAACACACTGAATAACCTGTTTCTATGAAAATTATCTGATATACTATCAATATTTTTAATTTAAAATTGCCTATCGTATTTTCAGTATATAAGGTTGACATTAATACAAATATTTTACAAATATCTTTCGCCATACAACGATAATTTGTATGTAATCAGGATTAAAAAGATATCAAATGAATGTTGTACGATGAATTATCAATTTTAATACTTACATATTTTCTGATTAATATTAAATAAAATAATCAATGAAGCCATCGTGGGTAGACGGCGTCCGCCTAGTAGAATTAGAATATTAATTTATTTTTGCTTCCTCTTGGTAAAAGAAGATTCTTCTATTCAACATGCATTAATTAAAATTTATGACATAAAATAGTGAATGAATTGTCTTGTTACCAGATTAGATAAGAAAGTGTAGATGTTTTCTTTTAGTTATATATATATTTCCTAGATGGGATCGACGTTGATTCGCCAAATCACAATAAAATCTTACGTATTTATAATGTTATAATTTTTTAATTATATACAGCCAATATATTACATTCTAAATTGCCTAAGGGAGCCAGTACAGCAACACGCAGTATCGAGTATCGTTTAGCATTTGCCAGGCAATAATGCTTACTAATGGGCAACTGATTTCGAATTTCCATTTAGGTCTAATTCGAAATTATTGAGCATTCTACCGCGATAATATTGCATAATAATGTATTTAGTTAATTATTCAGAAATAATTTATATCAACATTAAATCTTTCATGTATATGTTAGAAACTACTTGTTCACTAATGTAATGTTCACAGTCGGATGATGTTCCACGTCACTTTTAAAAATTTAAATATTTCAATCTGTATGGTATACTAACTTTTACCAGAGAACTTGCCCTCATGGTTAAATAGTTCTATTAAAAATATTATTTGACGCATTCTATGTGACTAAGGCAACTCTTATCCCACGTACAGTTTAATTTAACTCACATAGAAAAATATACGTGATTTAATACAAGTTATATAGATTTCTTCAATAAATTTACATATTTTTCAAACCCATACTTCTTGTAAGTATAACATTTAATCAAATAAATTGTTCAGTTTTACATGCAACTGTAGATAGTAAAAAATATTTCCACGATAAAATAATATACTGGCTAATTTACAATGTCAATTGAATGTTGAATAAATTTATATATCGAGAACGTAGAAAGTCAATAAAAATAAACAATACAGCCATATTACTTAATCCACTAGCAAATTATACTGCAATCCAAATTATACGGCTTCTTTAAAAAAAATAATCAAAAGCCTTCTTTTAACATACAACAATGCTACTTGTAGCTTCATGTTTCATATCCTTCTGGATATGGCATAGTGGGTGGCAGTTCCCAATGCGACACACATTATCGACCCCCAATTTAGACTTTTAATATACATTATAAATTTCTTCATAATATATTTTAAAAAAACTATAGATTTTATCACTTTTTTCATACTTAGAACGTATACTCATTTTTAGTTTCATGATACTCCATAGTTTACGAAATAACGACCGAAACTCGACCAGCCACTCTGAATAATTAACTTCGTTCTTTGTTCAATGTTTGTATTTGTTCTGAATTACCATGAGCATTGTCGTTTTTAATAAAATTTTGTGAACCCTAAATATAATTCAGTTCTTTCAATATAAAAATGTAGTTCAAATTGAAAAATGCTTGAAGGTTTGACCATTTTGAATTTGTTCTTTGTAAGGCAAGTTTGCAGATAAGAGACATTTTGTCTTAATGTTATCTCCGTATAATTTGAGAGGCTCTTCTTTAATTCTATGGCATGTTGATTACAACATGAGAAAGTTAAAAAATAAAATAAGTCATTCAATAAATCATTGAATACACAATCGCATAGTTTGGCACAGTGCTGCTACTCCATTTACGCCTCAAGTTAAGCAATTATTTAAGAAAAAATCTCGAGTCTTTGACCCTCATCTTGGTAATTAAAAGTCACTCTACTAAACTAAAGGGATAATTAGTTCTTGTAAAATTAACTAAAATAAAATGCTGGACTTATAGTACTCTAGATATTTAAAAACGTCTTCTAAAGATGGATGGCCTGAGAGCAATTAGCAATGGATCAGTGGTGAACTGTCTGCACTTAGTTTTAACTGCCAGCGTTTTGACACCGCGTTTGTGTTTTAACGATGAAAGTGAATATATTTTAAAAAGATTTTAAAAGGCCGACTTGTAACTTTAAATGTGTAATGAATTCTAAGCAAACAAACAATATTCATAATGACTCTTATCATAAAAAATGGTACTTACTCGTAACTTGACAATGACAACTGACATTATAATAATTGGGTATTATCCAGCCGATCTAATGATGGAACCAGGACTTAACCAGTTAATTTATAGGTCCAACACATGGCATACTCTATAAAACTTTAAATATTTGGTGTAAGTAAGAGAAAGCTAATTCTAAGGTTCCTTACTGCGGTTGTTTTATTGTTGATCACTCACCATACGGTGACCATTCATTCATTCTTGGATTAAACTAGCAGAAACAATTAGCAGAGGTTTTAGTGCTATAAATCAGACTTCTGTTTTTTGATATATCTACATCAATAGAAGAGGCTTATTACTAAAAAACTTTGGTTAAGGTGACAGCCGGAGTTCCTGCGATTTTTCACGTATGTGATACTTCAGTCAACAGTTATAATAAGTTCAACTGAGCGACTCTGTTGGGAAACTGTCAAAGCCCACCATCGCGCTTCTTATCAGACTCTATGTAAACATTAAACCCTATACCTGCACCAAATTTCAGCTCTCTTAATCTATAGGAAATATTGATTCAATTTTGATGAAGAA